>JBBPBO010001985.1:13726585-13768245 GCA_037974295.1 Cicer cuneatum
AATAATAAAGAGTAAAATTAAAAAAAAAATAAACTATAAATTCATAAATTACTTAAATATACTATAAAATTTACTCCATAAACTCATAAATAAATAAGTGCTATTAAACAAAACTTATATCTATATAGTCGTTTTTTAACTTTATAAAAAAGAGGCTTATTGAATTCATTCTACAAAAACATTGAATTAAACTATCTCCATGACATAAGATATGAATAGTTTAATTCTCTAAACTCTCGTACACCCTAAAGTAACTTAAATTTTGAATTATATAATAATTAGATTTAATTACAGTTTTGTCTATTTATTTTTATTAATTTATAGAATTTGTCTCTTTTAAAATTCAACAAATTTGATTATTTATTTATATTTTTAAATTAAAAACAATGATTTGACATATTTTAAATAATGTAACATACGATTTTATAATATAAAATTATCGAGATGCATTAACTATTTATATATCATTAATTAAATTACAACAATAAAAAAATTTTAAAATTAAAAATTAAATTTTTAGATAATTTTATTATGATTATGCGTGTCTTAATCATTTTATATTATTATATTATAAGTTAAAAATAAAGAGAATATAAATATAAAATAAATCAAAAAATTAAAATACTTGTCAAATCGCATAAATAAAAAACACTTAATTGTGTCAAAATTAGCGAAACATGACGTAATGGGAAGATAAATGCCTATCAGCTTTCAAGAACAAAAAGCGAGTGGTAACTGTTACAAAACGCTCAAATGTTTAGATGTTGATAGTGCTTGTTTGGTTTGAAGACGGGTTTGACAAAATCACTTTTGCTTACTCTCATTTTGTTAATTTTATTGTGAAATCAAACGACCACAGTGTTATTCATATTTTTTTATGAAATGTTCTTGTTCATATCAAGGATTTTTTTTGTAATATTTTTTTTTAAAATTTAATATATTAAAATATTTTACTTTTTAGATTTTCAAAATATGCACTCGTTTGAAACAAAAAAATTTAAAGCAGTAGTTGGATCATGGAAATTGATGCAACTTCCTACACATATATATTTTTATTAATTGATAAAATAAATAAAAAATAATAAAAAATATTAATTAATAGTAATATAAAATTAATTAAAATTAATAAAAAAATACACAATATTATAAAAATTGAATACAGTTGCCAGTATTTCTGACAATATTTTAACAACTCCAACCAATTTTATTTATTAAAATATAAATCAATATATATACGTTGTTTAAACATATATAGCACTTTTAAATACTTTAACATGTTTATGTTTTTTTTTTTTATGATATACACAAATTCTGTTTCTTTTCTCAAAATATTGTCTGAATGTTACTGATAACTCTATTCAATCTCTGTATTTTTTGTATTTTTTTTATTATTTTATTTAATTTTATATTAATATTAATTAATATTTTTATTTATTACTTTTTGTTTATTTTATCAATTAATACAAAAAAAAAATGTGTAGAAGGTCGCATTCTCGTAACGGTGACCAACTACTACCCAATACTATTTGCTTCACATGGTCACGTCGTAGAAATGCGACTTCTTGAAGACTCAAAAAAGTATAACATTCTAGTACATAAATTTCAAAAATAGAGTATTTTAAAAATAAAAAAAAAAGAGGGTATTATAGAAAGAAAAAAATCCTTCATATCAATGCTTGTTATGTTTCATGATTGTATTCACATGATTTTATAAAGAATGTTTAATTACAATTTTGATCTCTTATTTTTATTAATTCTATATCAATTCATAAAATTGGTTTTTTTTTTATTTTAAAATCCAATAGTTTTGACCACTCATTCGGATTTTTTTAAATAAAAGATGCTAATGTAATATATTTTAAATAATGTTACATACGATATAATGATATTGAATGATTAATATTCATAAAATTGCACCAAACTCACTAAAAACTTCAATTTTAACTTATGAAATTATTTATTTTTATAATTTAATTAATAATGTATAAATAATTAATTTACTTAGAGGTTCTATATTATGAAATTTTATGACATATCGTTTAAATTATGTTACTTCCTCATTTTTAAGTTAAAATATTTGAAAGAAAGATCAAAACTGTTAAATTTTAAAATAGGTGAATCAATTTTATGAATTAGTGATAATAAAGGTACCAAAACTTGCAATTAAATATATAAAAAATACTACACCGTTATCATAAAATTATAATATTTCACCGATTTCACTGGGAAACTAAATACACCTTAGTTTGTTGACTTGTTGTAGCTTCTTTTGACAAAAAAAAAATAAAATTGTTGTAGCTTTTCAATGACTACCAATCATGCTATTAATATTACTCCCTCTAATTTCAATTATAAAAAATAAAAAAAAAATAAAAAAATATTAAAATCAATAAACTTATATATTGTTGTGACTTTTTTATTGGAGTATTTGTTTGACACAAAAGGTAAAATTCTCTTATTTTAATTAAAATTTTAGATAATTCTTAAGTATCTATAAGAAAAAGTGGATTTGAGTATTTATAAAACAAAATTATTGTTAAATTTAATTAAAAAATAAGGTGATTTTAAGTAATTGATTGTTTTGTATTATACTTATCAAAACTCCAATATAAAGGAGTTATCACCTTATATTGTCTCCGTATACAAAATTTAATTCAAACTCCTAAACTGGCTACTAAATGTGCTAAATCCATTACTACTCATTAGTTGCCAAATTTTAATACTTTCATAATTGAAGTCATGTTTGCATTAAGAATAAATAATTTGAAATTCCTCAAGAAGTTAATTTAATAATATACTAGAAAAATAAGCATACACATGGTGTTGGGGGAAAATGTAGTTGTATTGATTCACAAAATAAATAAATATACAAGAAAATTATAACTGAAACCTAATAGAAAGCTTCGAATGATGTTAAAGCAAATCACAAAGGAGGAATGAAATCCACTATTATTATTTGGTAGCTACGACAAGGGTGCGATATTTTGTCTCGACAGGTAAACAATTTTATTGCTTCTTCGATTTTCATGAAACCAAATGAAGAAACATTAGCCATAGATTGAACGACTTGTGTCAATCAACATCACAAACCCCCAGAATGTGGAGATCTGAATTCCTGGGAAAAAGGGACAACAACTTGGAAGGACGAGATTAGTGGGATCAAGGAAGAGGAATGAGATACTTCCAAGTCTAAGAACAACTTCAACAACCTTAGTCCTTGATGCGAAAAAACATAATTTAGAGTAGCCTTTTAATTCCTCAAAAAACTTGCATTTAAGTGTCTCACAATATAACATCATCTACATAGACAAGGGGGTCGCAAATGATGTAGAATTGGAAAAGATAAATAGAAAATTATTTGCCTATGCTTTGACAAAAGCCATAGATAAATAGAAAATTATTTGCCTATGCTTTGACAAAAGCCATAGGATAGTAGGAACATGGTCAACTTCTCATATTACTGTTTTCTTACTTGCTTAAGCCCATATAGAGATTTGAACAGCCTATAAATCTTGCCATGATATGAGGCTACATGTAGACAAGTTCATGTGAATCCCTATGTAGAAATGCATTATTGACGCCTAATTGATGGAAGTGCAACCCAATGATAGAAGCCAAATCAAGTAAAAGACACATTTGAAAGTTTAGCAGTTGGAGAGAATGCCAAGTTTAGGCGAAAGGTAAGTGTATGAGAGGTATTGGGATAAAAGGGTAAAACATGATCGGAATGACAAACGTAGTCATTTATGTGAGCATGTTTGTGAATGGTTCTGTTGGATCTGCATATAGGTTCAAGAGTTTATGGCCGATTGGATTGGTAATTGATTATCTAATTCAATTGGTGAATGGGATGGATCAGTTGGGACAAAAGCTAAATGTCATGACCCGAAAACTAAACGCCGTGACCGGCGCATAAGCTATACTCTTAGTCTGAAAAGTCTATCAACTAACTTAACAATTAAGCAACTAAATCGTTTTCAATAACCATTTCAAAAAAATATATATAATTTTTTTCGGAATTTCGACTGAGTATCGTAACTTCAACGTTTCTAAATTTATAAAATTCTTGTCTATACTTTTAACTCAGTCATATCTCAAGAGTATAATCGAAATATTTAATACATTTCCCAAAAAAAATTTCTAGACTTAAAATAGCTGCAAAATACATCACGACTCAACAGACTTTACAAAAAAGGGTCCTCGATCAAAAAGGCCTACCAAAAAAATATAATCGAGACTTGAATCTACTAACAATCTGCTACTCAGCTGCATGTGAATCTGGAAAAAAATAAACAATATGAATGGGTAAGTCACAAAGACTTAGTGAGGAGACAACAACCACCACCAACTAGAAGGAAAACACAAAAGGGCACGAATAATTGTTTTACAACCTTGTGGCAAGTATGTTAAATAATACTACCCAAAAAAATAATCTAGATGATTCTCAAATAAAATATACACATATAAAATCATTAAACTTATAATTTAGTCGTTTAGGTAGAAATATTAAAAATTCAATTCATAGAGAAGTGAAATCAAAATGAGCAACCTTAAAATCATTATAGAAAATCAAACAAGTAAAAATACAAATTCAAGAGGCGGCTTCATCTCATTGATAACTCTTTCCTCCTAAAGGTGGCTTTTCCCTTAGGGGTGACTCTATCTAACGGATAGTCTTCTCCTCTCAATCCTGCAATGCATCATCACACAACAATTACGGAGCTTACGTTGATAGCCCTCTCCTCCTACGGACGACATCTCTCATAGGGGCGACTCTATCTAATTGGTAACTCTCTCTAATCAAAACGATATAACTAGGTGCACCTACCGCCGTTAACGATTTCATAATTATAACCACGATCTTTAAAACACGCTTAAAAATCATTTCCCATTTCATCATAAGTCATGGAAAACATATTATATAACAAAGACCATTAAAATAAATAAATGATGAATTCGAGAAAAATTCAAAGGTTGTGTTCCCTAAATTTTAAATAAATACTTCAAAATAGAAAACGAGTAAAATAATAATTATAGCAAAAAATAAAAATATGATAATGATTGTCGTCTACTCATGTAAGACCCTTAAATTTTAAAATTAAATTCAATTTTAATTTTTAAGTGTATTTGGGAATAATTGTAAAAGATTCAATATATGTATGTTTTGTGTAAATATATATATATATATATATATATATATATATATATATATATATATATATATATATATAAACATTTGTTTTGGAGGTGGAATTAAAATTATGGATGATGGATGAATTAATTTAATTTTGAGTAATTAAATTATCGGGCCGATTAATTAAGATATTTTCTGCTATTTGCGACGAAACGGATTAATTGCTGGAGGATCAGAAGATATTTTAATATAAGAGTTGGTGAGGTGGCGTAGATATTTGTGAAAAAGGAAACAATTGCTCTCTCCTCTGCTGTGTCAGTTGCTTTTAAGTGGATACTTAAGTGAGAAGATATTTCTTCTTTCCTCTGTACGACAGTTTCTGCTTTATCTTCTTCTTCTTCTAATTTTCTGAGTGTTGGTGAAGAAAAACAGTTTACTCAAAAGTCATCGTTCTGGAAAATCTGAGTGTCGAATAAGAAAGTTTCGAGTACGAAAGTCATTCCTCTGATCGTTATGGAGCTAAAGAACTAATTTTTGTAGCGGCGAACGCGAACGGGAGTATCGTCGGCTTTTGTCGCAGAAGCGTACGAGCTAAGGGAACGTAACTAAGGTAAGGGCACCTTCCAACTTTTTAGATTGCATTTAGGGCTGTAAATGCATGTGTGATGAATGATTATTGGTTTATGTTTGTGAAAAACATTGTGTTATGTTTTGGAAATCATTCCGTGTGTGTTGAATGATGATTCTGGTTCTGATTTTGTTTTGTTAAAAATCAGTGAGGTTATTCTGATTTGAGTGAATCTGTGTTTTGCTGGGTTTTGTTAAAACAATCTGTTGCTGATATTGGATGAAAAATGTTCTGAGTTGAGATTTTAAAGAGTGGTAATTATGATTCTAGGGTTGGGTTGTTTTTTTTCAAAAGGAAAGGTGTTAAAAATGTGTTGAAGTTCCAGGAAAATTTCACTGAATTGGAAGGTGTATTCGAATACGGCTTGAGTGTATTCGAATACAGCCTGCAAGGCTTCTGTTTTCTTCAGATTTTCGAACTTGTATTCGACTACGACCCTCTGTAGTCGAATACAGATTTTCCAATTTTGCTTCTGACTTAGCTTATGTATTCGACTACGACTCTCTGTAGCCAAATACAGATTTACAACTTTTGCCACTGATTTCGCATCTCTATTCGACTACGACAACCTCGTATTCGAATACAGAATGCTGATTTTTCACTGTTTTAGCTTCTGTATTCGAATACAAGGGAGCTGTAGTCGAATACAGATTCGTGTTTTTCAGAAATTCAAGTTTTTAACATTGTTTTATAAACCTTAAGTGTTGGGGTACCTTGGGAAGGTTTGTGGTGATTAAAAATGGAAATTTGGTGATAGTTTGAAGTGGTGATGATGAAGTTTTTGAGAATTTACTGAAGATGTAGAAATTCTGATTTTTGTACTGTGACAGCCTCTGTATGCGAATACAAGGAGTCTGTATTCGAATACAGGATGTTGATTCTGTCTTGTTTGGCTTCTGTATTCGAATACAATGAAGCTGTATTCGAATACAGATTCGTATTTTTGCCAGAAACCTCAGTTTTAATCACAGTTTTGAATCTTAACAATTGGGGAAAAACCTTTGTTAATAAAGAGTGGAACTTTGAGGTAATGCAAAGTGTAATGCTTGCTTGAATGGTTAATCTTTGAATGTGTTGAGATGTTTTGAAAAATGAGGAAAATGCATGAATTTTACTAAGGTTGCATACTGTTTTCAATGAAGTGAAACAATGCATACTCATGCATGGCATAGTCAGGTGGTACCCGCGATGGGCCACAGAGTAATGCGCATCCACGTGCTGATCTGTAGTGATTGCACGAGTGCTGATCTGTAGTGATTGCACGAGTGCTGATCTGTAGTGATTGCACTAGGTACTAATCTGTGATTGTACCTTGGTATATAAGTGTTGGTCAGATAAACGACTGCACTGGTACTGGACTGTAGTGTCTGTACCCTGAAATGCGCAGCCACGTGCTGATCTGTAGTGATTGCACTAGGTACTGATCTGTAGTGATTGTACCTTGGTTTATGTCAAACGTGCTGGTCTGTAGTGACTGCACGAGTGCTGGTCTGTATGCGACTGCATTGGTGCTGATCTGTATGCGATTGCACCCTGGTCATGAGGGCCGTTAAATTGTGCTGGTCTGTAAGCGACTGCACCTTGGTGATTCCAAGAATTTATGAACATGAGCATATACATATTGCATCGGAGTGTTTGACCGGAGGGTCACGTTTTGATTTTATGTTGATGGTGGAAAATTGTTGTGTGAGTAAGTATTGTTTTGAAATCTGTAATTTCGGATGAATTGATGTTTGTGCTTACATCATGATTTTCATACTTACTTGGTTGCTGTTTTGTAAAGTACAAATGACATGTATTTCAAAATTTAGCATCCTTATTTATCGTCATGTACTATGAATATGTTTGATATTCTTGATATAACTGCTATGTGGTAATTGTTATTTTCGGTCAGTGACCCTTTACAATTATTGTGGAATTGGGCTTTGCCCTCAGATGAGATTCAGAACCGTACCCCTGATGTTCATACTAACGATAGGGAACGTCGTTAGTTTCCCTTGATCTTTACTCGTGGGCTATGCAAAGAGATGAGCAGCTGGGCGAAGAAAAGACTTGTGAATATTGTAATGCTACTGTAGCTTAGGGTATGATCAGAGTAGACTTATGTATAGGGTTTTGAACTCAATGGTTGTAAATATTCATTTTGGGAATTATTGTAAAACTCTTCCGCACTCTGATAAATATTTTGATGTATCTTTATTTTAGTATATTATAAAGATCAAATTTCGATAAATATCTCATTCGATTTAATTGTGATGTTGCTGTTTTAAATTCTTTACTATTTTTGATTACGAAGTCGAATGATATTTAATTTGAATTGATTTTAATTTCCTTGAAACGGAATTCTGAAAACTCTTTTATTTATGTATTCGTTTTAAAAAAAAAAAAAAACACTCGCGCTGTGTTTTAAACTCGGGGTGTTACAACTCACAACTATGAAGAATCAACTAAGTTTGTTCTCCAACAACTCTCAGAGTAGCAGACAGGACCCCAGCTGACAAATCTGAGTATAAAAAAAATATTCTTAAGGCTTTAGAAAAATTATTCTAAGATTTAGATAACTCTAGAAAACCATAAAAAATCTTTTAAATCTACTATAAGCATAAAAATAAGATTTTTAACCAAAACTACATTTTTCTAGAGATTCATACTAGCATTAAATTTGTGTATTTACCTCAAAGAGCTTCAATGAACACCTTTCAAAGAATGGTTACTCTTCTCCTTCCTTGACTCACTAACCCTAACCCCCAAAGATCCTAACCAAAAGTATTTGTAGGAGTATGAGAAGTTATGCTCTTGAGAATGTTAAGTGAGGATTTAGGTGTGCAATTGGTGTTTTGGAGTGAGAAGAAGCAAGGAGAAAAATGAAGAGAAAAAGAAAAGAAAAAGATGGGAGAAGATGGATGTTGTTGCCGAGAGAGAAAGAAGAAGAAGGACAGGAAAATGTGAGGTGGAAGAATGAAGTGGAGTGGAGTTGATTTGGTTTTAATTATTTAATATTAATATTAATAATTAAAAAAAATTATAAATGAAACAAAGCATTTCAATAGACATAGTAGTAGAGGTACCACTGGTAACATTAGGGCTACATGGTAGTCAAGGATAGGTTGGCTAGTGGTAGGTTTAGCGTGAGAACAAGGTGTGTAGAAGGGAATTCTAAATCATATAGTTGAACATTTATGAAATTCAGGATATTCTTTCGTATATATTTCAATTAGAAGAAAATAAACTTCATTCATGGCTTGTGTACCAAAAAGGTGCATTGCCTTGACCCAAGATAAAATTTGTGATGAATTGTAGGTAATATCGAGGCATAACAAAAGAAAATTAAGATATAAGACATTATAGGGTGATTTATCTCCCAAAACCTTGGATAGAATTCTATTCATCAAGTAGACAACATGTAAAACAACAAAAGACAAATATGGTTTAGACAACTTTGACAAAAACATACGAGTCATGTTGATATTTAAAATATGTTGGTGTTTTCTCTCTAATCTACCATTTTTCCACGGTGTTTCCACATAACTTCTTTGTTGTAGAAATCTCTTTGTGGAGTATAAATAATAAAGAAAGAACTATAGTTCGTTATCACTTCTCATCGTTTTTATCCTTTTTTTAAATTGAGTTTCTACCATTTCTACAAAACTCTTTACTTTATTTGGAACTTTTTACATTGTTTTCAATAACACATCTCAAACATTTCTACTACAACCAACCATTATAGTTAAGAAATACCTATAATCATGTATTGATCTTGTAGAAAAGAAGTCCAAATATCTAAATGGCTAAATACATTTGCTACATTTTTGTTAATAATAAAAAAGGACAATTTTATGAGAAAGCCAACATAGAAGTTATACCATAATTTTCAACCAGTTTTTTTGCACGTGAAAATTATTATACTCTTTATGGTCAAAATTATAACATCTTAGATCAAGTCCCACATTTCTCAATATAGTAAAGAAATAGGGTGACCAAGACTATATAGAATACATTTTGATTCTAATCTTTGCTACAAGATGCACCAATTGAAAACACTTTAATCTTGTATCTAACTTTTTTCTTTTCTACTAAATACTCTTATCTTAGAGTGTTATGACTTATGAGATGTAGTTTAAATAGTTGGTTAAGAGAATATGAGTGAACTAGAGTTATGGGAAATTTGAGAGAAATTTACGTTTCAAATTTCACATATTATTATTATTATTTGGTTGTTATTTGAAAACGTTTATGGTTTTTCTTATGTTGTGATTGTATTCTTTATTTCTTTCTCTATATCAGTTTTTCTCAATACCAGCAACAAAACTTAAATCAATAATAAAACAAAACATTTAGGCTCATAATCTTGGTAAAACATATACTCGAAAAGAAAATGAAAATGAAGGTGAAAAATAGTTGCGTTTCTTTCACATGGCATAGCATCTTTTTTTAGTCTATATCTTTCCGGTGTCCATCCATTCATATCCTTTTCCGTCATTTCTTTTTCTCTCTCCTTTTCTCCTCTTCTTCATGTAGCAGCTACTAACAAAGTTGTCACTTGTCCATACATTACTCAATTAAATAAATAACTTTGATGACAATTTCCTAAATTTTTCTTCACTTTCTGGGCTCCATTCTTCAAACTTCATGCATAGTTTTTTATTTGAAGGAGGAAACTTTTCCTTTGACTGTTACTTTATCTGGTTTTTTATTTGATTTTCTGGCACCCTTTTGCTTCACAAGGTTTCCTTCTCAATCTACTAATGAAAATTTTTTACTTCACTTTTTCATTCACATCACCATGTTCATCACTTTTTTCTCTCCCTCTTAAATGAATCTTTTACTATATTTTCTCATTTTTCCAGGTGTTGAAAAAAAATGGGAGAAAGTGCTTTGTTCTTTTTGTAGAATTTGGCAGAGAAAGATATATACTTTTTGAGTTAGTGTTTTATAATGCCAGTTCCACTTGCCCCTTATCCAACTCCACCACCAGCTCCATATACACCACCTCCAACAAATGGTATCTTACCTTCTTTTTTTGTCTGTGCTTGATTTCCTCATTAGTCATCTCATTACTTTATGCTGATGAAACTGGTTTGAGATTTGAATTATTTTTTCTTGTCCTTCATTTGGAAAAAGAAAAAAAAAAAAAAGAATCCAATGTCTAGTTTTAATAGTAATGGTGTAGAAAGCAAGTCATTAGATAAAATAAAATGAAGAATAGAAAATTCAAATACAGAATTATGGATGTTCGGAATCACAGTAAATTTGACAAAATTGCAGTGATACTGTGATTTCATTGAAAATCCAAAGCTTAACGTTTACCAAAATCACGGTAGCACGCTGTGATTATGCCAAACACACCGTCAATTCAAACATGCACTAAGACACTGATTTGAACCTATCTTTTAAGATAGGTTGAATGGTACAGAAACATTAACACGTGATAATTTATTTGATACCTATAATGTTGTTTGGCTCACAGGTGCACAGAGTCAACTTGTGTGTTCTGGTTGTAGAAACCTTTTAGTTTTTCCAGTTGGAGCTACTTCTGTGTGCTGTGCTGTTTGCAATGCTGTCACAGCAGTTCCACCTCCTGGTATGATGCAAGATTCTTCATAACTCATGCTTTGTATGTTACCTGAATGTTCAATTTGTGATCTTTACTACAATTTTTAGTCAATTGAACATAAAGCAGCTAAATCACAAGCATTTTATTTATGCACAGGCACAGAAATGGCTCAGTTAGTTTGCGGCGGCTGCCATACTTTACTCATGTACATCCGCGGAGCAACGAGTGTGCAATGCTCTTGTTGTCACACAGTCAATCTAGCTTTGGAAGGTATTGAACTGTTTGTTAATAATCTCATGAGCTTTGAAAAATTGTATGTATGTGTAAAATGAGTATGATGGCAGCTTCAAAAATATGTTTTTTTTGTGAGCTAAATATTTGTGTCTCTACTTTGTGGTTTTAAGCATCAAAATGTGTATTTGTGACAGCAAATCAGGTGGCACATGTCAACTGTGGTAACTGCAGGATGCTTCTTATGTACCAATATGGAGCAAGATCCGTGAAATGTGCAGTTTGCAATTTTGTTACCTCAGTTGGGGTCAGTATAATAATCATGTTCCTTACTATATAGATATAGATTTAACGGTTGATGCATGTCTAAAATGTTACTCTGATTTACTGTTAAATGTCATTGCAAATTTGCAGCTCAATACTAAACACAACAGATTGTAAATCGTAAGTAACATAGATTCTTTCAGCGAATTTCATTATGAGCGATGCACTAGTTCTCAATAATAGTATATATATCAGAAGAGCACACACATTTCCCTCTTTTTTCTATTTCGGAGAGGAACAATATAACTTTTAATTAGTTGCAAAATAAGATATAGTTTTCTTAATCTTAACTAATTAATAATTTAATAGAATGAATGAAAATATAAATTATCTGATGTAAGAAATTATTTACAATAGTGTTACTGAATGATGATGCAGGCCTCAGCAAGCACCACTGAGCAGAAGTTCAGCACCTAATAATCATACTATAGCAAGGTCATCATTATAGACTCTACAACATTGGTTTTGCTACTTACATATCAATCATTAAGGAATAAAGAGTGCAAATCAGATTGAAAAAACTGTCTTCCACGTGTATAGAGTTATTTTTCCCTTGCGTGATTGTATTAAAATATTTTTGTTAGAATTGGTGTATGAATAACTATTTGTTATGAGATTCCTGATTCTGAGTGCTATGCAAAATCCACATCTTTGGATAAGGTAAAACTTGTTTTCTACTGTAGTTAAATAGTATATTAGAATAATATATATTGGACAAAAGTTAAACCCTCCCAAGCACTAAATATGTGGTTGAGAAAACTTTGGCTTGTGTGTGTGTGTGTGGAGCACCTAACACCATTTATTTCTTTCAGATACTTCCTGCCTTTTGGAAATAGAAAAGGTCCAAGTACGGCCACAAATTTTAAATTTTAATTGTATGTATTTAGTAATCCCACACATTCATGCAGTCAGCGCGTCAGTGGTTGTTGGGTCGAGATCGGACGATCTAAATTTCAAGTTCAATATTTCAAGTTTGAACTCTGGACCGTTTGATCTAGATCCATTTGCCAACGATGTGCTGACTACGTGAATGATTGGATTGCTAACAACAGACAATCCAAATCCATAAGGCCACAAGGTAAATCAATCAAATGGACTGATTCAACAAGATAACATCTGTGACTAAATCCAAAATCTCAAAAGATATTTCCGAATGAAATTGATTTGAGGATTTTTTCAGCAAGGGAGACTTTATTTACTCTATGGTTTCTTATTGTTGATTTTGACCTGCATGACTAAACCATGTTAATCAGGAATTGGATATACATTGCAGAATATGACTGTGCTCTTTGCTCATATCCTTTTTTTGGTTTGACTATTAGGTGATAACTCTTTCTAGAATTTTTTTTTGTGGTGAAAACTCTTTCTAGACACTATAACTGATTGTGGTTAGAAATTTGGTATAACTTTAAAAAAAGGAAAGGTCAATAAGAACATGTTAAATTTGATATATGCTGTGATTCTGTGAACACATTCTGCATGACAGTACATTAACATGTTGCAGTTGCAGAAAGAAGACAAGTTCACTGAGGCAGCAGCAACATCTTTGTATGAATCACACACAACACAAACACCATTTTTGGTAGTGTAACATAGTTAATGTCTTTTTTCAATTTCAACACTTCACAATTTCTTTTTTCAATATGAACCACTAAAAGGTTGCAAATATCAATTTATAAGTGATTTAGACAACTGTTACTACATTTTCAATCCTGGTCCTTTGATGTTGCCCCTTGTTTCCCAACAGCCTTGTTTATGTCAGCTTTAACGTTTGGGATCTCCACAGAATATTTTTGGTTTGAATCATTTTACAAATGTCATGTTCAATTGAAAATCACTCTTTTGTGAGTACTAGGCTGGTGTCATTTCAAGTTAAAAAAGATGTTTGATTGTAACTGTCCCTTGAATTCTAAGTATTTTCCATAACTTGTGCTGCTAACACATTAACAAGTAAATAATAATATTATCACAACTTGTGGCTGTGACTGCTTACCATAAAATACTTAAGCCTATGTTTGGTTTTGACAGTGACATTGACATACGTTTTCTTGCGTCCCAATGTAAACACATCACGAAAATTAAGAAGCTCCAAATTATAGCAGCAACTAAACGCACTGTGATGTGCATTCCATTGTGAATGCAAGCACGCATTAAGTTTCGTTTACTAAAGCTTTTGAGAGGTCTCAAATAAGGTTCTAAAGAAAGCAAGAAAAATTTCCTTCATTAAAAGTGTATTGGGAAACGTTTTTTTTTCCTTTTGCTTCTACCATGCATTGAACTTTTTCAGACTTAACAACTTGATGAGAATTAAGCATGTTTTGTTCCATTGGGTAGGTAGAGTATCATACAATTAACAACTGCAATAACTTGGTAGTTAAGATTAGCTTCTTCACGACATTGTGTTTCACCAATAACAACTGGTTTAAGTTAAAAAGAAAAAAAGAAAAAAAAAATTCCATTTGCATAATCCAATAAGTATCAATCTGTCAATGTTTTCATATGTGAGATCCCCTTCTTCACAAACAAGGCTCGTGGTAGTGGGGTCTAGTGTTGTGTTGTACATTTCACTCCTCAACCACCTTGTTATGGAGTGACTCTATTGATCCAGCATTGGATTGGACCACAGTGGTATATTCTCTGGATCCTGCATTATCTCATCGACTTTATGCAATTATTTTCTTCTTCAGCTTGCCATAGAAAATATTTGATATTATATCATAGAACTCAAATCTTAGAAAATATTGTTATTCAGATTTATTCTTTTTATTTTTATTCAAGACTAGAGTGAGAATGAGTTAAAATTAGGATTATTTTGGTAAAAAGTTTATTTAATGAAATAAACAAAGCAATCACTGATTAAGAGAGAAAATCATACTAAAAATTAGATGATTACTCTCTGTACTTCATTATGACAGCCATTTAAAGTATTCCAGCATATACTAAGACATATTTTAGTACTCCATGAAGCACGGACTTGACATGACACAGGCACAAACATGTCGACACTGTTACTGTATAAAGTATAGGACACCGACACAACGCCAACACACATTTATTTATTTATTATAATTAAATAAAATATTAACATTATTTATAAAAATATCTAAATTTAATATCTTTAACTCTCTATCATAGCTTTTACACATCTTTAACCCTCATATGTGCGTCTGAGATGTATCCAAGGAGTGTTTAAGATTTATCAAAACAAAGAAAAAACATGTTTTTAATCAGTCATTTGTCTGAGTTAACCGATAGGTGTCGTATGGGTGTCGAACACAGCGACACACCTAATCACAGAGGTGTGTGTGTGGTTCAAAGTTAGTAATACATTTTGTATTTAGTAAATATTTATATCTATTAATTAATTAGTCGTTAATTTTTGTATTGTTAGCTGAGAGAATAACTAGACAAAGACTAACTTTCTGCCAAAGTCACGTGAATTGGGATGCCTTATCCATAAGTGTGTGTTTGGTTCAGCATTAACTCAAAATACAGGCACATCCTCTCCGAATGAATTACAGAATTCCTTTCCACATTTGTAACATGATCCAAACCCTCGCTAAATCTTCTATACTATGCAAGTGATAATAATGCATATGACAACATAAATAACACAAAGATTAGACATAAAAACATAGTGGTAAAAGGAGAGTTGTGAAGCCCACACAGATATAAACACTAAATATGACACTGACACATAGACATCGATTATAATTTGAGAAAATGAAAGTGATTGAATATAATCATGTGTGTCAATGTCATACGAGTGTTGAACAATCTCAGAGATTTGGACACGCCTCCAACCTGAAGTGTCGATGCTGCATAGAAAAAAAGATGAGCAAACAAAACTTGCATTCTTTGCCCAACTTGTCAGATTTTCTACCCTGATTACTCGTCACCCATGGCCAACTCCAAGGCATAGTCATCTCTTTCCTGTGTAAATTTTGTGTGTAAAAAGGCCATATTATCAAAGACAGCATGAGCAACCTTGTTCCCACAAAAAACATAGTCATAAATAACAAAACGTACCACTGGTCCTTTTGCAAAATAACGTCCAAATTGAAGCCAATATACCTGTGTGAATCAAGGATAGCTTATATTCATAACCAAAATTCAGTAACAAATTACATAATAACAACAACGACGAAAATTTCATTTTAGCCTCAAAAGATCAAGATAGTTCGAGAAAATTTGTGTAAATAAGGAAAATTAGATTCCTAAAGATTATCCTTTACAAATATTCTTAAATTTGAATGAATCACAATAGCTCATATCATTTAACCAAAATAAGTAATGACAACATCATGTCACCATTGGCATTACACACAACATGGAGAGTTCAAGAATAGCATTTGGAAGTTTCAAACAAGAGGAGAATTAAGGAAAACTGATAAACTTGAAAATCAAATCGGGGAACGATGTGGGTCACAGCCAACATCATGTCACCATTGGCATGATTCATTAGAAGGAAATGAGCTATTACTGAAATTATTGTTGATATGAAGAGCATGTGTGACAAACACTGGCATTGAAGTATAAGTTCTCCCCCTCAATGCCATAGCAACATTGGAAAACCAACCACAATAACATTCAATGGAATAATAACTTCAACAAATATGATGATTTCATAAGTGCATATTGAGAAACGAGGGAAAAAGCTTGTTATAAAGCGAAGCATAGCAAAACAACAGCACATAGAAGAAACCAAAGAAAACAAGAGTCTTGATTGTCGCAATTGGAGCACTGCCAACAAATATAAAAGAATCATATAGATAAGGACATAGTACCACTTACATATCATTTCGTAATTAGTGTTTACAAGAATGTGAGGTTACAGAATGAGATATTAGATTGATATGATGTATTATGATATTATAAAATATACTAATTCATTCAAAAGCTCTTTTTATACAAATAATCAAGTCAAGTGTTAGTAAGTCACAAGCAGCCCATTAATACTCGAAGATTACCACCAATGCCTATTTGTCTAAGCAGCTGAGAATCTAGTTTCCCTTAAAAAGATATTATGATTAAGTCTTGTGAATGGAAAGCAAAATAGGCATTGTGAAAGCTTTGTTCTTATATGTGGGTCCACCCGGTTGATTTAGGCTAGCTGGAGTCAAGCCGGATGGACTCACTTAAAAAAACAAAGCTATCGTTTAACAAGGTTTTTAAAAGCACAAAAAGATTACTAAAACTAATTAAACAAGGAAACAAAGCTGAAATAAGGAAATAACTCCTAAGGTTGCTTCATCAATTAGATGACTAATTGATTCCAGTACATGTCCTAAAAATCATGTAAAATATTCCGGAATATTCAAAGGTACAACGACGAAGATATTATGAGATATTTTGCAGATCGATATACTAACAAGGTCAAAATTAAAAACATCTCCTCAAAGTTAATTTCATTTGGCATCTATTTAAACAGTAATCATGAAGCACAAGTTATGATTGCAATCTTGCTTGTTACCTCATCTTCATCTTGAGTTTCTACTTCAACATCAGAGGATGGGAAACCCACACAAAGAAGTGCATAACCCTGAAATGAAACAATTGTCTCAAATACATGTCCAACTGAGAAATAAGAGACAGTAGAATTGGCAATTATAATGATAATGCAACATATAAAACGTTTTCCCCCACAGTTGTTAACTACTATTAGCAGAAAAGGAATGTTTATAGCAAATGGCACCAAACTATCCATTAGCTGGAAAATATCTTTGTTCTCTACTCATTTGTGTAAGGGCCCTTGAATTGAAACACTGACAAAGAAATCATAATGTGAACTGTACACAAGAGGAATATACCATAAAAAATGAGTCAAGTAGCCAAAACTTCTAATTTGAATAAGTAAATCCTTTTCGATTCCCATTCTTCTTTTAATAACTAGAACAAACCAAAAATAACCATGCTTTTATACTTCTGGTTTTTCAAAAAATTTAAGTGCAAGTGATTCATTGAAGTTAACATTAAAAAAAGGATAAACAGCAGAATACAAATAAACAGGAAACAGCACCCTATTAATTGAATAGTCGGTATAAGCACAGTAGTTTATTATTGTTATAATAATACAAGCAACTGTTATTTTTGGCTTTGAATAATAACTACAAGTTATAAAAATAATAATGGAAAACAATAACTAAAAGTTCAGTGCATTGGCACTGTGAAGGAAAGGCACAATTTTCAATGTTCTCTTAATCGCCAAATGAACAAAGTAAACTTATAGATAGATCATACCAATGCATTTAGTATTGACATGTCAAAACTGAAACGAAGTAAATAATTTTATACCACTACAACCACCACTTCCTCCTCCTCCTCCTCCTCCTCTCATCTCCTCTATAGTAACAATGCATAAAGAATATTGTTTATCATCCTCCTCTATGTCTTCTTTTACTCTTCAAAATTAGAAAACAAATGGAAGGAAAAAGAAATCTGATTCTCTTTTTTGCATCATTGAAGATAGTCGATGGGAAAAGCATCAAATACAAAGTACTCCACCAGATCATCATGCATTGCTACTTAACAAGACAAAAATGACCAATTCAACAAAAAAATATTCATAAACATAGTTGTACATGCCTGCTCTCTCAATTCGGCAGATATCCCAAGTGCTTCGGGCTGTCTAATCTGCCCATTCTTTATACGAACAGCACAGCTAGTACAACAACCTTCCATAAAAAGTATCAAATAAGGAAATAGGATTAGGAAACTAGCAATAGCATAACAAACCAAACAGATACCAATCTAGATGGAAACAGCGGCAGAGGAAACAAATATTTAAGTTGCACTGCATGATCTACAAAAGCAAATTGTGATTGTCTAAGTTACCGATAGGAAGGAAAATGAAATTTTACACTAGTTTACAACAATCACATTTTCATTTGTACTTCAATTATACATGGGGAAAAAAATGGAATATAGCATTGGTATGTAAAGGGCATTGCCAATAACAGATGGAAAAACGGAACCAAATATGATATGTTCAATGGTTCATAAAATTCTTCCAATAACTTCCAAAAATCTAATAAAGGATAATACTACTCCCTCCGTAACAAAATATATGCAAAAATTGGTCAAATAAAGTCGATGTATTTAGTTCAAATTTTGGACTTGGACCAAATACATCAACTTTCTTTGACTAATTTGTGCTTAAATTTTGTTACTAAGTAGTGTATGTGAAGAAATCTTGAAAGCAATTAACAAAACCAATAAAAAGTGAAAAGAATATTCTCTCCTGATGGTATCGTTAAAATGTCAAATTGGGTACCATAACACTATGTAGCCCTGACAATTCAGATTGAAAGTACATCGAATGTCCGACACTGATACATTGTCAACACATGTGGTTACATCCTAACATTTTCTACGTGTTGGTAATGTGGTTGATGTGAGTGTCAGTGCTTCATAGTTGTAGCCTCCCAGTCGGATAGTTGTATGATGACTTGTACGAAAGTTGAAAAATGAAAACATAATATTCATATTTAGGTCAGTTGAGAAATTGAGGAAATCCAATAGGAAACTGCAATGCAGCTGCAGGCAGCTTCAAAACAAGATACCTACCATAGAAAATCTAATTTTATAAATGCGTATCCGTGAATTTGACTCTACAATTAAATAAGAAATAGGATAATAGTAAGTACCATGCCTGCAGGCAAAGGGAAGGGTAATATTCTGGGATTCAGCAGTATGTAATATGTACTGATCCTGCATTTCAGAAATAAATAGTAGTCACATTAATATTAATATTTTTTTAAAATAGCATTAACCTTCTGAATCAAATAATAGACAAAAAATCAATACTAATGAAAATGAAGAACGGAGAAAAAATTTAACAGTATGTTGTTGCAATAGGGAAGGGATCATAACCTCGGGCACGATGAACTCGTGAACAATTCCTCGTTGTCTATCGTGGACTTTGACCTTATGTGTTGGAACACCAACAGCACTCGGAAACCGGTAATCGGTTCCGCCAGACACTCCCACCGGCGTTTGGAGTTCCGCCGCAGCAACCGTCGTCTTGCGGAGGGTTTTGGAAGGAATAGATTGTGGCTTCGTAAATGGAATGGAACAATTACCAGGAATTCGAAGAAGGGGGAGCGCCATTTTCTTTTTCTTCTTCTTTCTTCTTCTTCTTCAAGTGCTGACACGCATACAGTTTACGGGATAACAAGAGCGAGTTAACACACGCGCGCTCTCAACCAACCGTTAGATTCTACTCCAACTGCTCATCGACATGTGTACGATCATCAAAACTCGTCCAAGACTCTATCCAGCTGATATAACAATTTTTATAAAACTACACATTTGCCCCTTTATTTTATTTTATTTTTACATTTTGACACTTCAATTTCTTAATTTTATTATCGTTAGTCATTTTTCAGCATTTTCATCAAATCTGTGTATAACTTTATTAACTTTGTCATCTGTTAACGGTTGGTGATTAGGACTTCTAATTCAGTCATATAAAAATTTAACTTAGAGAACAATTCTAAATTAAGGTTTATATTTTATACAAAAATTCAGTTTTTTTTTCTTCTCTTAAATATAATTCTTCTTCTTTTTCATCTGAAATTTTTTCTCTCTTTTCAAATTTAAAAATATACATCAATAATGAGAATTCTCAAAATCAATCTTAATGCAAGAGCAATGACACAGAAAGTGGAGTTTTTTTTTTTGGGTTTAGACATGAGTTGAGGTTCTTGTAAGTGAAAAATAAATACTTAATTCTTTGAAAGGTTTAATTTCAACGATGATGTTTTGATTTTTTAATGTGCCTAAAAAATAGTATTAATTGAGATAACAAAATTCTCTAAAACTCATAAATAATATTTGATTCCATTTAATATAGTATTTTTTCTCATACAAACATTAAATTAAGTACTAATGCACATATTTTTATTTTAACATGTTGAATTCTCTCATACTATATAAACCATTATAATTAATTCCTTTTAGTATGCATCTCTATTACTTTAATAATTTTTATTGAAACTATCTTCTTTCTATGTCAATGAGAAATGACATAATGGAGAAGAAGAAATAGAAAATCAATTTTTGTGTAATCTTTTAAATTAGATGGCTCTCTAAAATTAAATTTTATATGATTGAGCGAGAAATCTTAATATATATAAAAGTTTATTATTATTTTTTGACGTAAACGTTTAGAGTGTAATAAATATATACTATTATCGTAAAAAATTTATATTGATAATCAATAAAAATTATTTATTTTATCATGATATATCACTCAAGTAGGATAAAATTATATGATTTGACGGTATTTATGATTATAATTGGTGTTAAAAATTCAAATGTGAGTGGTTAAAATAAGTCTCACATTGACTAAAAATGAAATAAATGTTTGATATATAAGAAATGTGACCCATAAACTTATTGCTTTAAGGTTTTAGATTAAGATGTATGTGGTGTCCAAATCTCTTGTAGTCCAAAAAACATTTTATTAGTTTAAATTTTTGTATTTTTATTTTCATTTAATCGACTAATATAAATGAGAATTGCAAGAAGTAAGGAATAAAGACATACTAAATAATGATTTTAATTACTATATTTAATCAGTATAATAGTTACAAATTTGTAATATGTGGTGTAATTTTAAATATATTTTTTTTTTACTCTATTTTTAAAAATTCTTAAAGGAAAAAAAGAAATATGTATATTTCAGCCTTTTCTAAAAGAAATGTAAACAAACAATGAGGTATTCTTTAAATAAAAATGAAATAATAGATAATTCTAATTTATAAATCATCTTTTCTTTCTTATAAATATTTTTTTTAGTTTTTTTTTATATGTATTTTTTACATCTGTCCTATGAACGTGGCAGGCAGTGGATGGAGTAACTCGGCATGTTGAACAAGTGGTGCCACTATTCCATTCCATGTGGAAGGAATGTTTGAGGGATTTTATTGCCTTATCTTTTGTGTTTGATCCAATCTTCCATGCTCGAGAATGAATACATATAAATAGTCCATCACCCTAACCCCCGATTACATACACTATTCGTTAAACACTTTTGATAGAGACACAAGCGAACACAGAATATGCAATCTACAAGTACAATGGAGAAGCTGAAAAACACTGCTAGCGCTGCCAAGGAGCACGCCGACATCTATAAAGCCAAAATAGACGAGAAGGTCTTCTTTTTAGTTGTGCAATTTTTATAATTTAATTTTAAGTGAAATTTATGTTGTCTTTGAAAAGTTGTGTTTAATTTTAGTATTCATAAACTCTACTAACAAATTGACTCATGTGACATATTTTCATCGATAAATTATTTACAATTTTTTAAAGATAATCTAGAAAAAAAAATTATATTATTGAAATAAAAATAAAAATTAAATAAATTTTGTAGTAATAAATATTATAGAAAAAATTTATAAAAATAAATTTTTGTAAATAAATTTTTAAACATATCCTAAATATATTACTGTAAAATATTATTTAAGGACAAAAAATACTTGATTAATAAAAATAAGAATGAATACAAAAGAGACAAAGTTAGATTTTATTATAGGAATTAAAAATCATTTAATCTTAAAAATATAACGATATATGTCATATTCTTTTTTATTTATAATGATAATACAGACAGAGAAAGCAATGGCAAGAACAGAGGAGGAGAAAGTGATAGCGCATGAGCGTGCAAAGGCTAAAGAAGCTAAAGCAAAGATGGAGCTACATGAAGCTAAAGCGAAGCATGCCGCAGAGAAGCTTAGTGCGAAACAATCACATTATTACGGTGGTCACAATGAACCTCAACCAGTTGGGGTTCACCAGCCACATATGGTAGGAACTAATCAGCCACTTGGGTCAATTTCCAATCCTGGAACCACTGTTCCAACTTATCCACTAGGAGGAAGAAACCTTCCACCGAACAACCACATATAATACCATCTATATGTTTTCTCTCTGTGTTTCAATCTAGCTTCTTGTTTTTTCTTTTCCTTTTTTCTCTGTTTGGAATTTCTTTTATATATATATGAACCTCTCTGTATGTATGTATTTGAGGAGGATGGCTTGAATTCAAATTTTGATTCCTCTCAATATAGTCATTACTATTATTATATTACTGTAATAATATTGTTTTCGTGTAATTCTAGGATTTTCATCAAGTCCGATGGCTTCACATTTCTTAAGAAAAATAAATTAATATAACAACTTATATTAATATAATACTGTACTCTTTTCAGTTCATTTCGATTTAGTTTTTTACACATGTCTTAATAGTTTTTTTACTAAACAAATTGCTCTGTATTTTTATTATTTTAAACGAGAACTAGCCAATAGCCATCACCACATATAACTTTTGTCACTATAGTATTGATGGATTGCTTCATCAAAGAAAACCATGTTAGCTAACTCTCGTGATCCACCTCAACAAGTCAACAATATCTTGGATTATGGTTGTGGAATGATGTATGAAACTTCTTATCATCATCGGTGTTCAAGCTTCTCATCCTACAAAATTTATCGACAAAAATTCTAATTGCTCTTTCTTAATCAGTCAATTTACGCTAATTTTTAATATTTTATTATTATTCCAATATTGTATTCATTCATAAGATCTTGTTGTTTTGGATCAAGGTAGTCAATCAATCAAAGATGAAATCGATGGTTTTGAATTTTTCATTTTTGCAGTAGAATTGAAGTCAATTAATTGTCTACATACAACATGTCTTAATACCTACAAAATTCATAATTGAATAATACTGACCACCTTCAATGTGATAATTGCTACTGCTTGATAACCTTCATGACAATTCTTGCGTTTAAAGGTGTTTATAGGACCATCATCATATAAGAGAATGTTATTTTTGTTCTCATCAGGAGTCATGTACTCGTAGTAGAACATCACTGACATATATAATGTATCTACCTTGATAATTATTAGGGTATATCTTAATGCTTTATGTAATAGACTTAAATTGATCACTACCATTCTTTAACTCCTGTTTATTATGTTGAGCTATAGCTCCTGATTATGTAATAAAGCAACGAGACTGGTTGGGTAACCCTTATGATCCACGTCATCAATTATGAGAAGAAAAAAAACGACTAAAATAAAAATTTATAGAATGAAGAAATTTGCCAAGTTAGCTTAGTATAGTATTTAAGGAGTTCATCCTTCAAGATTTTAGTCAGAAACATTCTAAATGTCATCCAAACTCTCGCTCGATTTTATATATATATTATTTGAAGTGATAAAGATATAACATTTTTGTATGAATAATCTACTATGTTAATAAACGATAACACCATAGAATTAATTAAGATTACGATTCAAATCTACTGTATTATTTTTGTTGAATGAAATATAATTTTTCTAATTAAGGAAAATTTCAAATGTCTCTTGCAAAAAGATCGACACACACATTCATATGTGTGCACACACGCACGCATACACTCCAACACACAACACATGCACATGTGCCCCCACCCCCACATGCACACATAGACACTTAGTTAGTAGTTCCATTTGACAACTTTGAGTGGGCTTTATCACCAAGATCTTATAGTTTTGGATCATAGTAATCAATCAACCAAAGGAGAAATGTACCGTGCACCCCCACAACCTTGACCTCCCATCTCAATTCTTCGTGAAATGTCATAATTGTTCTTTTTATTAATTATAAATTCATCTCAAAAAAAATTATTATTCACTTTTTAACCTCTTCCATTCGAAACTTTCAGAATTCATCCCACAATTCGGAACATTCAAATCTTCGAAATAAAAGTACATAATTTAGATAAAATTCGAATATTTCAAATGTGCGAAGTTAAGTTTTTGTAAATTTTCGAAAGATATATAATTAAAAGTTTGGATGAATTTTGGAAGTTTCATTTGAAGCTCGAAGTTTCGCAGACTTTCGGAAGTTTCGTGTGAAGCTGAAAGTTTCGAACAATTTCGGAAGTTTCATTTGAAGCTGAAAGTTTCGAAAGCAATATTGAAAAATAATTAGTTTTGTCTTTTAAATATTGTATCTATATTATTATTATTAATTAAATAGAGTAAACTTTTTAGAATTAAGCATGAGTAGAGTTGAGGTTCCTGCTACAACAACGACTATAGATTCTACAAATAAATTTATCACTGATCAGGTATTTTTACTGATAATTAATTTTAGAAGTTTTAGTTTTAATGTATTAACATGTATTGATGTTTTATTTGAAATATATGTTGTAGATATATATTTCCCTCTCGAGAAGCTGTATTTGAATGAGCAAAAAAAATTGGAATGCAAAATGGAATTTTAATTGTTACCATTCGATCAGATAAAGCAACGACAATGAGAGGCAGAAAAGACAAATTAATTTTGGGATGCAAAAGAGGCAGAAGATATAAATCAAAATCAACAGTAACATGTTCTCACAAGGAAAACTGTCCGTTTAAACTCAAATGTATACGGTCGAGTTTGGGTGAAGGATGGAAAATTAGTGTTCGTTGTGGAACACACAATCACGATTTAGCCGATACTTTATATGACCATTCATATTTGGAGCGTCTAAATGAATAGGAGAAATTTTTTGTCAATGACATGACAAAGTATAAGCTTGCACCAAGGTTCCTTTTTAATGCTTTGAAAGAGAAAAATAAAGATAATGTCACAATTTCCACTCAAATATATAAAGCAACAAGTACTTATCGATCATCTTTGAGAGGTTCGTACACAGAAGTGCAACATCTGTTGAAGTTAATACAAAATGAAAATTATGTGCACTGGACAAGAAGACGGGATAATTTAGATGTTCTAAGAGACATATTTTGGACGCATTCTGATTGTATAAAGCTATTGAACACGTTTCATTTTGTTTTGATATGTGATAGCACATACAAAACAAATAGATATCGGTTACCGTTGCTTGAAGTTGTCGATGTAACATCTACTGGTTTGACATTTTCGGTTGCATTTGCCAATTTGGAACAAGAGCG
Organism: Cicer cuneatum; assembly: GCA_037974295.1. Lineage (NCBI taxonomy): Eukaryota > Viridiplantae > Streptophyta > Magnoliopsida > Fabales > Fabaceae > Cicer > Cicer cuneatum. Next base: position 13,752,411 of record JBBPBO010001985.1, read on the forward strand.
ACAAGATAAATTCATCTGGGCATTTGAAAAGGTAAGACAGTTGTTCGTATCTGAAAATTTAATTTCTAAAGTTATTGTGACAGATAGAGATCTTGCCATGATGAATGCTATTGGTGTTGTATTTCCTACTTCAATTCATTTGTTGTGTCGTTTTCATATTGAAAAAAATGTTGGAGCAAGATGCAAACAATATGTGAGTAAGGATAGACAAAATGAAGTAATAGATTTATGGAAAAAAATTGTATTTTCGGCTAGTGTGGTGGAGTATGATCATCACTTGCAACACTTTGAGCTAGTGTGTGCCGATATTATTCTTTTTGTTGATTATGTTAAAGATTCATGGTTAACACCTTACAAAGAAAGATTTGTCATGGTTTGGATGAACAAAGTGATGCATTTAGGGAACACAACGACCAACATGTATTTTGTAAATAATGATTTGTATTATTTTCGAAAAATGATTTAGTAATTTATGTGATTTGTTTTAATTTGTGTTATTTAATTTATTTGTAGAGTTGAGTCTGCTCATTGGAGATTGAAAAACATGTTGCAGACTAGTAATGGATACTTGTGTAAAAGTTGGGATGATGTGAATATGATGTTGAAGAACCAATTGTGTAGCCTCAAATCAACTTTTCAGAAATCTATCAGAGATTACATTGTTGTGTATCAAGGAAATGTTTTGAAATGATTGACAAACAGTTGAAGAAGGTGAAGATTGTAGGTACTGACAAAACAAAATCTGGTTGCTCAATCAAAACAGCTCATGGATTACCATGTGCTTGTGAGTTGGCAAAATTGCATCATTCTATCAGAGATTACATCATTGTGTATCAAGGAAATGTTTTGAAATGATTGACAAACAATTGAAAAAGGTGAAGATTGTAGGTATTGACAAAACAAAATGTGGTTGCTCAATCAAAACAACTCATGGGTTACCATGTGCTTGTGAGTTGGCAAAATTGCAGATGTCTGGTAATGTTATTCCCTTAGATAGCATTCATATTTTTTTTTGAGAAAATTAAGCATTGAGCAAGAATTGGAGGATGAAGAATCTTTATCAGATTATGACTTTTCAGAAAAGTTGGAAGCAATGAAGGCATACATGAAGAAACAAGACATTGTTGGTCAAAGGATATTCAGGGCAAAGGTGCATGAACTTGTATTTCCACAAACAACAACCATGCTTCTACCACCTGATAAAGTGAAAACCAAAGGAGGTACTAAAAAGAGAAAAGAATTTGATAGTCCTCGTGATCCATCATATTGGGATTATGTCGATGCATCTCATGGATTTCCAAATCAATCATCACAACGTTCTGCAAGGCAATTATCTAAGATACATTTTCCTACATTTATTCATCCGTATATTGAGGACATAATAGATGTTGAGCCTGATGGAAATTGTGGGTATCACGCAGTTGGAGCTTTATTAGGTTGGATAGAAGAATCTTGGCCTTTAGTTTGAACACAATTGGAAAAAGAGATCATTTTACATAAAGACCTTTATTCCAAAGTTTTTGATGACAACGTTGAAACCGTGCGGAAGTCGTTGATCATTTCTAGATTGGGTACTCAAGGAAAAGATAAGTGGATGACTATACCAGATTTGGGTTACGTGATTCCAACAAGATATAATGTCATATTGGTATCGTTGTCTCGTAATCTGAATATGACATTCTTTCCGTTGAATAAAGGACCATCGAAAGATTATTCTCTTAATCATTTAATAGCAATTGGATTCGCCAATGAAAGTCATTGGATACAGGTAAGTTTTATGATTGATAGTAATGTTTAATAATAATATTTTCTTAATTAGATAAATTAATGTTTACTATTTTATTGTTCATATCAAATTGAAGTCTGATTGTCTTTTGCCACCTACCTCACAAAAATGGAAAGACTTTTGTAGTGATTGTGCAAAGACATGGCAAATAGCTTATACAGGACATATTAAGCATTGGAAACACATTGATCCATCATTTGACAAATCATCTTGTATTTCATTAAGTCAAGATTAGATTATATGTTTGAACTTTTAGACATTTAATTATTATAATTGAATGTACTTATAATTTACTTATGGTTATATGGTAACAAGTTGAATTTTAATCATTTACTTATACAAAATAGATATAAAAAATAGATATTAATATTAAAATAGAAATTCATTATATAAAGCATTCATAATACAAAATATATTTATACAACTAAATCACAACACACAATCACTAATCGTCTCATAGGAACATTCTGCTTAACTCAGTTAATGTCATGAGCTTCACCAAACGGAGCTACAATCTTTAATCCCATACGTATAAGCTTAGATGCTATACGGTCTCGTTCCGATGATGGACCAACATGTGCAGAAGATGATGGAATATGGGGATCATGTGCAGCAGTAGGTGACCTGGAAAGTGGATCAGCAATATGTGTACTGGAAGAGGGAGCATCAGTAGGTGGAGGGAGGATAAGAGGATGTGAAATATTTACGTACCATGCAAAGTAGTTTGCAGTGACTTCTCCGTGAAACGTTGCCAGAGGAGATAGACTCCGGAATGTAGCTATACATGATCTAACAATATTATGCCACTCCCATTCTATACTCCTAGGCACCCGAGGAACGTCACGCAGAATGCACTGAATACGACCAAACTGTCGAAGACATCGCTCTGGCAGATATGGAACTAAAACTCCTCCCCATCGAAGGTATTCTGAGAACATCGAAGTTGCTACAAAAGGATAATTAGCCATAGTCAAGTAAGCGGAAGACAAATGTAACAATCCAGATTCTCGTATCCAATTTTGTACAGCTTCTGGTACAGGAACTTCCGCAAACCTTTTCAGCTTTAAACCATGAATAATCACCTTTAACGAGCCACAATCCTAAAAGTAATTAAATAAAGAACATATCAATAAATATTTATTCTTAATTAATGAAATAATGTATCGGGTATAAAAAATAATTATACTTAGTTAAAAAATTAATTAATTAATTAAAATTTACCTCTATTTTCCATATCCTACGAACCACGTGGTGTTCATACTATGTTAGCACATATGTCACCAGTGGTCCTCTAGGGAATCCGGATTGTTGATCCTGCTCTTCCATATTTTGGTTAGCCTCATCATCACCAGCCTCATGTTCAGATTCCTCAGGCGGCTCCATATGTGCAGCCTCATCTTCTTGAACATCCTCAAGCTCAGGGACATCCTACTGAACATCCTCGTCTCTAACGTCACGTCTACGGAAGTTGACTTCATTCTGTCGTCTGTGTGATGCTGTAGGCGGAATTCTATTCGTTCTATCGCTGCCATCTCATAACACATATGGCAATAGTGCGAATAATTTGCCCAACTGCACCTCTGGTTCTAGGCACTGCAAAATTTAGTTAATATAATTGTTATATCAATAATTGAAAAAAAAATGAAAAATAAAATAAAAATTTCGAATGGTTTGAAAATTTCCAAAGTCAATTTCAAAACTTTCACTCCATGTAAAACTTCCAAAACCTTCGAAGGTTTGGATGAATACCAAAGTTTCGAAGGTTTAAAATCTGGAAAAAAAAACTTAGATCTGCACCAAAAATTCGAAAGTTTGGATGAATGCCAAAGTTTCGAAGGTTTAAAATCTGGAAAAAAACTCAGTTCTGCACCAAACCTTTTGAAAGTTTGGATGAATACCAAAGTTTCGAAGGTTTAAAATCTGGAAAAAACTTAATTCTGCACCAAACCTTTCGAAAGTTTGGATGAATACCAAAGTTTTGAAGGTTCAAAATCTGGAAAAAAAACCCAGTTCTGCACCAAACCTTTCGAAAGTTTGGATGAATACCAAAGTTTCGTAGGTTTAAAATCTGGAAAAAACTTAGTTTTGCACCAAACCTTTCAAAAGTTTGGATGAATACCAAAGTTTCAAAGATTTAAACTGTGGAAAAAACTCATTTCTGCACCAAACCTTTCGAAAGTTTGGATGAATACCAAAGTTTCGAAGGTTTAAAATATGGAAAATACTACATCGAAAGTTTACAAAGTTTCGAGAAATCTGATAAGTTTCGAACATACTTACTTTTCTGGGTTCAGATGAATGAAATCTTTGAATGTTGTTGTTTATATGTTTCGAACCTTTGAAATTTTTGAATGTTTCCGAGTAATGATGAAAGTTTCAAATGGAAGAGGTTAAAAAGTGAATGGTAATTTTTTTTGAGATGGGTTTATTGTTAGTAAAAAAGGCAATTAGGATATTTCACAAAGAATGGGGGGTGGGAGGTTAAGGTGGGGGGTGCACGGTACATTTCTCTCAACGAAAGATCATAACGACGGTTATGAAGTTTTCACAATTGCGGTAGACCCTAAACCCTACATATAATGTGTCTTGATAACTACAAAATGCATAATCGAAGAATACTAACCGACCACCTTCGCATAAAGTGCTATTTTTAGCTTCACTTCATGATAGTTTGTGGGTCCAATGATAATGGTATTTGTAGGGCTACCATCTTATAAGATAGTATTTTTTTCTCAACAAAAGTAATGTACTCATCATACATACCATCTCACTGGTGCAATTAAACCTTGTTAGATCGACAATTTTAAATTGGTTGTTATACATCCGATCTAACAAGTCTATTAAAAAAAACTTTTCCTACGTTCAAATAAATTAAAAAAACTCTATCCTAGAAGAATCTCCCTCGCGCGCGAACTTTTTTCACAATTTTCGTCTCCCTCACGTGTAAACTCATCTCTTTCACACTGACTTCAGCGTCCTCGACGACTTGATTGGCCGCAACATTTTTCTACTTTCGCGCCGGTGAAGAGTTTCTTTCTCTTCTCCTTCCATTTGTCGAGAAGTGTTGTCCTCTGTCGAGCAAATGTTTTTTCCTGTCTTTTCTATTTATGTTTGTCTTCTTCCCTTCGCCGTTGTTTTAACCCTAAGTCGGTGTTCTTTTTCAATTGAACAGAAGATAAAGTCTAGGTAAAGAAGAACAATTTTGCATCAAACTTGGTGTTTCTTCCAAACAGGTTTGTTCCTTTCTCTGGTAATTTTTTGATAATTCTTTTTTCAAAATTAGCAATTTTGACTCTAGGTCATTTACCTAACATGTTTCGTTCTAGCAGTTTAATTTCGCTTATTTTGCTGTTGATTTTGTTGTATGATTTTCCTGATTTTGCTATTGATCAATTGGACAGATTTTTTTATCTCACATAGGTTAGTAAAAAAGATCTTATGTATGAGGAATTTCTCAAAAAAATAAAACTTCAAAACAAAATAACGAAAGTAAAAATCCAGAATAAGCTTAAATAAGGGACACAATCTTAATGTCGTATAAGTTTTACAAACATAGTTTCTCAGTTTCTCAGTTTTTGGAATTGTAGGTACCCTGCTCTGATGTATATGTTAAGACAAAATCTCAATTAAAGAGTTTTGATGAAAACAAACAAAGATTAATTAAAGACTCTAATTATGATTCTAAGTTAATTGTTATTTAACATGTGCTTTTGAGTATATTAATCTAAGATATGTACTAAGCAGAATCAATTTAATGAACAAAGCAAAAGATGCACTGCCAAGAACCAAGAACGTTCTAGACGTTCTTCTAGAAAAACCAGAACGTTCTGGCCGTTTCTTCTGGAAAAACTAGAACGTTCTCCAGGACTTTATTCACTTCATCAAGGCTGTTGGAACCTGATTTTTATGCAAGGAAAAATCATGCTTACTTTAAACAAATTTCCAGTACATCATCATGAGATATGAAGCTTCAAAGATAGCAAAGAAAACACTCTAAAAGATCTAAGGAGAAAAGATTTAGAGCAAGGCAAAACAGATGAAACAACTAAAAATGATCATTCTCCAGCTTCTGCTTTTCTGCACCAGAACATTCTCCAAATTCTGAACTTGTTCAAGAACGATTCTGATTTAATGTACAACATCACATTCTGACACGTATTATTAATGCTACAGTGTGCACAAATCAGATGGCAACAGATTAAACAATTATAAGAAAGTCAAGAAGTAAAAAAGGGCAAAATAGTTTAATCAAAAGATTTGAAATAAGGGCTGATTTCTCTATTCTGCCCCTAGATCAATGGAACCTTCTCAAACGGTAATCTCAAGCCCTCAAGGACTTCCTGAATATCTATAAAAGGAACCTCACTGATCAAGAGAAAAACAAGACATTCAAGTGCAAAGAAAATAATCAAATCACTCACATTATCACTTGAAAGCTTCTCAAGAAATCAATAACCTTCCATTTCGAATTCTCTATCTTTAGTTTACTGAAATCATTTGTAAAGAATCTAAACTCAAACAAGAGTTGAGTCAAAACAGATTCTGTCTCAAAACCTATCATTATCATTCAACACTAAAGACTATAAGGCTTGTTTATAGCTTGAGTGAGTCATTTTTAGAAAAATTCTTTTAAGGTTAAAAGGTGAAGTTGTAAAATCCTATCAAGGGTTGATAGGTGATCAGATTGTATTTCTTTCTGGGTGGAAAGATTGATAAACTGTGACAGATCAAGGCTGATCTGAACTAGGAGTTGTAAAACCAAATGGGTACTTTGTTTTAAACACTTAGTGGAAAAACTCACTGGTGTGAGGACTGGACGTAGCCCAAGTTAGGGTGAACCAAGATAACTCTCTGCGTACTATCTCTTCCTTAACTCTATTTACATTCAGCTCTTTATTTACTTAAGTTGAAAAAACAATTTTCTGTTTTAAAAGCAAACCAGAACGTTCTGCGTTTTCCAAAACGTTCTCCTTTTTTTTGCCTTTACTATTAAGATCATTCTGCCTTTTAAAACTAATAAAAAACGTTCTCTATTTTGTAACCAAGATCATTCTTGAGTTAAATTTTAAAGTGTTGACAGCCCCCTTTCTTGTAAAGCAACATTTCCACTTCAGTATAACCAACAAGGGTTGGCTTAACTGGTAGGAAGGAACTGAAAGAAGTTGGTTTTGATTTATGTCGGTAGTCCTTCCTTGGCAGGTCATATTTAAGCAATACATACATAATTCATTTTGGAATCATGAACCTGTTAAATTTCTAATGACTGTTGATTTATATTTCTGAATAGTTATGAAGAAGCAGAATGGAATATTTTTATTTATTTATCGACTTATAATTTAATGGTGATGATGAAATTTCTTTTGGTTAACATTGAATTTATGTGTGCATTTGGCTCTCTTTACTCACAAATTCATTGAATCAAGTATACTTTTTCTCTAGTATATTAACTGTTGTTTTATGCCCAATGATTTATATGTTTGTATTTTGATCTTTTTATGTTAATGAATGTAATACCACATTTATGTTAGTCTTCGGTTGCATCTATCTGCTTATTTCTTCAGTGAAATTCATTTTTGTTAAGTCGGCACAATTTTACCTTACTTATCAACATCATTTTCAACAACAACAAAATTGATGTGAACTTATAATATGATTAGGCAGACGATTGTTGGTATGTTCCAAGTTCCAACTACAAGCCAATTTTCACTTGATAAAAACTTATGTCGGAACATTTGGTCTCTGGTTTCAATTGTTCTATTGTATTTAAATTTAGAATATGACACTTGATAAATGATTCTACTTGAATTAGGATTGATTTGGGTCTGCAATCTTAATTTAGTTTATACTTTATAGTTTAATATCTGTTTGTATCGACTGAGTGCACCAATTACGTCGAGGCTAACTAATGGGTGCAACTTTAATTGATTGTCCTTAAGGTTGTCTAATTCAATGGGGATTGACTCTACCCAGCTCCCGTTTATTTTTTAATCCTATTTGGACTTGAAACTCTGACTAACTATTGCTTTTCACAATTAACCCAGGTTTATCGACGATACCTTTGGCACCCATATTATTGTTGGTATGAAGATGGGAGGAAAAGATGTAATATATTTGAAGCAACATCACTCATCAATTCTCGAACTTGCTGATGTTCAGCAAAAATTGAAAGAAATGGAAGATAAAAGGTTTCTGGACGCCAATGACCAATATAACATAGCTTCTAATCAAGTTTTCCCAAATGACAAGATTTTTGAAATTATGCTTTTCCTTTCCACGATATGTTTAAAATCCCAATATTTAGAATCATTGTTATTCATTTTTCTTTCATCTTTCTGTTTTATACAGATAATGACCACATATACAACATAATTCATGACAACATTTCTCTTCATTTATTAACCATTAGACTCTCTTTATCACAATGTACTTCCACGTTAAGAATGAAATACAAATAATAAAAGCAGTAGCTTTATACTGTGCTAGTGTTCCAACATGATTTTACTACCTCAAAGAGACTTCAAATTGGGGTTCATATTTGTTTGAGACTTTTAGCCACATTTAGGTTATTAGTTATAAATTGGAAAAACAAAGAGGTGTGTGTGTGTATTATTATTAAACAACGGAAAAACAAAGAAAAAAGACAAATGTACAAATTATGTAAGGTATGCATATAGTTTGGGGATGAGCCATTCATAAAATGTTACAGTGGGGCTAAGCCAATGACTTGCATGAGAGAACGAGAAGCGTGTGAGTATAAAATTGTGCTAGTTTCATTCTTAAATAAATTATTTTTGATTTGCAAGGTTTGTGAATCATTGTGTCAAACTTATTGATCTCAATTGATAATCTCTTCTTTGTTACACTAGTTCATGGGAACTCATGTTAGGTTGGAGATACCTTATCAATTTTGTTTTCCTTACATTTTGGAATCAGGATGCAGAGGCTAATATTTGCTAATATTAGTCCCTCGAGTTCTTATTCGTATAAGGAGATGTGCTTAGAACATAACCTGAAATTCTTTTTTAACATTTATATTTTACAATAGCAATTGTCCTTATAATATTTTTGTTTTTGCAAGATATTGTAAGCTTTTGCAAGAGGAGAGGTGGTAGTGATGACAAAAGTCTATCACATAATGACTTGTTGCAAACTGTTCAGTTGGAGCTTGATGTGATCTTAATGTCCTTCATTCCAATTACCTCTCTATTAAGCGGAGTTTCAGGGGGTGTGGATTTTTGAGCTATGCCATAAACCTTTATTTATGATGTGAGCAAAGTTGCTATTTTATTTGCATATATATATATATATATATATATATATATTCTATGTGAATAACATTACTAAATGTTAATTAATGATTCATATACATTTGAGCCTGAATTTTTTATCCCATTAAATTAGATTCCCGTGGACTAAAATGACTGTTTATTCCACAAACATATAATGCGGTCGAGTTTGTAGTTTTTAAGACTTGAATTCCTAAGTTTAGATGTTGTCATAATATCACTTCACCTTTGTGCAATTTCATGTGATATATATGAAGTTGTTGACTGCTTTGTAGGTGGTGGAGAAAAGCAATGATTCAGAACCTATATGGAGAGATGATGCATTGAGAAAAGTTATCAAGGAAATACACTCGCTTTTTGTAATGTTTCATGGATCTGTCAGAGCTATGCTGGAGAAAGAGTCTGGTGGAGGATTAGTGAGACGTCATTTGTATTCCTTTATCATGGATTATTTAAGGGGTAAGTCATCACAAAGACCATGCTTGTTAAATTGATATATCATAATAATTTTTCACTAGAGTTATGATTCAGTATATTTCATTGTAAGTCATAATTGTCAGCATGTATAAAGCGGTCTTCGTGGGATGATTGCTGACGTGGTCATGGTTAAGTTGTTGTATCAAATGGTTTCCTTTGGATATGTGCTACCTGACTCATGCTGAAGGAGTTGTCTCTCTCGTACAATAACTAAGAATTTTCTCTTTGGGGTAGATTTTCTAGTTGGGAAAAAGCTCCTTCTACCATCATTTCATGATTGCTTAAAGGAATCAAGCTTGATTCGGCAAAACTTTGAATCACGTTCTAAGCTTGATTCTTGAACTAATTGAAAATGCTTGAAACACTTGTATCATTTTAGTATCTTTAGACTCTTAATAGAAGATTATGTATTGTTTTTTGAACAAGTAGTGATGATTATGTAACTTTGAATTTGATAACTCTGATTTTGTAAGATTTTTATGACTCATTATCATTGATTTTTAAATGTAAAGCTTTGTATGAAGTTTTGTGTTTTATGGTTGAATGAGAAATTCTAGTTAATATAATGTGAAACTCTGATTATGCATATGTGAGGAATCAAAGTTATGAAGAAACAAAATTTAAAAAGTTAATTATTTAAATCAGTTGGCTCATCAATATAATAAATTAATTTTGAATTTGACTTGTTATATTGATTGAAATTTAACCGATCTAATAAATCAATTTTTAATTTGGCTTGTTATATTGATTCAAATTTAACCGATCTAATAAATAATTTTGAATTTTGACTTGTTACATCTATCATTTTAGTCGATTTTATAGTTAACTATTTATTACAACGCTTGATGTTAGATCGGGCAAGTAACCGATCTAACATGTAAATATGAACCGATGTAACAAGGTTAAGTTGCACTAGTGTCTCTAACATTTTTTTTATTCAACATCTCTAACATATTGTATCTACCTTGATAATTCTTAGGGTTCGATTTAATACCATATTTAAACATCTTTAATTAGTCATTATCATCATTTGCTACTACTGTGTTGACTTATTTATCATTTCTACCTTAGATTTGTTTTCTATGGTTACACAACTTTGTTGATTAAATCTTCATTCAAAAATATTTTTTCCAATGCATTAAACTTGTTAACCATTTGTTTAAACCATTTTTGTAATTTTCTAATAGTTTCACCATTCTCCATACACAACAACTAATACGTATTTGTCAATTTATCAATTCTAGAACTATTTACTTCACTCATGCTCTTGTTTACAATTTCAAAACATTCCACATTTTTAAGTTGTTTTACAATTGAAATCCTTTGAAATTCATGTCATCCTAAAGTGGACACACGAATGTTAACTTTCTAATCACATTGAACTTTTTTTCTTTTATGTAAATCTATCTATTTCATTTTTGTTTTTATCAATTACAATACTATTTTGAACCATTTGTGGAATATATGAGTCATTTTCAATCAAATATAAAGATAACTAGAATCACTTAAATGATACACCAATTATGAATACAATTCACAACTGTTGGAATTAGTTCAAAACAGATTTTTGATCAATAGTCTAAAACATAAAATTGACTCAACAAAATTTTCAAATTTATTAATATTTCTATCATTTAAAAACAAGAAAACAAAATTTTGCCCACCGAACACCAAAATATCAAATTGATAATGAACGTAAAAGCATAAATTAAATTAGCTAAGTGAAAGAGAAAAATACACAACAATTTATACTGATTCATTAGCTTCATCATTGGATGTAGAGTACATCAAGTCCTATTTATAGAATAAGTGTTTTTTCCTTGATGATCAATTAGAATGTTTACAAGATATGTCGGTAATTGTTAAAAAGTCATATATCAATCGCTTATTCGCTAAACGATCTGAACCAGATTTCTTGAAACACCTTCCAAAGCAATCTGAACCAATATCTTCTAGAAGAAAATACCCCTCCAATTCTTGCAAGATAACACCTAGAGAAAATCGATATTCAGTACCTTGACACAAGCCAATCGATATCATCTTGATTGCTCGTGTTTGAAATAATCATCCAACAAGAGATATTCCATATCTTGATGTTTGTTGCTCAAAGTTTCACTCGCAAACACAACTTAAATCAGAAAAAATATTTAATCTAGAGCATGGTATTGTATGCTTGAAACTCTACGAATAAGTGAAAATATTATTGATTACATCAAAGGTTCATATCAATATATAAAGAGACATAATTTGGTTGACCAAAGTAAAATGCATCATAACTAAAATTACTATTTTGTAACTATAAAAAACTAAATAGGCAAGTAATGTGAATTGACCTACAAATAATGTGAATTGTATCACATGAGTCTTAAAAGTCCATGATTTCATCCTGGAAAAGTGTGGATTGATTCATATGTTCATGAGTTGATTCACAAAACCTTTTAGAATTGTGTACAAATCAATTTACAAGGTTTGAAACATCATGGAATGAATTTAGGACCTCTGTAAATCGATTTACAAACATGTGAGTTGATTTACAAAAATAAAAATCACATATAAATTATTTTTAATACATTTCAAAATGTGTTAACGTGATCATACCATGCAACTAAGTTTATGCATGAAAAAAATATGAATTTCATGTAACTTTTTCTAGTTCAAAATGTATTTTGGAATGATTGAGAAATAAAAATCAACAAAAGCATATATACACTATCTAACAAAAAGATGCTAAAGGATCACCTTATCTCATACATTTCTCAACTACAAAATCATCTATCAGACTCCCGTTAACTAGTAGGACTTATATTGAAGCAGAACACACAAGCTTTCATAGATTCCCTTGAAACCCCACATAAATCCAGTTTTTACAACATACAATCTAGATACTCATAACTAGAAGTGTCAAAGGCACATTCAAAATCAATCTTTATAATAAAAATTCATTTAATTACATCTAACAATTATCCTTTCTCCAAGTAACTTCAAATTAATTTTATTTAAACATTTAATCAATGAAATAAGAAGATGCTCTACAAATGCTTGCAAGACTGTCTTTTTTGGAATGAGAGCCTAAAAAGGAAGTAAAACCATTCAGAAGCTTCACATTAGCATGAAACTCTTGTACAAGCCGCACCATATCATTTTGTAAAAGGTAATTAATTTGCCTTAACAAAGTTGAAATTAAATCCACTACTAGGTCCCAAACTTTTATTTCCTTAACAATTTCATAGTGCCCTGTTAATCTCTTGAACTAAAAACACCGAATAAAACCCAAATTATTACACATTGTACTCTTTATACAAGTTCCTAACTAGAATAGACATTCAAAAAGAAACGTCCTAAAAATTTATTCTCAACACACTCATGATTTAAAAAAGACAGAGTGATAATAAATTATGATTTGATATTAAAACTTAATTTCAGTCTAGTATAAAATATTAAATTAGAAATAAATGAAATAAAGTTTATCACGTACCTCAAATAGAAATAGTTATTTAAAATGTGCAATTTCTTAACAATGAATATTTATTCCATTTTTGAATAAGTCGTTATCTATACAATATCTAAGAAAACTAATTAGAAAATCCATCCACAATATCTGTGTTTTATTTAAGTTAAAAAACAAACCCTAAGAAATAAATAAAGGAGAGTTGGTATAGTTGTACTTGTAGTTATTTGTCTTTCCGAAGTAAAAGTTAGGCACTCTTTCTCAGTTTCTCTTCTCACTCTTTTCTGATTTCCTCTTTCTCTTTTGTTCTTACACATATTCACTCAGAAAGAAACTTAAAAAGCAAACTCTCATCTCATCTAATCGCATCAATCAATCATCGAGAACCAATCCGCATTTTCCGCAATGGATTCCCGCTCAGTTCCACCACCATCAACCATGATGGTGGGACCCACATCTTACACTCCAACTAACTCCTCCATGATCAGCCCTAATTCCTCCACCAACATCATGGCTCCCGCCACCGCACGATTCCCCTTCAACTCGCCGCAAACCTCGGAGCCTTTCTCCGTCACACACGATGGTCCCTCTTCTCCATCCGCCCTTGCTAAGAAGAAGCGTGGCCGCCCGAGGAAATACTCTCCCGACGGTAACATTGCCCTTGGTTTAGCTCCCACAAATGTTTCTTCTCCCGTCGCTGCTACCTCCGCTTCCGCTGGTGATTCCGGCGCCGGTGATGCTCCTCCCAAGAAGCATAGGGGAAGACCCCCTGGCTCCGGGAAGAAGCAGTTGGATGCGCTTGGTACTTGTTTGTTATTTCTGTTTTTGTGCTCTCCTTCTTAATTTAAACGCTTATTTGAGTTAAACTGATTGTGAGTGTTTTTTGCTTTTTGTTCTGTGAAGGAGCTGGTGGAACTGGATTTACTCCACACGTAATCTTGGTGGAGTCTGGTGAGGTAGTTAGTACATGTATCTATCTATATATTCAATTTGTTACTTTTATTGATGCTACATTTTTGTAATTTGAGTCTTTGAATTGAAATAACACATTTAATTAGCATATCTTAGAGTGTGGTCAAGTTAATAGTTCCTGGTGGAGCCCAAAATTGGATGAAGTAGTTTATATTCCTAAAATTAATGAATGAATAAGAATAAGAATAAAAACTGCATTGCATGACAAATCTAGAGAGTCACTTACTGGTACGCCATCTCTAGTTCCATTATAAATCGTCACATAAGTTTATGGCTTATGTTAAAATTATGGGGTTATATTTCCTTTGGTTTTTTAATTAGGGGTATAAAGTTTCAGTTTTCAAGTTTCTTTTTTGTTGTTGTGTTTTTGGACTTTATAAATTGCACTGTTGGTTTTATGTAGATTCACTGTTAATAGTCAGGAACAGAAGGATTTGAACTGTGGGATGGGGTTATTACTCTTGCCTCTTCTCATTGTTATAACTTATAAAGACAATCTTGTGATGATTATTTGCTTGTCATTTATTTAAATGTATTTTTGGTTTTTTGGGAGCTAATTTCAATGATTTTTCTCTGAGGTAACTTTAAGGGTGATGATCCTAGAGTGTCAAATCTGTATTGCCCAACTAGTTATACTGCATACATAAAGTCCTCACATTCAGATATTCATTTTACAAGGAATACAAATTTTATTCTTCATGTTTATGTTCTTTCTTTTAATGTTTTATAGCTTTATAAGCTTGCCTTTATTGCATGTATAATTGATATCAATTTCCTGTTCAATGCTTTTGTACTCTAGCCCATGCACATAATAAGCTATCCATCATCAAGTTCATCAAATAAATTATATATGTTGCTGTGAAGTATGAGTTAATTTTGGGTATCTTATTCAATCTATTTGAGAATTTAAGAAGTGCATTTATTTCTTATAGTTTATGTTTTGAGTACTGTGTTTTTTAGCTTAAAATCGACATTATTGCATAGAGTTGAACTCAGAAAAGAAATAAGTAATTTATAACATTCACCTGCAATTTTTGTTTTGGTCGAGCAACTTAGTAGTTGGTTAGGTTTGGTTCTTTTTTGGTTTATGGAATAAAACAGGCAGAAAAAATGGGTATGGGTATATTGGCTGAATTACTGTTTTGATGTGGATACTATTTAAACCAAAAAAATTAGGTCTTGTTTGTTATAGATTCTTCATTCATTTATTTTGGCTTTAAACTATTCTATTAAGTACCTAATAGCAGGGTTAGTCTGGTTTCCAGTTGTTATAGATCATTCTCATCAGTATGGTTTTGTTGTTTGCAGGACATTACAGAAAAAGTTATGGCCTTTTTTCAGATAGGGCCTCGGACAGTTTGTATTCTTTCTGCCACCGGTGCAGTCTGCAATGTAACCCTTCGGCAGCCAGGATTATCTGGCAGTATTGCAAGATTTGAGGTACTTTTTACATTCTTTGAGAATGTAGTCAATATCTGTTAATTACTTTATCCATTATATCAAGCTTTGTTTATTCTATATTGGAAATGATCTGGTAATACATGATTGCTTGACATGCATATCCCTACAGGTTCAGCTTGTCAATGAAAATATGGAACTCAATTCAGTATTATTGTAGAGCAAGTAATAGAAATATTTCATGTTTTTTATTACAAATATAATTATGCTTTTGAAAGTGAAAATATAATTTGCTATTGAAAGTGAAGCTCTGTACTTTCTGAGATTGCAACTGGAAATAATTTGTATATATAATTTCTAATGATTTGAGAAATGCTATTTAGTCTGAGATGAAGTTTATGATTAAGTGCTAGAGAGAGAAACAGAAAATAAGGTGAGAGGGGGGGGGGGGGGGGGGGGGGGGGGGGG
>JBBPBO010001985.1:13777646-13831428 GCA_037974295.1 Cicer cuneatum
AAAAAAAAAAAAAACCAATGAGACACTAAATTGTAGGAACTAGAAGAAGAAAGTACGCATTATAACATGAGTTGATTGAAAAGCACTAACAATAATCACCACCATCCATGAATTAACACTGACCTTATAAATTCAATTCAATTTCATCATCATCATCTCAAAACCATTCGATCCATCAAAAAGGTGGACGTGAAGATGAATTGTTGTTTCCCGCCCAACCACCATCAACTGGCATCTGAACATTCTGCATATTCAATGGCAAATTGAAAAACGGCAAACCAGAAGAAGGATCAGGAAAAGCATTATTCACAACTCCACCACCACCACCACCACCAGAGCCTTGAGAACCTCCTCCAGCCGCCGCCTGCATCTGAATCTGTTCCTCTTCCTCCAACGGCAACCTCTCATAAGCAACATTAGTAAACGAAGCAGCAATCACAATCACCGGTCCCGCCGCCGTAAGTTCACCAACCACACTCCCTCCGACCACCTGCCCTTGCCCTCCGGCAAGGTAAATTGTCAAACTAGTAGCTCCCGGAGGAGCCGGCGGAGGCAGAAAAGATCCTGAAAGGGACAGTATCTCGAATCTTCCATGAAGCGTAACAACAGCACCAGCCGCGGCCGGCTGTCGGAGAGTGACATTAGTAACGGTTCCACTACCACTTAAAACACAGATCCCACGCTGACGACGGCGAGCGTAGTTAGTTACACATTCGAAAACATCGGAACCGCTTGCAACTTCTAGAATATGAGCTCTCAGTGTGTTGGCGCTCTCTCTTGTGATGATCACCGGAGGCTTCGCCTTGTTTTTCGAGCCTGGTGGTCTGCCACGTGGACGACGTCCTACCACGTCACCAGGTCCAGCTGCCGAACCTAGCTCCAATCCTTGGCTTCTGTCGTCTTCTTCGTTTGACGAAAACGGAGCAACACCACCACTCGCACCACCACGATTCGATTCTTGTTCAGAATCGTGATGATTGTGGTGATGCTGTTGTTGTTGTTGTTGAAGGTGCAAGTCTTGTTGTTGTCTTTGAAGGTTTTGCATAAAGCGAGATGCACTTCCTAAATCCAAACCAGCCATAGACACATCAAACAAATAGAGAGAGAAATTGATTTTTATAAAATAAAAATAAAAAAGATCTTTTTTTTTTTATATTAAAAGATGAAAACAGAAAACAAGGAAAATGATTTTTATTACTATAGAGAAAGAAATAGTATTGTTATTTGTAAATATATATATGAATATGATATAGATCGAACACTGTTTGTTTGTTCACCCTAGTTTTGTTTATTGGTGTGAGTGAGTGTGTAGTAGATTTATAGAAAATAAATAAATAAAATGGTAAAAGATATGAAATATTTAGATATTGTTGAAGGTGGTGGAATAGAAAAACATTTTGGGTTGGATTGAAAAAAAGACAGAGGAGCGGTGAAATAGAAATGGAGTGAAGAGAAAGAAAAGGGAAGAAGAAGAATGAGAGAGAGAGAGAGAAATGAAGTTGAAGGAGACAAAGAACTCAAAAACAAGTCATTTGTTTGGACAACCTAAAGTTTATATAAAATAAGAAGAAATGGTTGGACAAATCTTTTTAATTCGCTTTCTTACTCCAATGTCTTAGTCACTTCCATTCACGCACCGTGACAACAACGCGTTCTTATATTCATTTTTTTAATTAACTTTTCTATGGGCATTATTACATCCCTTTCATATATTAAATATCACAAATTTAATTATATTAATATTTTCATTAATAATTTTTTTAATATAGTATTTATAAAATTAATTAAATTACATTTTTTATAAATGTTAAATTTAAAAATTTAATAGTATTAAATATAAAAAAATTGTCACGTTTATTCATATGTAACGTGTCATTCAACTATTAATAATTTATTTTTCATAAGACCAAAACGTGTTAATTTTTCAAATATATCATAGAAGTCTCCAGTATTTTTGTTTACTTTTAAAAAATAAAGTATAAAATATTTTTAGGATTATTTTATTTTTTGACAAAAGGTTATTTAATTAAAAAAATTATGAATTAAATAATACTTTTAAAAAATTATTGAGTATATTAAGTATTCTTATAAATTTTGGATTCTTCTTTTTGGTCAAAGGTAAATTTAAGATCCTATATGTTCCTTTTTATTTATTTTTTTATACAAGAATTTGTTGTATTTAATTGTTACTTTTAAAATTAAATACAACATTAAATTTTTTTTTTGCAACGTTAATTTTTTCATAGATGAGATGGTAAATATTATCATAAATTCACATACAATTTTAAAGTTTTGATATCAAACTTAGTACATAATATTTAATCTAACAATATTGATATTTTGTCGTTTTAACTAGATCTAAAAGACAATATTAATTATTATTTTATTGATACTTTTTATGTTTTATAATAAGTGTCTCATTTGAATTGTGGATTATTTTTAAACAATAATTAGTTGTGCTAATTTGAATAATAAAATAAATTTTATTTACTAAAATATATTTATTAATAGTAAATAGTGATGTAGTTAAATAAGTTAAGATGATCCAATAATAAGAGTATATTTATTAAAAAATATTTAATTGATAATATAAAAAGACATATAATATTAGAGAAGTACTGTTTGTGGTTATTTATATTTCTTTATGTCTTAATTTTTGTAAAATGCTCAAATGAATCACTCATTGTATAATGGAGGAAGTATTAATATTTGGGGTTATTTAAACTTTTTTTGTTAACAAAAGTCTATTTATATTAACTATTTTTTAATACTTTTTTAACTAAGCATTCTCATAAATTTAGTATTCTATCCATTCCTTTTGAATTAATGATTTTGAACATGAATATAATTTCTTCTTGTTTATTTTTTATTTTTTAAGTTTAATCTAACATTAATTTTTATACGTTCATATGAGAATGAGTGTCACTTTAACATATAAAAAATTTTAAAATAAATGTTATTTTTAATTTTTAATATAAGTTTGATTTTTTTCTTCATATTATATCATCTAATTAATATTATATACATTATTTCCAAAATATTATATTCTAATTTTTATTTATAATAGTGAAAAATACACTAATTGTTAGTAAAAATAATTTGATAAAATTATTATTCTGTATATTGTACTTATTGTCATGTCTTTTTTGACCAAATTTTTTGTCATATCTAAATATGTGTCAAATGAATAAAAACTAACATTCATAGTGTGACAAAGGGAGAGGAAGTAATTTGTTAATGATAGTCTTAACTATTTATCGTATTAAATTTAGTTACTTATGATAAAATTATTTATCTTTTTATCCTTAGCATTCTTAAAAAAATATTCAATGTTATTAATTACTTTATATGATAATTTACATATTTTTTTGCGCCCAACTGCTATCCCAATCCAATAAACTTTAAGAGACTCAAATGAGTGACTCTTTTTCCCTAAGATTTTTTATTAGAGATTGGTTTTCATACAACATCACTATAAATTTTACTCTAGCGCCAACCAATCATAAGACATAATTTTAATGATTATTAAGGCAGATTTGATTATAGTTATTTTAATATTTTAAATCATCCAACTAATATACTTGTTTGATACTGTACAAAATATTTACACAACTAATTCTTTTTCACCATTTAAACCGCTAGTGTATATCAATTATATCATTTTTTTCAAATAAATTTTATGTTTAATTTTAAAATAAAGATTGAGCTTTTTATTTAATGCTATACTAGAAGAGTTTACTTTTATTTATTTAATAAGATTATTTATTCAGATTTTGACAAAGCACTATTAGATAATATATTTTAACTCCTTTTTTATTTAATATTTATTTTATAATTTAATGCTAAATAACATTATATTATCTGCATTTGACAATGCTTAATTGTGAAAAATTTATATATTTTGCAAAAGGATTATAAAACTATTAAAAAAATGAACTTATTCCAACTCCTAATTTATAAGTCAAAAGATTTCTATTTACTTTCAATTTTCATTTTCCTCTCAAAAACTCCAATTTTTTTATTTTATATTTTCTCATTAAATTTTATTAATTATTATTTTCAACTCTTTTTTTCTATAAGCTAAAAGTATATTAAAAAGAAATTGGGGGACATAAATCTTACTGAGAAAAAAGAAAAAAAATTAAAACGACAAATTGATTTTTAATTATGTGCATTGATTATTCGTTATTTTGAATGAACTTTTTATTATTTAATGAAAAATGTCATTTATTTACTGTATTTTTTTGTTATTAAATTTATAGACTGTGCTTGACAAATCTTAATTGTGAAGAAAATATATTTTGTAATAGCATTCTAATTAAAGTACTATAAAATATGAAATTTTCCAACCCCTTAACAATACAAAATATTTATTATTTACTTTTTATGTTCATTTTTGTCTTAAAAAACTCCAAAACGGATTTATATTTTTTTTTTCAATATTTAGTGAATTACAACATATAATGCTTAATTCGTATGCATGTATTTATTTGTGAATCTGATTAATAGCAACTATAATTGTAAATAAACCTATATGATACATTTTATCCGTTGTTTACTTTATGTCCACATTGTCAGCTAATTGGTGAGATTTTTTTTTTTATAATAAAAATATTATAAAGGAGATTTCAAGTGGCACTCCAATCCATATAATGTTTAAGATTTAAAAAAATAATAATTTTTATAGTATTTTATATTTTTTTCATAATATTTTAAAAAAAAATAAAAAATAAGTTTTAAAAATGAAAAATTGATTTAAGTAATTTATCTTAAAATATAATTTTAAATATTTAATCTATTTACTACGAATATTTTAGGATAATAAAATTTCAAAAAAATAATGAAAATGAAAAGTTATTTTGAGAAGTTCTTTTTAAAAATTATTTTTCAAATATGCCTTTAAAAAAAGATTTTTATCATGTTAAAATACCTAATAATGAATATTTAAGATATTGAATGTAAATTTTTTTTTATTGGTAGAAAATGAATCTAAAATAACTTTTACTATTTTTTAGTAAAATTTCATAAAAACAATTTTTAAAAATATAAAATCAAAATTATTTTTTAAAATTCATAAACAAACGTACTCAGAAAAACAAAGTTCTGACTTAACATCGTAATCGAAAATCTCTACTCATCTTCTATGAAGGGTTGTAGAGCTCTCACCAAATCATATACTAGAAAATCACGACAAAATTATATACCAAACTCTATCAACTATACATTGTTACGTCATGGCACATACACCAAATATCAACTCATGCCAATTTAGTTATCTGCAAATAACATAGTTCAAATCTCACCAATGATAGTTGTAAAATATCTCTTAATATATCGTTATTAATACTAAGTTTTCATTTTCTAATTTTAAAAAATATTTTCTATATTTAATGAATTCTTTATTATTTAATGAAAAAGGACATACCACAAAAATTAAAATTGCTGGTCCATAATTGAATTTACTGACAAATTTAGAGAAGGAATTTGTGTTTTCTCTCCCTGAATTTCTTCCGCTAATTTGATTTTCTTATAGTTTATTAACTGTTTTTACAATGATTAAATGTGAAAAGAATTTTTCTTTATAAAAGAATTCTAGAATTAAAAAAAAATGAAGTTTCAACAAAAACAAAATAACTAAAATTAGTAATTCTCTACTTTTAACTAGTGAAATTTCCCGTGCACTTACACGAGTTTTTACATAAAAATGAATATAAACTACTATATATAATTAATTGACAACTTTTTGGCTTGTGGTTATAAATCGTTTAAGTACTAAAAAGTACTAAACCGTTCAAAGTAATAATTAAGAATGATAAGTAAATTCAACGAATTGTTATTAATTTAATTTCACAAGAAAATTAAAAATACTTCAAATAAAAAGTTTGGTAAAGGATTATTTAAATACAAACAAAATAAAATTAACTAAATAGAGATAATGACAAAAAGAAAAATAGAGATTCGAATGATCTACTTTTCATATAGTAGTTATTAATTCACCATTTTATGCACTCTATTATGACAACTAGTAAGTTATGAGATATTTACATTCTCCTTTGCATTTCGTTTGCAATTCTACATTTTTTTTAAGGAGATTGAATTACTCCTTTTTCAATTACTATTTAAAATTTAACGTATCTCGTAAACTGTTATAATTCTGCAAGTTTTCATTTGTTTTAGATTAATTCTGCAAGTTTGTCTTCATTGTTTTCATTTTGATAGTAAGTTTTCATTTGTTTTCATTTGGATGTTCTAATTCTGCAAGTTTTCATTTGTTTTAGATTAATTAGTAAAAATAAATATGTTTAATTTATTTGATTTCTTTTCTTAATTTTAAAGAAACCCGAATTGTCAAAATAATTATCTTGACGAATAAATTTGAAGTGTTATTTAATAATTATTTTTTAAAATAAATAATGCCACGTCAATTGATTTTTTTTCAAAAAGAGCGGAGGATTATGCAATCAAAAAGAAAAAAAATATGTAGACTAAAATCACTCATTTAAAATTAGAAAAGATAAAATTGTACAACTAAAAAACTTAAATATAAAATCGCACAATTAAAATTTGGAGGGAGAAACATTGCACAACTGAAAAATTTGAAAAAAAAGATTGCATTTAATCCTAAATGAAAACATAAAGAGTTTGATTGATGTGTTTTGACATAATTAAATAATTAGATTAAGTCTTAATTAAATTAAACAGACATGTGTATGCCGGATATTATGAATGTGGATCAACACAACACATAGCAAGATCGGTCATTTGAATATTTTACTCTATAGGTGTATATATGTATATTAATTTAATAAAAAAAGTTTTTTAATAAAGAAATTGTATATGTTAATAATGATCAGGTGACAAGGTTAGTTAATCCACTAAAGTGTTGGGATAAACTAATAATTAAAGAGGAAAATATATTGGAGTAAGAACACTCTTTTTAGATTAGTGAGGTTTATAATAATTGTTGGAAATGATGATATTTAGAGATAGTTGTTGTGAATTGAAAAAAATAAAAAAGTCTCATATAGAAGGGATGACACATATTAATAGTGTTTATAAAGAGGAAATATAAAACTTAGAGTGTATTCTAAAGAATATTTAATTTTATGAAGAGATGAAAATAGATGGGAATAGGAGCATAAATTGATTTTTCTAACACACCCTGTAGAAAACATTAAAGACAACAAAAACAAACAATCTTAACATCATTGCCGGGAGATCTTTTGATAGATTGTAATTTATTGGATTTTTGCAAATGCTATTATATAATTTTGATTAAAAGAACACAAGTATATCCAACTACCTGGCAGAGTAAATAGGGCGTTTGGATGTAGTAAACAACATTTTTTTTGTGTGAATTAAAAGTTTAAAAAATCTTTTAATTAAAAGATGTACTCTACTATTCGTTTTAAAAAATGTAGAAGGAACAGTAAAAGAATGAAAAAAACTTAAAAAATTAAAATGTTTGTTTTGTTGTCGGAGGGATGGAATAAATAAATAAAATGATTATATTATGAAAAAAAGCCATATTGCAGTGTAGCTTCATTTTTATTTTATATAGATCGCTAAAGAGTAAAACTGGATATGTCAAGAATGAACGTATCATTGAAATACTATGTTTTACCCGCTTCCTATAATTAATTACACAACCTTTTCAAAATGAGGGTTTCATACTTATTTTAATGGAAAGATAACCTATCAAAAGCAGATAATCATCTCACTTTTGTTTCAAATGATTTAATTTATATTACAAAAAAACATTGTCGATCCGTTACAATGATATAAAATTGTATTTAACATTCAACAAACGATAATATTAACATATTAATTTGTTATCTCACTAGATTCATCGGGGTGAATTAAGAAATGAATTGACATTAATATTTTAATCGGTATGCAATTGAAACCTTTAATTTATATTTGCATGTTCGGTTTTAATAAGTTGGAGAGAGAGAGAGAGATTGTGGACGAAAGAGATGCAAGTGCGCGTGTAATTAACACCTTTATGGATCCAAAGATTGTGAATGTGTGGGTGGGGTTAGACGATGGGGAATATGGACGATATATACAATGTCCAATGTAATGTTGGTGGTGGGGTCTTAGTATGGTTTGAAACTTTGGACATGTCCTTTTGTTCTTGTTAACGTTAACCATGGTTTATGTAACTTTTTATATATATATATATAAATATATAGCTGGAAACTTGAAACGTGAGGAGCTGCTACCTATAGACCAATGTGATTATTTTATTGGTGAAATTCAATTGTATTTAAAAATTAATAAGTGGTATCTAAAAATTCATATATCTTTCACATACAAATAAATATGTATTAAATTATTCATAATTTTGCAAAAGTCACCTAGAAAAAGCTTATTTTAATTGTAAAATATTAAACATAGTCACATTCAAATAAACGAGGAAGGGGAAAGGATAAATTAATGGGCCAGTGGGAAATGGTGCTACGGCGGGTGGATCCCACTTTTGTCTTCTTACTCTCTCACCCTCCATATGGACGGATGGATCCCTTTGTTTATTTTGTATTTCAACCATCAATTATTTATTTAAAAATTAATATATCCTAAAATTTCAACCAAAGATTAATCATTGTCGCATATAACTGCGGTTGCCTGTATATTTTTTTAAAATCAAATTAAAAAACACCAAGTCGACTTGCGAGTGTGTCCTAGCTAGCATATATATATCATCATGCAAACATAAATTTTACTGCAGTCTCCAAAAGTGTATTTTTAATCAATTAATACATGTAAGTAGGTAGTTTATTAATTGAGATAAAATTTCTAAATAACCTCATAATCATTCATAATAAAAGAAGAATATACAATGTGGTGCTTATGTATGTAACTGCCTAATTGAATTAATTTACACAATGATAGACTCCTAATGACTAAGTCAACTAAGTAGGAGCTAACATCCCCCACAAATAGGTGCACATAAAAAAGGAACAAGTTTTGAAGGCTTGGTTAGAACATTTACAAACATTGTACGCTCATGAAATGACTAATTGGCAGCAAGGTCTTGAACAATGTAGGTCAAGAACAAGTTGTTATTGTTGCTTTACTTTGCAATGCTTGAAACCAATGAAAGAAGAAGATCCATCACCCTTTGAAGAATGCAAAAGATTGACTAAGGAATATATATAAGTTGATAGAGATTGATCACCTTGTTTGATGGAATGAAGATCTTTGAGCATATCAATAATACACCTAAAATGGGTTCCCCTTTGTGAAATGATTCTGAAAATCTGTCCAAAATTCCGGTGTAGTATCAAGTTCGAATTAATCTAATCGCAAAGACATGCTCTATCATACATATATTGTTACTTGATACTTGATGCTTGAACGCTCCTCAGAGTAGAAGAAAAAACTATTTGCTTGAGATGAAATTTATGAACATATAACCTCATAATCATTCATAAAAAAAGAATATACAATGTGTTGCTTATATAGGTGACTAATATAATACTTCACTGCAGTAATCACCTAACTTCCTAACTGAATTAGTTTAAATAATCCTAATGTTTAAGTTAACTAAGAAGAAGAGCCTATAACATATAATAATTATTAGATTTTTACATGTACATATAGATTTATTAATTTATGTTACAACTATACTAGTAAAAGTTATAGCTTTTTTATTATATATAAAAAATTGTATAGTTTTTTTCATTAAGGTTGACCAGATGAATTAGTCGATATTATTGTGTCTTATATTGATATTAATTATTATTATAAGTGAGTTAAAACTATGAAATTTAATTATATATCGTGCATTTTGCATATCCAACCCCATCCCTGTTTGTGTTTATGAATGATGTATTGAACCTAATCACTAGTGCATTCTTATTAGGAAGTAAATCCTTCTATGAAATTTGCATGTAAGGATTGGACACATTTCATTTTTTTTTCTCTCATTTGTTTGACTATGACGTATACAGCTTGAAATACCTCTTATTTCCCCTCATACACCCTTCTTTGTATAATGGGTTGAGATATATGTTGTACCTTCAATTAACTAATAATATCTTTGTTTATAGTTAGGATTAGAAACTACCTTTTAATTAAGGTTGAGATAAAATAAAAATAAAAAGTTTGGTGGACACCCCTTCAAGGTGTATATACCCTGAGTCTATGAGAGAATAATGATATACGTAGGTTTTATATTTTTTTACACGGATTCAATAATCTACTTTATCTTTATATTTTTTTGGCTAAATAGCCGTAGTCTCTTAATTTAATTTTAGTTAATATTTTAGTCTTTTATCTTTTTTTTTTCGATTTGGTCATTTATTTTAATTTTAAGTGAAATAAAGAATGAAAATATGAGTTTATTTGAAGATTTGAGTTAAGAATCTTATGAAATTTGTATTATATGAAAGAATATAATTAATTTTATGGGTTTTTGTTGAAAATTTTGATGAATTTTTGTAAAAAAAGGATAATATTGTTGACATTTTAAAACATAAAAGATCAAATTGTCACTTAAAATTAAAATAAAAGACCAAATCAAAAAGAAAAAAGATGAAAGACTAAAATGTTAACTGAAATTATGTTAAGGGACCAAGAGTGCTATTTAACCTTTTTTTTTTATCACATCGTGA
This sequence comes from Cicer cuneatum, assembly GCA_037974295.1. Lineage (NCBI taxonomy): Eukaryota > Viridiplantae > Streptophyta > Magnoliopsida > Fabales > Fabaceae > Cicer > Cicer cuneatum. The sequence continues at coordinate 13,788,266 of JBBPBO010001985.1, forward strand.
ATATATTATGTCTATTAAATCATTCTATTTTATCAATAAAAAAGAATAATATAATAGAAGTAATATGTTACTAATGTGATAGAAAAAAATATTAAAAAAATAGATTGTTAGAATGAACATTACAAAATATAAAGTGTATGTGTATTATTGTTTAATAAAAAATGGTTCGGAGTCTTGTAGCAAGGGCATGTATAGTTCCCTGCCATTTAAAAACAAGAAAAGTTTTTTTTTAAATCAGAAAAGTATGATTCGAAGTCATATAAAAATCATTTTTTTATATGAGCTAGCAGGTGACTCTGCTTCTTCAACTCTTAATTATCGAAGATTAAAGAATTTATGGATATTAATAAAATAAACATGTCGAAAAGAATTTATATTTTATATGTAACACCTTCTATCTTTTTTGTGTTTCTTCTTTCTTCAATAAAATATATATAAATAATTGCACGTTAATTGTCTTTAATTATTCCTAACTTGTTTAGAGGGCTTAAGGTTTAAGGTGATTCTTCTCTCTGCTTAATTGGTGGTGGGGATGTGAACAACTGGAAGGTACCAATTATTCATCTTTTCCACATAAACAAGGCATCGTTTTCCAATATTTCCGAGGTTAACCTCACGAAAACCATAAGACCAAGCCAATATTAAAATATTAATTAAATAAACATCAGTGTAGGAAGTTACATACTCTTCATTGAATTCGATTCTTTCAAAGGGAAAAATTAGTAAAATAAATAAATTAATAGTCGATGTAATATTCTTAAAAAAAATAGTAGATACAATAACTATTCATAATTAATTATAAAAGTATATAATATAATATTTAATTTAATTATCAATAATTAATATTATTTACTTTATTCTTTAAACTGAATTGTATACTTAAAAAAAAATTAAATATCTCATCTTTATCGTAAGAAAAAGATTCTTTAGATATCACTCACCACATACTAAGAGTAGTGGTATACACTAAATGATGCAAATTTTTATGTGAGATTTTATTTTGTGATGTTGTGAAAATCTAATGTATTTCATGCTATGTTTGGATGGATTTCAATCAATTATGCATTCATTGGATGGTTTTTTCTCTCTCTTTATTTTTATGTAATATTATAATTAACAGTCAGTTGAGGACATAAATTAAACTTTATACATAAAAAAAAAACACTTTATCAAAGATCCTTCTATATTGAAATATAGTCAATGGAAGAAACTTGTGACTTTCTAAAGAAACTGCTAACTTTAAATATTAGTGGAGCACTGACCATGTGATATGGTAATTTACTTATAGAAATGTAATTAATATGCTTTAATTAAGTAATGCTTATAGAACCTTCGTAATGTTGGATATGACACATATTTAGTCCTATTGTTTTTGTACAATACTTAGTTCTATTAATTAAGTGGATAATTTGAAGAAAAAAAGTATGATATGCATTTGTTCAAACAATAAGCTAGCCTTTCATGTTCACTGCGATTAAGTTGGTTTTTAAATCTAACAACATAATAATCAAACCATCGAGCTAAATAGTTAACGAATTTTAATAAGTGAAAAATTATTTAAAAGAATTTAAATTACTTTTAATAGAGTCCAGAATTACCAAAATCCATTGCCTCTAATAATTGGAAAAATAAGGACAAAAATCCAGCAACATAATTGGAGCAAATCTGAAAATATTGGTTAATAATTCCATTAATTTTTGTTTTAAATACAAGTTAAACACTTCTCAAAATAATAATATATAATTTCTCATCCATACATTTAATAGTAAACTAAATAGCTAAATTAATCTTTTAAATGGTAAGTGTTATTTAAATTAATCCTTAAATTTTACGAATTGACAAATATATATTTCAAATTATAAAAATAATAGGTTAAATAGTACTCGTGGTCCCTTAACTTAATTTCAGTTAACGTTTTAGTCTTTTATCTTCTTTTTTTCTCCAATTTGGTCATTTATTTTAATTTTAAGGGACAATTTGATATTTTATGTTTAAAAATGTCAAAAATATTATCATTTTTTTTACAAAAATTCAAAAAATTCATCAAAATTTTCAACCAAAATCAATTAAATTAATTATATTTTTTAATATAATACAAATTTCATCAAATTTCATCAAATTTTAATATTATATTTTCATTCTTTATTTAATGTTAGAGATGGAAATATGAGTTTATTTGAAGATTTGAGTTTCGAATTTGATGAAATTTGTATTATAGTGAAGAATATAATTAATTTTATGGATTTTAGTTGAAAATTTTGATGAATTTTTGTAAAAAAAAAAAGATAACATTGTTGACATTTTAAAACATAAAAGATCACATTGTTACTTAAAATTAAAATAAAGAACCAAATTGGGAAAAAAAAATGACTAAAACGTTAACTGAAATTAAGTTAAGGAATCACGTGTACTATTTAGCCAAAATAATAATCAAAATAGTATGTATTAAACTTTTATCGTTAAATACTATGATGTAACATTTTAATTGAGTATTTGACAATTCCATGTTAACCTTATATCAATGTGATCACAATTTGAACTATTTTTCTTATGAATTTAAATATTCCACTGACTAATTCATCCATAATTAGTCTATACATAATTACAATTACTCACAAATTTTGCTCTTATATGATAAAATCTCATCGACAAATTTGTTTTTAGTAAAATTACATTGATTTGATATGAAATCAATGTAAGTAAGTCACATATTCAATTACAATATTATATTAAAAAATTTAAAGATAAAAATTTATAAAAATATTATTTTAATTTATATTTTACAATTTTAAATATATATTTATTAATTTAAAATATTATAAGACTAATTTGATTGATGTTTATAATTTAAAAGATTAATTTGTCTATTTAGAAGTAGTAATTATTGCTTTTTAAAATAAAAAAAATAAAAATAATATGGAAGGAAATAAAATGGCAGGCGGGATTTTAGGCTTTGGAGAGAGTGTTAGTAATAAACACACGCTCTCCGTCTGAGTGTGAGTCGTCAAAGATGGTAACAAAAAGAGGTTAGTGAAATGTGAGGGTGGGGTTATTTGTTCTGTCACTGTACTCAGGGTCAGGGCTCTCACTCTTAAGAGTTAAGACTGTCCTGCCTATTTTTTTTCCAGAGTTAGATTCTCAGGTCAGTGCATGCAGGTGCGACCGTCATAATTGTTACACATACACATCCATTTCATGTCACCAATTGTTACTAAACGACAAACCCACGAGTGCTGACCCTGATAATTTTTATTATTATTAAAAATACTATAATGAATTGTACAATTTTTATTAAAAAAATGAATTAATATTTTCAAACTATACAAAGTGTTTAATTTCATTTTTTATAACATACACGGTCAATTTAAGTTGTTAGAAAAGTAAATCAAATATTTGTTTTTAGTATGAATAAAATATCGTTGAATTAGTTTAGTATGGTTATGAATAAGTAAATTTGAATATTATTTTATAATTATTATTGCAAAAAATAAATTAAAGATAATAATTAAACATAAAATAGTATTCAATTTTTTTCTATAGATTATCTTCATTGAAGACAACCTAATTTGAGACTTATCATGTATATCTCTTTTAGTAAATATTTTAGCTCAAATTCATTACATGGTGAGAGTGTAACTCCTTTCACTAAATTTAACTCTCTTAATAAATTATATTTTAGAATTAAATAAATTTTTAGTCTTTATAAAATTTTAAAAATTTGTTTTTAGTTCTTATATAAAAATCACATTTTCTAGTTCTTACAAAATTATTTTACAAGTTATTTTAGTCCTCGTTAACACGAAACATTCTTAAACATCATTAAAAGTTCATTTGCACAAATTTATAACTTTTTAACTTAAGATAAATTAAATATGAATTTTTTAAATGTTATGTGTTCAAGATAAAAGTCCTTAAAATATGAATTCAAAAATCGACTTTTGAATTTATTTTTTGTAGAGGAACTTTTTATAATATTGTAAACATGTATGTAAAAAATAATTAAAAAACTTATATTAATGCTCCAATAAAGACTAAAACTATTTGTATAATAATTTTGTATAGACTAAATATAATTTTTTTTCGCAGGAACTAAAAATAATTTTTTAAAATTTTATAAGTACTAAAAATTTATTAATTTAAGCTTATTTTTTTACATACTACTTATTTTTATTTCTTTATGAGAAGATCATATTTACCAAACTTATACACAACAACATAGACAACATCTAGCATGTATTCGGAAATGTATCATCTTCCGTGAAATTTTCACAGGATTTCTTGCAGTTTTAATCTCCCCCTTTAAAACTCTATCTTTCTCTTTTTTCTAAATTTAAATCCTTTTTTTAATGGTTGAGATTTCATTAGATAATTATGTCACTGTAGAGGATCTATCGCCAATGTATTCACATAAAAAAAATAAAGTTAGAACTGTTTTCCTCACCATCTCAATCACTCGTTCATTTTTTATTAAGTTAATAAATTAGTGATTCTTTTTTTAGTGTAATAAAATCAATGATACAATCAATAAAAGAGTAAATTATTATATATTCTCTCTGATTTATATTTAATATTGATTTTTAATTTGTTTTCCAATACTATATAAATTGATTTTTTATACCATATATCTATATATATATATATATATATATATATATATATATTGATTATTTATTTCAATAGAAGAAAATAATTAGAAACCTATGAATTATAATATGATTAACGTGGGGATGCAACTTACTTCGAGAATAATAAGTTACTCTATTTATTAATTCTTTGTAAATATTGAATTTTCGATTTAATAGATAATTATTTTGATATTATTTTAATATAATAATCATAAATGCCATGATATTAGATATTTATAGCTATATAATTATATAATCAATATTTTACTTTTATTTTAAAAAAATATATTATATATTGAGTTGAACGTTTTTTGTTTGTTTGTTAAACTGTTTAGTCGATATACTTGCACGCTTTAAATGTGGAGAAGTTAGAGATTTTAAATTTGAATATTTATCAACATTCTTTTGTAATTACAAATTGAATTGGATTCATGGGGACTGAATTAAACTTACACGATGAAGTATAACATTTTCAGAGCTTTATGAATAAGAACTACTAATTAATTAAACGGTTGATAAATGAAATTGTATAAAAATTTATTATAAAGAGTAACTTTGACAAAAAAAATTCTCTAAAAACGTTTATAACAGAGCTTCTAAGTTTATATGCTTAAGTAGGACCCACGTTTACATATCATCTATTTTAAATTTTTTAAATTTCATTGTTTAATAAACACTAAATTTCTCTAACCAATAACTTAATTTTATTACATTTCAACGACGATCATTTAAGGATCATACCAATAACTCATTTGGAGTGCTTCTATTTTCACCCAAATTTCCTCTCCACAAAAGTTATTAATATAAGCCTACCTCTCTGGACACGAGTTTTGCTAGGCACAACATGCAGTAGAACAAGCCTCCTTTCGATCATTAAACTCAAAAACTGATAAGTCCTCGATCTAGGGTAACTCGACTTGTGGTGGTCTTTTTAGAGATCACAATGGTCATTTCATAAAATATTTGATGTTCAATATTGGTGTCGGAAGTGCCTTCCTAGCTGAATTAAAATGTGTTGTTTTGAGATTGCAAATGGCTTGAGACATGCAATTAACCCACATTGTTATTGAGACTGATTCCAGTAATATTGTTCGTATGTCTAGAATGAATATACCCTCATCGACCACTTTAAACATCTCCTTAATGAGGTGCTCTCTCTCATCCGACTCCCAAGTTTGACCATCCGAGTTACGATTATTCATCGTAAAGTGAATTTTTGTGTAGATGATCTCGCTTAGATAGGTCATGATATGGATTTTTCTGTACACACTTTAGATGTCATCCTAACTAGTCTTAGTTTGTTGCTTGATACCAACTTAAGGGGAGCTTGTGCCTGTTTTGTTGCACCTTAGTTTTTGTTTTTTTTATTTCCTTCCATTAACAAAACATAAATTTCTTTTCACAATGGAGGTGATTATTTTGCTTGGTGCTAAATAGGTGGTGAAGTACCAACCAATATGGGTGGATGCTCTTAGAGTAAGTAACATGATCCCCACACTTAATATAAGAAAATACTACGGTAGACAACCTTGATATATGTTTTACTACATATTAGTACTTAAAAGTAAAATATTCTAAATAATACCAACGATATTCATTTTGGTCTTTACATCAAAGATATTGATTTGATCGAAGTCAGATCAATAAAATAATGGAAAAACAAATGTTTCCTTCAAAATATAATTCTTTAAACTGAAATCAATTATATCACAGTCTAATGAGAAAAGACAAATAGAGTTGTTAACTTATACTTTTGATGATATTGTCTATCGTTGTTATAATTTTGAGAGATTTTTAAGCACGGTCCATGATAAATCATCTATTAAAGTAGTCCACCTTAAAATTTAAATATATATGGAAAATGTTTATTAGAAACGCAAAACTCACTTAAGGTGTGTTTGGTTCTGAGAAGAAATTAAAAAGAAATAAAGATGTGAGATAGAGTGTGAGAAGAGCGAAATGGATGAAAAATATGTGAGAAATAAAGTAGATGTAATTATTTCTTGATTTAATTGAAAGATAAAATAAATAGAAGAGATAGATTCTTGGGAAACTTTGAAGGAGGAAATTATAGGCTTTGTTAATGAATTTCATCGTAATGCAAAAATACTAAAGGTAATCACGGTTTCCTTTTTGGCATTGATTGTGAAGTCAGATAATCCTCAAGAATTTAGAAAATATATACCGAATTGTTTTATTGGTTGTTTATACAAGATTACGTCCAATTTGTTCGTTGCCCCAACTAAAGAAGATTATTCGAAAATTGATTTCTAGTTGTCAAACAACGTTTGTACAAGGGAGATAAATACTTGACATTTACTTGTTATTAATGAGCTAAAAGATTTGACTAAAAAAAAGAGGAATGAATGCCTTTTTTTTTTCAAAGTAGATTTTGAAAAAGCATATGGTTTCGTGAGTTTAAGTATATAAGATACATGATGGGCATAATAAAGTTTAGTTGTTAAGACAAAATTTCAATTAATGTTTTTGATGTAAACAGACAAAGATTAATTAAATACTCTAATTATGATTCTAAATAATGTGTTATTTAACATGTGTTTTTGAGTGTGTTAATCTAAGATAGGTACTAAGTAAAAGCAAGCAAAATTAATTTAAGGAAAAAACAAAAAATGAACTACCAGAAACAAAAAACGTTCTTGACATATTTCTGGAAAACCAAGAGCATTCTCCACATTTTTCATTTCATCAAAAAAGTTCAAGTCAGCTTTTGATACAAGGAAAGATCTTGCAAATTTCGAATGAATTTCCAGTACATCTACAAGGAATGTACAACTCTCATATTAGCAAAATAAATAGTCCAAAAGATCAAAGGAGAAAAGACATGACTCAAGACAAAACGACAATCATTCAAGATCAATCATTCTCCATGTTCAAGAACATTCTCTAGCTTTCGTGATATAAACCAAGAACGTTCTTAAAACTTAAACTTCAGCATGACTTTGAGACATATATTCTTGTGATAAAAAGACACTCTAACACTGTCCAAATCAAGTGACAGAGAATGCATCAGATCAGAAAGTCTTGCAGTCCAAAAGAAGAAAGTTTCAATCAACAGTCTTGTTTAGAAATATGATTTTTTACAATCTGACCTTTAACCAAGGGAACCTCTCCAACGATCAAATTAGCTGTCATGGACCTCCTCAAAGCCTATAAAAGGAACTCCAATGCTTAAAGAAAAACAAGACATTCAAGTGCTAAGAAAAAATCATCAATCCCTTACATTCATACTTGAAAGTCTCAAAAAAGAAATGAGTCTCATTCATTCATGAAGCTATTGTTATTAGCTTATTCAAATCTTTTGTAAAGAATCTAAACCTCAAACAAGTGTTGAGATTAATCAGATTCTGCTAAACACTCTAAATCATTACTGTGTAAACTCAAGACTATAAAAGTTGTTTATAGTTTGAGTAGTTTGTTAGAAAATCCTTTTATTGTTAAAAGATGAAGTGTAAAATCCTCTCAAGATTGATAGGTGACCTAATTGAACTTCTTTCTGGGTGGAAAAGATTGTAGTTTGTAACAGATCAAGATTGATCTGAACTAGGTGGTGTAAAACCAGGAAAGTTCTTTGTTTGAACACTTAGTGAAAAATCTCATGATTGTGAGCACTGGACGTAGGCCGGGTTGGGTGAACCAGTATATCTCTTTTCTATCTCTATTTACTTTCAGTCTTTCGATTATTAAAGTTAAATAGACAAGTTGATTTTTGTTTTTAACTAACCAAGAATGTTCTTTGTTTTCTGTTTCCAGAACCAAGAACGTTCTCCATTTTCACAACCAAGATCAATCTTGAGTTATTTTCTTAAGTTTTAACAGGGAATTTTTAAATAGGAAAACTTACGATTCAAATTCCCCTTCTTGTAAATTAACATTGCTACTTCATTGGTAATAAGTGGTTATCATGGATGGAAGCTTATATTTTCACTAGCAGTATGTCAATTTTGGTGAATGGTATTTTAAGGGATGACTTTATGGTAGGGAGAGGATTGAGACAAGGTGATCATTTGTCACCTTTTCTTTTTCTAATCGCGACAAAAGGTTTGAATGGCTTGGTTCGAAAAACGGTGGCCCTTGGAGAGTTTAAAGGTTTTGGAGTGGATGAAGAAATCAACTACAAAATCTTACAATTTGCATATCAAACAATAATTGTGGGTGTAGGTACACAGAATAATTAATGGTGTAACAAATTTATCCTCTGCAATTTTCGAGCTTGTTTTTGGGCTGAAGGTAAATTTTTATAAAAGCAAGCTTTATGGCATTAATATAGATGAAAGATTCATGCATGCAACTTCTACATTTTATCATGTAGTGTTGATTCATTGCCTTTTAAATTATTTGATTTACTAGTAGGATCTAATCCGATAAGGGTATCAACTTGGACCCAGTCATTGAAAAATCGAAAAGAAGGTTAGCTGGTTGGAAATAACGTCATTTTTCGATGGAAGGGAGGATGGTTTTATTGAACTCAATAAGTAGTAGTTTGTCGTTGTATTACTTATCTTTTTTTAAAGGTCCAATAAAAGTGATCGATGATATAGTAAAAATCTAACGTTTGTTCATTTGAGGAGGTGTGGAGGATAACAAGATTTGTTGGGTGTGTTGGACGAACATATGCAAATCAAAAGAAAACAGGGGTCTTGGAGGGAAGAATGTAGAATAATTCCATATTGCTTTACTATAAAAATGGAGATGATGATTTATACATGAAGATAATGTTATATGGAGCAAGTTCTTAAATTTCAGGTATGGTCCTTTACTTTCCAAAATCTTAAGTAAAGACAAACTTATTGTTAAATCAAATGATTCATTGTGGTGGAGAAATGTGTTATTTTCTTGAAATTCGTTATGAATTGGTTCAAGTTGATTTGTAAATAATATGTTGGTGAAATTTGAAAATGGTAATAACTTTATGTTTTGGAGAGATAAATGGTTTGGTAGGTGTCCGTTGAGAGAATTGTATCTTACTTTGTATCATTTGTCACTCAAACCTGGGGGTTGTATTGTTGATATGAGTTCACAAGTTAACAATAGATGGAATTGACACTTTTGTGTGTCGTATTCAGGGCAACACGAGTCTTTTTAGTGCAGATCACAAAATTGCAATCTTGTCGGAATTGCATCCATTGTGTTTTTTTATAGATGGGTGGCATTGGACGTTTGATAGGATATGAGGCTTTACAAGGAAATTGTGCTACAAAGAGATTAATGATTCTACAACTAAGTTTGTTATGGAAATCAAATGTATCATCAAAGATATAAGTATTTGGATGAACATTATTGTTAGGACGTTTCCGTACAAGGGTAGAGTTTGAAAAGAGAAGTGTTTTACATGGTTCTTTAAATACATGTTATGTTTACTACTTTCAAGTGAATAAAACTCTAAATCATGATTTTTACTCATGCTATTTTGCTAAATTGGTAAGGGGTAAGATTCAATTTTGGTTGGGTATTGGAGAGCTACAATGGAGTGTTCGGGTAAATCATTTCTTGGGTTAACGGGAGATGCCACAAAAATTGTAAGAGTTTAATTTTGTTAACAGTTTGTTTGAGCATTTGGATTTTGAGAAACAAAATTCTATTCAATGGTGGGGTGGATGATGTGATGTGACTTGAGTGTTGGATAAAATGAAAATCCTGTCTTGGACTTAGTATATGGCTAGAAAGAAAGTTATTTCTAATAGTTTTGTTAATCGGTATTCAAATTTTTTAAGTGGTATCTAAAATGGATAATATTTTGTAATTGTATATGGGTTAATTTGGGTATCTCTGATATTCCTCTCTTAATAAATTTTGCTTATAAAAAAAATGAAAGAGAGAAGTATACTTAATTTTAAAAAGGTTAAATTTTACATGTGTTAAAAATTGATTTAATTTTTATTTGAATGTAATTTAATTATTATTTTAATTACCATTTTAGTTGTTAATTAAGAAAATTAATTTTGTTATTACTTTAGCAAAAAAGTACTTGATTTAAACAAATTAGTTGCATTTAAATATTGACGTAGTTATTATTTTATTTGAATTAATACTAAAAAAAACTTCATCTCACATATAGCTATAAGAAAAAGGACCCAAAAAAAATGCAACTATGATGTTCTCTCCTCTTCCTTGGATGTCTAGGAATAAAAAATGACGTGGGTTCAATTAATGCCAACTTTTTGTCTCGTCTAAAATTCCTGTCTCTTCCAATCAGATGAAGAGTATACAGTTCTCACATTTTTTTTGTTTTGGTTGATCTCTCTATTTTTTTTTTCTTTGGTTTGAATAACAGTTTTAACAAATTTGAAAGAAATAAAAATAGAAATAGTAATATAATATAACAAATAGAGAAAATAATACGTTGTACGAATGTATGAATCGGAATGAATATTAAAAGATATTTTAATATAAGAGTTGAATATATATAGAAACGTAAGCACATATAAGAATAAAAGAAAAAGAAAAGTGGTTAAGATATAAGAAAGGACGACAGACAACAACCACTACCTTTGACCTTATGATTAGACGGGCGTAGATCCGTCCTTGGATTGGAAGATCCACTACAATTAAATTACAATCTCGTGTTAGAAGTGTAAACATGTAAATTCCCATTCTTTCCAATCTCATTGATTAATGTCAACGTAATCAAACCAAACCGACCTCTTTCTTTCACATCTAAATCAATAAATATTGTCAATGAGATTTCAAAACGTCCCTCAACTTGGGAACTGAACTGGGTTAAGTGTACTGCCGTGCATGTTGCTTAACCTCTACATAGGTATTTCCATGCAGACCTACTTAGTACTATCTAGCTAGTAATTCAGATATCACAAGATGAGCTTCCGGATTTCACGGTTGGCAAGCGTTGCCGTAAGCCACTCTGCGTGCCATGTTGCTTAACCCCACCACACCACACCACTCTCGAACATATTCCGTGTTCATGTCACAACAATTGATATTTAAGATTTTTGTAGGTATATTAAAAAATATAATAATTTAAAAAATTTCATTTTACTAAATTATTATTTTTAATTATTAATGATTTTTTTTTATTTTTAATACAAAGTATAATAACATTTTAAAATATGTGTATATAATAATTATTGAAAAATAATATATAAAAAAATAATTAAAATTATATTTAAAATTAAAGATGACATTCATTTTAAAATAATAATTTTACTAAAATAACACTCTGGAGGGAGTACGTTTTTTGCTCATTGCTTACCCTTACAACATTTCCATAAGAGTGATAATTAATAAAGATGACTCAGTGCATCCGCGATGAAGTGCTTTCCATGTTTAGCATCAAGTTAAATAAATTTGAGTGTTGAGGATGACAATATAAATATCCTTTATCTTTTTTTTTGGTGGGTTCTACTTAACAAATTGTGTTAAAATAAATGTATTGTTGAAATATAATAATATAAAGTTATTAGTATACACTCATTTAATAATTTTTGTTTGAAATGTTTGATTAGAGAAAATGAAAATTTATTAATTAAATATTAACATTAAAAAATTATAAATAAACAACGTGTATCTATAAGTTCCATTTAAACACTCAAAATAGAGTGATTTATTGAAGATATTGTTATGTTGTAAGAGTACTTCTCTTAATAAACATCATTCCACGTAAATGGATGTTTATTGAGATAGATGCTTATGTAATAAATAAATAAACCAAAGACAAATGCTTAAATATCTTATATCTATCTCTTCACTTTTTATTAAACCAACTCAATAAATAAATTATACCAAAATATATAAATATCATTAAAATATAATGATATAAAATTACGGCGAAGCTCTTTTAGTAAAAAAAATGAGATACTGAATTGAGGAGATTATGTGACTGTTAAACAAAGTCATTAAAAAAGTACTACCTCCATTATTTATTATAAATGTTTGTTGCTTTGTTCATTTTTATAAAAGATAATTAATAGAATAATCGATGTGTTTATTTTATGTGGTAAGAGGAATTTATAGATTAAAAATTTGATTACATAAATTTAACAATTTTTTACACAAAATTAGATTCCATACATTTAACATTTTTTGATAATAAAATTGTGAATTTAACTTAATCACTATTATTGACATTTAAACAAATTAAGTAAAAAAAAACATTTAAATAAAGAAAACTATTCATTTGGTACGAAGATATATGCATCTGATATAGAGAGGAAAGTACTCACTTTGGTCATACGTCAAAGAGAAAATTACACAAATGAAAGGGATGATTTATCTAGCCATCGGTAACAATCAACAATAAGCATTCTATGGACTTCAATACATGGTTGTTACTGTTTGACTGACTATATTAACTTGTTAAACTTCAAAAGATTGTTGCTAAGCCACATGTGAGCTCAAAGTCAAACAATGGATCAAACAGCAAGACATATTGATTTGATTGGCTAATGCTTGTAGGCCAAGTGTAATTCACAAAATAACAGCAATGTAATAAATAGACAGAACTAGATAGTTACCTCTCTCCTATGATCTCGAGTGATAATCTTTTCTTCTTCAAAAAACCGCAGGGTTCAGCGAAGTTGCTTTGTATGCAATTTGAGGTCCTTTGCCAAGTCTTCTTCTCTAACACATTGTCGTCTGGAATAAAAGTTAACAAAAGAATCTGATAAAATTTAGACATATATATTACTACCATTACCACAATAAATACATTATTGCTGACAATCAATGAAAGTCAAAAGAGAAATACTGCAATGGAACTTCTCAAGAAAGCCAATTAAGGAAATGCCTAACCAACTAACCTTATGAACCATCCTATTGTAAAAAGCTAAGTCCTAGTATCTGTTCCAAAGAAATTTATTGTTTTCAACTCTAACATTATGCATCAAGTGTTTGGAAAATATGATATGATATAGAAGGGTCTGAAATTGATTACATTCTAATTGAAGAAAACAACATAGAAGAGTAAGAGGAAGAAAAATATGATATAGAAGAAGAAGGTTGTGTATTAAGCACACAAGAGTTAAACAAATTTTTTGAAGATTTCATTAGAAAAATGAAGGAAGATCTAAGAATTGAAGCTAGAAGGCAATTAGTCATGATCTGATTTCATTAACAACAACCGTGATCTTCTTTTTGTCCTGCTTCTTGGCTAGTAAATTGCTGGACCTTTTTTCTTTCTCTTTTCTTCTTTTCAATTCTCCTTTTTTCTTGTATTTTAGTTATATGCAACTCTTAAATTTTGCAAAACTATTTCTCTGATTTTCCCCTATGTCACCAAATAGCAAGTTTGCATGCAAAGTTTCTGTTTAATTAAGTTATAGCCTTACTCAGAGCATGTTCTATCAACCGACTTACTCTAACTATTTAATAATAATAATAATAATAATAAAATGATTAATATGATGTCATGCATAAGATCATAAAAATTTGGTTGTTTTATGTACTTGAATGACATGATCTTATATAGGAGGGAGTGACAATCTTTTATAATCACATGATTAATTAGAGGATCCAATATTCATGCTAAAAAGATTGTATGTAGATTAAGGCTGTCTTTTGGCTGTAATTTAGCATGCAACAGAGAAATTACTACTAGTATTTATATTATATCTGGCAAACTAGTGTTTTTTTTTTATTAGGAAAAACCGTTGACCCTATATGGTTAAATATGCATCAAGTGCTTGGAATTGGACATGGTTTCAAATCTAAAAATTGTCATAAGTTTTTGTTTTTGTCAAGCTGTAACAAGTACATGTAACAAACTACACATCAAATTCAAATCAATCATCTAGAGTTTTTGAGAACCTATACACTATACACTAGCATAAAAACTTTATGTTCAATATTCATCTAATCTAAACTAATAACAATACAACAGCAACAACAAAAGATTTTGCACTAAGTGAAATTTGATAGACAATACCAATATATTTTCAATACACTAGCAAAGAAAACTAATCTTCAATGCACCAAATAAAAACCACAAATCAAAAGCTAAAAGCAACTACAAAGGAATCACCAAATAAGTTTGTAAAAAACAGAACCTAAAGAAGAAGCTTCAAAGAACGAGTCCTTGGGTGTCGGTATCAACTGCAAAAATTAAAACCTAAAACATTCAAAACTGAAATTAGCGAAACTGACGAAAACAAAATCATTTCAGAGAGAAGATGGAAAAACAAGTGATGGAGGATTCACTAGAGCCGAAGAGTCTGGCTGAATCAGTGAGGAGAGATTTGTCGATGTCGTTACAATGACGTACGGTGGCGTAAGCGTGAAAGGATTTGAAACGATGGCGTTACGATGTCTTGGTACGGTGGCGTTAGGGTCGAAACTGTGGTGTAAGGGTGAAACAGTGGTGTTACGGTATGGTACGATGTCGAAACAGTACTTTGGTGAAACAATGGTGAAACGGGTGGTATGGTGAAAGAGTGGTGTTACTGTTAATTTAAGGGTTTTTAGGGATTTAGAGGAGAAGAGGGAAAAGAGGAGAAGAGTGAATCTGAAAAAAAAAGAGCGAAAATGAAAACTAGCGAAAATGGAAAAGAGGGAAACAACGCCACTTATTATAATGTTAGCCACGGTTAACCGCAGCAAATTGTTTAGGTTACACACGGTCATCGTGACCGTGGCTAATCGCCGGTTTTGTTGTAGTGTCTTTGTTTAGTTATACATTTTAACGTTGACTTTTATTTATCATGTATAAGATGTGTGTTTTTAAGACAGTAGTTCACACATATTTGGAAAACTAGACTTGATTAGGAAGTCTGTCAAAGTCTCATGTAAAGTGTAAAATATACATTTGAATTAGATAATATGTATAAAATTTAAATGTTTTTAAGAAGATTTTGATGGGAGAAAATAAGCTTTCATACTTTTAAGTTTAAAATGTGACCACAATAAATTTCATAATATTTAATTTAATTGATCAAAATAGTTCATTTTAAATATGGGTTAGTACTTATATGATGTGGTAGCCCGTTATCCCGCATAAGCCCACATAATATATATAAAATCAAATTTAGTTCGTTGATAACTTATTTTAGGGTTAAATATATTTTTCATGTTTATAAAAGTTTAATTCATCAATTTTAGATTTTATAAAATAAAAATACAATTTTAAATTTTTGTAAAATTACCATGTAGTTTTAGTTTCTGCTGTTAATTCAAAACATATATTTTTAAAAGTTCATCTACAAAAATTGAGTTCAAAATTCGATTTATATGTCCATATTTTTGTTATTTTTATCTTGAGTTTCTTACATTTAAAAAATTCTTATTTAATTCATTTAAAGTTAAAAAAATCCTAAAATATTGTGAAGGAACCTTTTTTAAATGTTTTAAACATATTTGAAAAAAAATTATTCAAAAATTTTAAAGTTGAATGCGATTAAACATATTTTACTTCAATAAAGACTAAAACTGCTTGCTGAATAATTTAATAGGAATTAAAAGTTGTATTTTTATTATGCGGGAACAAAATTTAAAATATTAAAATTTTATAAGGAAAACACATATTTAACTCTTTATTTTATATATGTGTAACATTTCAGTTTTGTTAATTTTTATTTTGTTTAAGTCATTTATCTTTTAATACATATATAAACTTACCCCTTTTCAGTTAAAAATACTAACATGTATGTGACGTGACATGTTGGTAGTTTCATATTTTTTTCTATTATATTTTTCACCTATTCCATCCATTTTTTAAAAAAATATATAATTTGGTTTACTGAAGAACATTGTGAACCCTAACAATTTTCATCTTCTTCCTTCAATTTCAAGCCACTAAAATAAAAAATTCAGAACACAAATCACCCTTTCAACATTATTTCGATTAGAGATTTCTAGGTTTTGGTGATGAAGTTGTTGATTAATGGAAATGGAATGAGTGTTTTTGGAAGAGTGATTATTGGTGGATTAAATATTTGATTTTTCTAAATATTTTTTAATTTTACATTAATGAATTTTATAGGTTGAAGATGAAGATGGAAAAATTAGGATTCTTGATTTTTTTTTTTTAGAAAAATAGAAATTATTTTACAAAAATATCATGGGAAAAAACAATTTAAAAATGATGAAATTGCTAACATATCAAGAAACACCAACAACTTTAAACAAAAAAAAAAAGCAATTTTGTGCATGTTTTAAGAGATAAAGGAAGAAATGGAAAAATAAAAGATAAATGACTCAAGTGTTATGTATTAATAAGGTAAAGGTTTTGCATTTTAATTTTGCCTAAAAAAATTATTAAAAAAATCATTTTTAGTGTATATGAAATATTTTTTTAGCATTTGTGTATAGTAAAACACCAAATTTATTCTTTACTTTGTAAGACGCTTTCAAATAGATCCTTTGAGATTACAAATATTTCAAATACATCTCTAACCCTTTCAAATATTACTTATGTATGTCCATATTACTTATGTAAGTTCTTATGACAAATTCTATCGATTAACTTTTTATAACTTAGGGTCAAATTAATTGATATTAAGTGGTTAAATATTTGGACTTAATTGATAGTAATTAGTAATTAAATATAAAAATCAATCTGACATATTACATATATGATATTTGACATAATTGAAACGGAAGTGTGTAACATATTGTAAGAACTAGATTGGTTGAAATATAATGACATATTTTAATGATACTAATGTTCGTAAAAGAACAATTTATCCTCTCATATGTGTTAGGTGTCCATAATTTTTTCCTATTTTTTTTTAAAGTAGCAGCGGTTTTCTTAAAATACCTATTCATTTAACAACGGTTTGAATAGTCACAAAAATTGTAAAAAAAAGGTCTTTTAGCGGTGGTTTATACCGCGACAAGGTTTTTTAGAGGTTGCAGCTTTGACCATCATAATCTAAAGGCCGCCTTGGCTTCAAAAATTTAGAGGGGCACTCCAATAAAAACTATACTTTGTGAAGGCCAAAAGTTCTCACAAAAAGAGGAAAACGATCACAACAAACACATTTGTGGCAGTTTAAGACAGCCGCAAATAACCCAGTCATAGTTTTGTAGCGACCAAAACGGCTACAAAATGCTTTTTGATTATCATTTGGGAGGACTTAAGTCCTCACAAAATTGTGACGGCTTAGGCTGCCACAAATGATACAACTAATAAAAAATTCCAGAGTTTGTGGGGGCAGGACTGCCACAGATTCTTCCTTTCGTCAGGGCTTAAGCTGCCACAAAGGATAAAACAAATTTAAAAAAACAGTTTGTGAGGGTTTAGCCTGCATCAAATGGGCGACTTTATTAAATTTTTTTTATAAAATTCAAAATTAATATTAAAAAATGATATTTTATATAAAAAATTAATATTAATTTAATTTTAAAATTTGAAAATAAAATTTCAATAAAATTTAAATAAAATATTATATATAAAAATAAAAATATAACTTTAATATTAATTAAATTATTACTACCAAACAAAATAAAACCTTCCAAAATTAAAAAATTATGTCGTAGAAAAATTACAATTTCTTAATAAAGTTGTAATTTACTAACGTAATAAATCATAATACCAAAAATAACTACAATAAAAAAATAACACTTCATCAACATTTTAAAAAATAACTATATTTTGATTTGAGTATAAATTTCACAATTTAAATATTTTACTAGTACTTTTTTTTAACAAATCTTACTATTATTAAAGTTTTAAAATAATATTATACCCAATTTTAAAAATAATATTTTCTACATTCTAAAATAAAATAATAACGCTCTCAAAATAATTTATAACCATATAATTTTTTTTAATAATAATTATATAAATTACTAATCTATATTTAAAATGTATTACATACTAACTTGTTGTCGGGTAGTGTCTGATTTGAAGCTTACAAACAACTAACAACTCTTTACAATAAATACAATAGAACCACTGTCAAAATAAAAATTAAATAATATTCATTAAATAAATCAATTCAAATAAAAAATAACATTAAAAAACAAAACATAAAATAAAAATTTATCGAAATTCAAAAGAGAAGGTGGAGAGAAAAGTTGGAGACAAAATATTTGTAGAGAGAAGGTACAGAGAAAATTTAGAGAGAAGAGAGAGAAAATTTAGAGAGGGTAGAAATGAAAATTTATAGAGAAGGTAGAAATTAAAAATGAGAGGAAGAGTGATATATATAGGGAGAAAAGTGGGCATTTGTGGCGCCTAAAGTGGTCACAAAATTCAAACGGTACAATTCGTTTGTGGCGGACTAGACAGTCAGAAAAAACCACCTTTGTAGCAGCTTTGACCCTCAGAAAAGTGCAACTGTATGATTTTGTGGCTGCCTAAGCTCTCACAATGCTCCAACGTTGTGATTTTGTGAGAGTATAGACTGTCACAAATTCCTGCTGATATTTTGAATTAATCAAATCCATTGTGAGAGTATTGGTAGCCACAAATTCAAATAACTTTTCACTCCAATAATTTTGTGACCGTTTTTTGCTGCCACAAATGTTACAATCAACCAAAAAAATATTTTTAATTTGTGAAAGCTTTTTCACTCACAAATAACAACCAATTTGAATTTTAGTATTTGTGAGAACTTTTTCGGTCACTAATTTGTAAATTTTTTTTTCTGCCATAAAGTTTTTTTAAGTTCACTACAAAATGTGTATTTTCTTGTAGTGGGGGCTTTGGTCACATAGCAAAAAGTTGCGACAAGGAATAAAATAGGGGCTTGCGGCCGCTGCTAATTACAATTTTTCAAGGACTTTTATACTTTTGAGAAGATTTTTGACACCCTCTAAAATTAATTTTTCTTGCCGTGAGTATCGGAATAGAGTAATACATCACAAGGATAATGGTGACAATAGCTATGCTAGAATGAAATTTAAGGTGGAAAAGTATGAAATTCATCTCTAATTCTACCACTAAATTTAGTGTTAAAAGAATTAATGATAAATTTCATTTTTTTCATCTATAATTTTAACCACTTTTTTTAAATTTTCTACTATCACAATTAAGTGGAGAGCAATTATTTTATTTTTTGTATAAGCAAAGTTTATTAATGGATAGTACAAGGAATACTCCATTCAACTCATCTATAAGAAAAATATTAACTTCATATCAAACAAGCTTAGGGTTTTGAAGCCAACACCAAGATAAAGCTTTGATGTTATGGTTCAATTTTACCACATCACCAACAACACCTCTAAACATAATAGCATTCTTTAGAGATTTTTTATGGACATAATAAGATATATGATATAAATAAATAAATTATCATATTTTATTTGAATTCGGTATTTAATGAATCAACATGATATAATAAGTTCTATCATGAATATGAGCTGAGTTAAACTAGCAGGATAAGATAAGAACATTAATAATTTACTCAATTGCCTTTATAAAATATAATTTAAAATATAAAATTGAAATATAATAAAATATAAATATAAAAATAATTTCTAAAATATAAAATATAAATCTAGTCAAATATAAAAATATAAATCTAGTTAATTAATTTTCATATTTTTATAATTTTGAATACTAATTTATTATGATTTTATATAATTTAATGAATTAGTATTCAAAATTATAAAAATATGAAAATTAATTGAAATTTTAAAATAAATGTAATTTGTTTATAAGGGTAATTTTTCCATTTACATAAAATATATATCATATCTTTATTTACATTCTAACAAATAAAATAGAATTATTTAGTTATTAATGATTTTGTTTTTAAAATTGAAGTTATTTATTTAGTAATGTCAATGAATAGTTTTAAATATAAAATTACTTAATTACTTATTTAATTTTTTAGTATTTTTTGTTAATTTATAATATTTAAAATAAAATAAGTTAATGTTAAAAAAATTAATATGTAATTTTCAAATAATAATTTTGTTATTTAAATATAATATACATGATATCATATGATGATGAGATGTGTATTAAATATATAATAAAATTAAATATTTTTATCTTATTAGTTATCATGTCTGTATCACACATATAATATACAAATATTTATCTAACTTTATATAATTTCATTTCTTTATCCTATCATGCAAATGGAACGAGTTACTGCCAATTTCATACGCACAAAATGGTGGTAAGCTAACTGAGACCAATTAGTTTCTAAACACAATTTCAAAAAGTGATTAACCACCTCCACTTGCCTTTAACTTATATTTATAAAAAATATCGTTAATTGTTATTAAAGTTTCGACTGAATTTAAATCACTGTCTATATGGTGGACCACCTATAGCATTAGGCAATTATTCAAATCCTTGATTGACTCTTACCTTTGTAAATTTTGTCTTTATTATATATGTCAATGTCAGCCCATGCAAGTGTGGTGATATATATATATATATATATATAATTTTGAGTTTAAAAAAATTGTTTAAAAATCATAATTTGTGTCATCGAAAACATTACTGGGTTGAGTTGCGGACTAGGTCGCTCTCTTTAAGACGTTTCGCGACACTGCCCAAATTGTGCAAGACAGACTATCAACCAAGACGTCCCCAGAATAAAACAACCCGAATTCACTGTATCAGAGTTCCACTGCACCGTAAAAAACCGTTCTAGAATTACACCCTCAATATGGCTATTAAAGCCACTCACAATATGACAGTTAAAGTCACTCTCAATAAGGCCGGTTAAAGCCTCGCAATAAGGTACTATGACCACTCATAAATCAAAATGACTACACTCTAACGGTTTGTGGCATAAAAACTACTCAAAACTCGACGGAACTACAACATAACAACTGTTCTAAAATATCAAAGGGACCGGTACAATACCGCTTAAAATATCAAATGGACTACGGTACAATACCGCTTAAAATATCGAAGGGACTACGGTATAACAACCGCTTTAAAATATCGAAGGGACTACGATACAATACCACTCTAAAATATCGAAGAGACTACGGTACAATACCGCTCTAAAATATCGAAAGGACATAAAGAAATGAGAGAAGTGGCTCAGTAACAATCGAGCAGAATATAAGAGGAAGAAAAGAAAAAGTTGGGAAATGCATCCAACTTTGGTGTGCTTTTCACAATAAATTGACACTCTTTATATAGTGATGGAAGCAAACTCACATATGTTTTTTAATCAATGTAGAGACTTCAACAAAATTTTGAGAATATTTATATAGTGATTAAAACTATTCAAAATGAGAGTTTTTCAATGTGAGACTTCAACAATTTTTAAATTCATACATTTGTTCCAATAGTATGTGTGTGTGTATATATATATATATATATATATATATATATGGGTGATTTAAATTTGGCTAAATAGCACCCGTGGTCCCTTAACTTAATTTCGGTTAACGTTTTAGTCATTTATCTTTTTTTTTTCTGATTTGGTCCTTTATTTTAATTTTAAGTGACAATTTGATAATTTATGTTTTAAAATTTCAACAATATTATCCTATTTTTTTACAAAAATTCAAAAAACTCATCAAAATTTTCAAACAAAACCCATAAAATTAATTATATTCTTTAATATAATACAAATTTCATCAAATTCGTAACTCAAATTTTCAAATAAACTCATTCAAAAATTTCATCCAATTCCATTCTTTATTTAATGTTGTTAGAGATGGAAATATGAGTTTATTTGAAGATTTAAGTTTCGAATTTGATGAAATTTGTATTATATTGAAGAATATAATTAATTTTATAGTTTTTTGTTGAAAAATTTGATGGATTTTTTGAATTTTGGTAAAAAAAAAGGATAACATTTTTGACATTTTAAAACATAAAAGATCAAATTGTCACTTAAAATTAAAATAAAGGACCAAAATGGGAGAAAAAAAAAAGAAGATAAATGACTAAGTTAAGAGACCACGGGTGCTATTTAACCTCTGCATATGAACTGCATAAATCAAATAGTTAATCATAGCTGAAACATGTCGTGGATGGCATCGCAAGCAGCATTCATTGTTGTTAAGTTGATTGGTCTCTTGATAGTACCCAAGGAAGTATCATGCATGAAAGGGTATTTCTAAACTATGAAGAGGTGACCTTTTGAAAATGTGAAGTGAAGTAGAGTAATTAGTAATGCGTTGAAAGGTCGTCAATATAAAGCAACGTTGACTGAGGAAACGATACCTACCTTTTCTTAAGCAAATAAATCAGTAAATCACACATTTGGAAATTGGAATACCAAAATTTTGGAATTTCACGTTTACATTATAATAACTATAAAGGACGTATTTGTAATACAAAAAAATGACAATACACTAAAATATTGTATCCCTTCTATATAGGTTATAAATGTTCCCTCTCTTAATTTGTTTTATTCGTCAAAATTTTTGATAAAGTATTGAAGTATCATGCTAAATAACATTGTGAAACATTTTACTTATGGATGGTAAATTTTAGTAACATTTTCCTTATAGTTTCCAACTTCCTTGTATAATTTCATCCCCAAAAACTAAAACTTCTAAATCCAAAAATCTGAAAATGCCATCTCTTATTCCTTTTTATTATAGGAGGAAATACCATCTCTTATTCCTTAAAATCTCTATTTCCTAATTCATAAATATGAAAAATGATTGGGGGTGACGATACATTTATAAAGGGTAAACAAAGCATGAAAACAAATTAAAACTTGCTCTTGAAGCTAGTGTCAATGGTGGTCAAAACAATAACTACTATTAGCTCGTTCACAATTGTGGGGAGAAGTGTTATCGTCACTTGTCTTTAATTATTACAAGGTCAATTTTTATTTAACAATTTTTTCTGCACTTGCCTTCTTCCAGCCATCTAGAACGTTAATACATTGTATTAATCTTAATGTCTTTGATCTAGGATGATAATCGTAATTGTGGTTTCTTTATATTGGTTGATGAGGTTGAAGAATTACGTATACTTGTTGACAATGAAGTTGTCAAGGTAGAAATTAGACACTTTAATGAATGAACTGAGAATGTTAAAATATTTGTTAGCAGTAATGTGTGTTTTGAATTTTTAGGTGTGGTCACTCAAGAAAGAATATTTACTGTAAGTTTTACTTAATATAAATTTGTATATGTGATAAAATTTTATTTTTAATGAAATGTTATTAGAGCCATTACCGAAAGTTTGTTTATGTTTGTGTTCACGACACTTGTAATGGTATCAAAAATGCAAAATTACACTGAATATTTTTTATTTTATTTACGTTATAACATTTAAGTCTTTTAATTTATTTTTTAAACTATTTACAAAGCTATTCGTTATCACTTTTCTCTAATTTAAGTAATTTATCTTTTAATATTTTTATAAAATTATCTTTTAAAAATGCTGACCAATCGTTAAAAATATTTAGAGGAACATATTACGCGGCAAAGAAAAAAACTCTTTCTTACTAGGCTTATATACAAAGAACAATAGAGCTTGAAAGCTAACATAATATAATAGAATATGTTAACTATGCGTCCGTTCGGAGTAGTTGTAAATTTTTAGTTTTTGCCTTTGAAAGTAAATTTTACTTTTAAAATTTATTTGAATAAAATAGTGGGTTTTTTATTTAATTTTCAAATAATTTTTTTTTAAATTTAAAATAAAAAAATATGTTTAATAATTTTAGTTTCTTTTAAAATTAATATGTTATCACAAATAGATATAAACACTACTATAATAATTATCGACCACCACTACTACCACCGACCACAGTCCATCACCTCCACCACCCTCTCTAATTATCGACCACCCACCACCTCCATTGTCACCACTCACCTTTGACCATCACCTCCAAGCACCGCCAGGGCGGCAAACACCGACCATCCACCTTTGACAATCGCCACCACCACCAATCACTATCTCCTACTACAGCCATCGTCAGTCATACTCCGATCATCACCTCAAATTATCAACTATCTCTTTTAATACCATTTTTAACCACTATTACTGAAATTATTATCAATAAATTATAATTTTATAATATTTAAATTATTTTAAAATAATTAAAGTTTTATATTTTTATTTTTATTATTTTACGTGTCAATATTTTTTTTTTATATTTGGTGAATTCCTAATGAGACAAGTTAAATATAGTGATTCATGTCTAATAAAATAAAAACTGAAACTCAATCAAAAAATGAAATTCACATTTGAAAATTGAAAACAAAAACTGATTTTAATTTTTGAAAATTTAAAATAAAAAACCAAATTATACTCCAACTCCGAAATTTTTATAAAAACACAATTTTTATTTATTTTTTAAAAAAGTTCAAACTTTATAATTTTTCGAAATGACAAATCTATTGAGATAAAAACTTTGAATTTTTGGATACATTTATATTTTAGAAAACTTGAAAAGAAATTTGAAACATAAATTTTAAAATTTCAAAAATACAACTTTATTCCAATTTTTTTTTTTGAAAGTTTTCTGAAATATAACATTTGAATTTTCTAAAATATATTTATATTCCAAAAATCTTTTTTAATTGAATTTAAGGAAATAGAGAAAAATAAAATTTGAAAAATAAAATAAAAAAGAAGAGAAAATAGATTATTTATGTAAAATAAGAAATAAGAGTATAAATGTGGAGGATACAGTAAAATTTTCCAATATCAATTGGGCAGTAAATATTTTTATCAATTGAGGCCCGTTCAACTTATAATTTAACACGGGCTATATCTATGCGTGCTGATGCTTGCATCATTTATTGGAAAATTTTACTTTGCACTCTACATTTATTGTATCTTTTTGTTTTCTCTCTTCTTCCCAACTAAATTAAATTCGAATTTGAAAAACATACAAAAATTTTTTTATACATCAAATGTGTTTTATAAAATTCAAAATTTGTGTACTAAAATTCTTTTTTCAAATTTTTTAAAACATATTTATGTTCTTAAAAACTTTTTTTTAAGTGTTCTGGTACATAAATGTGTTTTCAAAAAATTTGAAAATTATTTTCATAAACACAATTATATTTTTGAAAATTTAAAATTTACGTTTTGAAATTTTTTTCAAGTTATTCAGAAAACAAATGTTTTTTAAAAAATTCAAACTTTGTGTTCTGAAATTTTTTTTTAATTTTTTAAAACACAAATCTATACAAAAAATCATAAAGTTTGAGATTGAAGATGATTACCAAAATTTTAAAACCCAAAGAAGAACAGGGATATATGTGAATTGTTTTGCAGGAAGTTAGTGAGGGCAAGAAAATAATATATAATATGTTTATAAAAGAAAATTATTTTAAGTATTTAAAAAATAATATTTTATGACACTAAAACACCCCAAAATAGTCTATAATATGTAGGAGGACAATTTTTCCTTTTAAGATATAACATATTTTGCATAATTGTAAGTGTTTAGTATTAAAAGCTTGATAAAATTTGAAGGATATATGATAAAAATTGCTACCAATTTATATATAATGAAAACTACTATCAATTAGAAAGATATATGATACCAATTATTAAGTTTTAGTTCCGTATTTTTCAGACACTCTTTTCTCTTTATGCTTCAAGTAACTAAAAGGTAGAGAACCTCAAGTAAGACCAACAACTTAAGTTATATAGTACAGAAAAACTTTTTGTCCTTGCAGTCCATTCCACTATGTTTTCACATGTTGTTGGCTTGTAGCACGTTCAATTCCTACCTCTACTAAGCCGTGATACTACATTTTACCTTTTGTCACTTTTAAATATTGTTATTTATCTAATTACTGGTAAATTCAAATATATGTTTACTAAAATGAAAAAATTCTGAAAAACTTAAACATTGTGTTATTCGAAACATAGTAGTTTTTCGAGAACAATAAGTTCTGGAATTTTTTTTTGAAATTCTTGGAATTGTGTTTTGTGAGAGAAAAAAAATATCAAATTCAAAAATATAAAATAACATTTTAAGAAAAAATATAGGACATGAGATTAGGTGAGGGTATAGGGTAGAACAATATTTGTTTATACAATTTTTTCTTATAAAGAGGCCTTATATTTCTCTAAAACATGAAAGGAACAATCGGTGTTGGACCGGTCGGCCCGCTACAAATGCGGTCCCACTATTAGTTTTTTCCTGAATGAAAAGTAAGCTGTCTTTGTTTAAATATTAGTCTATTCTAACATGGATAATTCAAAACAAAGAAAAAGAATAAAGTAATTAATATTAATTATTAATTAAATAAAAAGTTGATATTATGTGCATATACATAATTAATTATAATATTTATTATCATTCTTGATTAAAACTAACGTTAAAAGAGAAATAGAGAAAATTTAATTGAAACTGATGATAGAGAAAATGAATTACATAAATGGTTATATAAAGTTATATAACCACTTACATAAACAACCAACTAGCTAGTGTAATTAACTGATCAATTTAACTAATGAACTACTAAGATCTCTAATATTTCCTAAAGTTCAACGTGTTTTGGACACTTCGAGCTTGGAAAATATCAAGAAAGAAATACCAAAAACAACATCAACAAAAATAAATTTGAAACACCGAAAATTATTTGGCTAAAATGAATTTGAATTGCCGAAAATTTATCGGCTAAAGGAATTTTAAATGCAAAAAAATATGAATTTTGTGTATTGACTATCAACATTATGAATAAAATCTATCATTGTCAATTAGGCTAAAAAAGTGAATTTAATTTGTTTAACTATTTATGATCTCGATTAATAGAAGCTAAAATGCCAATAAGACTTTCTTGAAGAAGAATATCACAATTTTTTTTGAACTCTTTTTGTTTAAGGTAAGAAAGATTTGGATGTAGTCTTGCTTTTTTTTTCTCTGATTTTTTTTAGGATATTTGTCTTTATCTCCTGAATTCTTCGTCCAAATTTTTTTTATTTCAAATCGATAGATTTTACTTTGTGGTAACTTTAATTGAATGATATTTTTTTGAATTGCCATAAATATGTATGGCTTGTTACCATATTTTACACAAACTCTTGACCTTAAATCCAATTCATAACTTGATTTTCTCTCAGTTGCATCATCCTTGTTCTCTTCTTCAATATCGCAATAGCTAAGTTGGTTGCAATCTTCATGTGTTTGCAAGATCTTCTTGTCAGTAGAAATATTGAATTTCAGCACTATATCTTCTTTTTATTGTTATTATCCATGGCTACTAATGCTCTACCAATATTCTAATGTTCTTGATCTTCTTATTATCCATATTGGAAGAAGTTTTAGCCTCTAACACGTGTAACTGTAAACATAAGAAGTCTTTTTCGTGAAGAATGAAGAAAAATGTAGGGTTTGAATGAAGACAATAAAAACCAATGCACGTGGAATGGAGAATGGTCGGTGAATAAAATAATTTTCTATTTCTAATATCCTTAATATGTTATTTGTATTGTAAATTATGGCAATTTTAATCCTATAAAAGGTCATAATAACCAAAATAAAGGCAGAGGTCGTGGTAAAGGGCAAATGTTATACATATACTGCAATAGAATTAATCACACAGTTGAAAATTGCTATTTTAAATGTGGATTTCCTTCTAGATACAAATCCAAAACTTAACCGACAAATGAATCTTCTGGTGATGGAAAGAAATCACAACTTGCAAATTCCTATGCTAATGACTCACTCACAAAGGAAGATTATCAGTTGTTGGTCAATATGCTAAAATCTTCAAATGGGCAAGTTTTACCTCATCCATTAGCAAGGATAATGAAGTTGAAGTTGATCATAACCCTAATTGGTTTATAGTATTTCCAAGAAATGTAACAATTACAAACCTCAAAACATATGAATATTGGACTCTAGTGCATCAGATCATGCGTGCCCTAACATTAAGGCTTTTTCAACTATCAAACATATTGCTCTTGTTTCCATTATTTTCCTAACGAGAGTAATCTGTGTGCACACTTTTCTAGCACTATTTCTTTTAATCCTTCTTTTTATCTTCATTTCAATCTTATCTCCATTTCAAAATTAACTCAAAATCTTGATTGCAAATTGGTTTTCTCACATAATTAATGTGAAATTCAAGATATGGATACCAAGAGGATGATTGGGATCGTGGACCTCGTTAATAATTTCTACATCCTCAATACATCTTTTTTCACAAGTGTTTTAGATTCTGATAGGGTTTATGCTTATGTTAATACTACTCAATGCAATTCTTTTGACTTTTGGCACTATAAATTAGATCATCCCTCTTATAATGTTTCCAACACCATGTGTAAATGCTTTTCCTACATTTCTTCCAATAAAAATCTTGTTTGTGACTCTTGTCATATTGCTAAACAAAGCAAACATTATTTCTTTAACAGTAATAGTTTATCTTCACATGCTTTTCAACTTGTTCATATGGATATCTGGGGGCCTGTTAATACTATTTCCTTGGATGATTTTTCTTACATTTTAACAATTGTCGATGACTTTATTTGACATACTTGGGTGTTTTTAATGAGTGCAAAATCTAAGACTCGAATGCATATTCATAACTTTATTGCGTGAAACCATGCCTTTTTACATTGCGACTTAGATGAGACATATCAAAACCATAAAAAGTGACAATAGGGCAGAATTTCTATTTCCCTCAGAATAAAAAAATCTTGTGTAGAAACTCCTGGACAAAACTCAATGGTTGAAAAGAAACATCGACATATATTAAATGCTACTAGAACTCTCTTATTTCATGCTCATTTTTCTAAATGTTTATGGTCTCATGCCTTAAATCATGCTGTTTTTTTTAATTAATAGAACATGCACCCCTATTCTTCAAAATAAAACTCCCTTTGAACTTGTGTATAAATCTCCTCTACCTTTAATAATTTAAAGGTTTTTAGTTATCTTGCTTTTAGTTCAACATTAACTAATGCTAGAACTAAATTAGATCACAAGGCTAGAAAATGCATTTTCTTAGGATATATGCATGGGACAAAAAAAGTACATTGTTCTTTATTTGCATAATCATGATACTTTTATTTCTCGAAATGTTTTTTTCTATGAGCTAAATTTTCCTTACAATGTGAATCAACCCACTGCTTGCAATAGTGAATTTATCAATCACTCTGATCAATTGCTTCATTTTTATGTACTTGTTGATGTTCCTGTTACTAATCATACTCCCCATATTGATTTGTATGTCAATGATTCCCCTATAAATGATAACCATATTGATAGTTCCTATGATACAAGGAGTAATATGTCCCCTCATATTAGAACTCTTAGAAGGTCTAATAGATCAAGGAATCTCCCTAACTACTTGAATGATTATTAATGTTATGCTACTATAAAAAAATAATTATGATGTTTTGTATACTCTTTTTAATACATGAATGTTATTACTAGTAATTTTGAACCATACCACTACAAACAAGTTGTCCAACATAATTTTTGGGTCAAGGCTATGGATGATGAATTTCAAGCCCTAAAACAAAATAATACTTGGATCAACACTATTTTACCTCATGGTCCGAATCCCATCTGATGCAAGTGGGTCTACAAGATCAAACACAATTCAGATGGCTCAATAGAAAGGTATAAAGCACGTTAAGTTGCAAAAGGATTTACCCAAGTTGAAGTTATTGATTTCTTTGATACTTTTTCTCCCGTTGTAAAATTAACTAACGTAAGATTACTCTTTGTTATCACTTCTTCTCAAAATTGGTTTGTGCAGCAACTAGACATACACAATGCCTTTTTACATTGCGACTTAGATGAGGTGTTTATATGGAATTTCATCTAACAAACCTAATCAAGTTTACAAACTTTTGAAAATCCAATAGACAATGGTTTGCAAAAATTGTCGTCTCCATTAATTTCTAA
The DNA here is from genome assembly GCA_037974295.1 of Cicer cuneatum. NCBI lineage: Eukaryota > Viridiplantae > Streptophyta > Magnoliopsida > Fabales > Fabaceae > Cicer > Cicer cuneatum. Next base: position 13,818,567 of record JBBPBO010001985.1, read on the forward strand.
AGGATATATGCAATCCACTTCTAATCATTCTTTATTCTCCAAGAGATTGCATAAATCCTTCATTGCAATTTTGATTTGATTTATGTTGATGATGTGATTAGTGAAGGAAATGACCCTACGAGAGCACTTTCAACAAGGAATTTCCCAACACTTCATTCAGAATTAAGGATTTGGGAGACTTAAAGTACTTCGTCGGACTTGAAGTGGCCAAATCCAAATAAGGAATCCATATCTGTCAAAGAAAATACACTCTAGATTTATTTTCTGACATTGATTTGCTTGCAGCCAAACCTGCCAACACTCCCATGATGAAAGGCCCTAAACTTAGCAAATAAAGTAGCACACCTATGCAAGATCCATCCATATATGACGACTAATCGACAAGCTCATTTACTTAACAAACACAAGGCCAAGATATTAGTTTTTCTATACAACAACTTTGTCAACATATGAACTTTCCTTCAAATCTTCACTTTGAGGCAACTATAAGAGTATTGGAATATTTCAAGTCTTCTCTTGCATTGGGCATTTTTCTGTCTTCAAATTATGTCCTCCAACTCAAGTCTTTTCTAGACTCTCACTGGGCAGCTGGCCCTGATACATGCAGATCAGTAAGCGATTTTGCATATTTCTTGGAGACTCTTTAATCTCATGGAAGTCAAATAGGCAAGCCACCATTTCTTAGAGTTCCTCAGAAGTCGAGTACACGGCCATGGCCCCGGCAGTATGTCAATTCTGCTCCACGTTATTGTGATAGTTAGTCAACAAGGCATATAGCGGATAATTCCTCATTCCGTGAATGGATCAAGCACACCAAGCTTGATTGTCACTTGGTATGTGAAAAACGTCAACAAAAATTGTTCCATCTTCTTCCTATCAAATCATCTCAGCAATTGACCGAGGAATTTACTAAAGCATTGGATCTAAATCCTTTTCATTCTTTTATTTCTAAGTTTGCTTTAATTGACACATATGCTTCAGCTTGTGGGACGAGAGTCTTTAGTCAAAATGTTGTTAGGTTGTTAGACAGTTATTATAGTTAGCTAGATGAGTCTACCTACAACATTTATATAATTGAAATTCTATTTTGTAAACAATTAATTCCAATAATAATAATACTGAGATTATTCAATATTTTTTCTTTGTCTTTAATAAGTTATACCAACATGCATTAACTATATCCATGTTGGTGGACAGAGGATTTCTATTGGAAATACACTACAGAAAAAACCATGAAAATCCACATATAGTAGTCATCTACAGTGGCCTAAAATCCCTATAAATGATTAGTTTGATACGAAAAGAGGTCAAATATTTTTAAAAAATATTTAATTTTAGTTAAAAGATAATTGCTGTTGTTTTTCCTAATTAGTAAATAGTTTAATTATTATGTAGGTTTCTAAACTATATGAAAGTTTTTAAATAGGTATTTAAATTAGTTTTTTTTTATCAAATCCTTGAAATAATATATATTTTTGTAGTTAGGTCATTCTGCAATATTGCTGTTAATCAATTGTTATCATCTATAGCTGAACGACCTAAATACAAAAAATATATTAATTCTAGGACATAATTATAATCAATTTTAGTTTAGGGGATATAATTTAAAAATCTCTAAATAATGTAAGAATCTATATAATAATTAAACTTTTAAAGTATATCTGTTTAGTTAGTAGATTACTAATTTTATGTATTTATTTACACTAAATTATAAATTATTATTTTAAAAATAAATTATTTTACAAATTAATCGAATAAAATGGGGATATCAAGTGATTAATTTGGCTACCATTTTATATTGATTAGAAACAGATATAAGAATTACATAATGGATAATGATCAAGGTCAAGATGATAGACAATTATATAACTTTTGGACAAATGGAATTATAAACTTTTACTAAAAATCAAATTATAAAATTTAGGTTCAATATTTGTACTTTTCAATCAAAATTAATTATAAAATTGATTTAATAACATTAATAAAATTATTTAAATTGAAATTTAACAATAAATATTATAAATTTTTTAGTTTAGAGACCTTTTTAAAAAATTTCAAATGCTCTATAGACCTACAGAGTAATTAAACCTTAATAATAATAGCAACAATATAGACTTTTACAAAAAATGGTGAATCAAGTTTTTAAAAAGACTTTCAGACCTGGTTAGACTTTTAAATGTGCAAAGTTAAACCTTAAAAGTGACTCTAACAAATAATAGGTAGCGAGTGTCGAATTCAATTATTACGTTCTACTATCGAATTGTGTTTAATTACTAAAATTGAACAAAAGTTTCCGAATTGATTGAAATAATATTTGAAACTAATAAAAGTAATAGAATTGAACTTCTATAATAAGAAAAATGTCAGGATGAGTTTCACTTCAAATCCAACATTGGTTTCTAATTTGATTTCAATTACTAAATTCCTTTATTGAACTATTACCAAATTCTTTTATTATTCTTGCCCTATTGTCTTAGTAACATGACATTTAATTCCAAGGTAAACTTAGTGGATTTAAGATTAGAATTAACCTTTACAGTACAAAAATTCTCTTATTAAACTATTACCTCTATAAATAATTCAATTGGTTTCATGACATGCATCTATCCCTAGGCCACAATATTATGAATTTCTCATATCAAGCATTTGTAAAGTCCATTGTCGTTTTAAAATATGAATCGTTAAACAGTTTAAAGTTGATCAAGCAATAAAAAACATTAAACATAGAGATGAGAAAAATAATTCAGCACTGCACTAAAACAAAAAAACAATGTAAAACTACGAAAAATCTATACTTAATCAAGGAAATAAGAACATAAACTTTTTATTAAATCAAAGAACTAAAATCAACGAAATATATTAAATAAATACTTAAATTAAATAATGATTAACAATACATAAGATTAAAAACAATGAAAAAATTCATATTATGAAGAGTTATCACAACCCAAAACTTAGTCTTTTGCTTGTCCCAGGACAACAATTAATTTCAAATTGGGTAAAGTTAAAAACAAACTTAAACTCAATTCCTCAAATCAAATTAAACTTAATCCCCAAAGTTCCAGCTACTACAAAACATTCATCATGCTCAAAGGTTGCTTACATCTAAAAAAAACAACACCATTTGTAAACTTAGGATTCATTTATCAAGTTCAACTCTATCTTTACACAATCTCACCAAAATTTCTCTCAAGTGTTTAGCAAGGGTTATGAATTTATCACTCAAATCCTAGAACATGCATCACGCAACCATATGCTTGAAAAAGTTATAGTTAGCAATCACAATGCAACAAACACATACACTTTTGGATTGTAATGGGGCTTAGGTAACAATCATACATTTTTGGGATAGTAAGCTTTACTAATTTGAGTTAGGTACAAATTTTCAAATTATTCTACCTTTTTTATTCACATTTTCACTATGGAGATTTCCAAACATTGACAAAAGAACCAAGATATTATTCATCAAAGTACACCAATTGAATTGTTTTCTTTATTATTATTATTATTATTATTATTATTATTATTTTTTGATGATTTTATTTATTTTTTAGAACCACCACCCCAAACTTAAAAGGTTGTTATCCCATGAGCAACCCCAAACTTATAACTTTACCAAGGCGAGACTAAAATTTTACTACCTAACTCCAAGTAAGGTGATTTAATTAAAATCAGGTATTTGGCTTATAATGTGGCTAGTAACCGAAAGAAAACGACAAGACTCAAAGGGGTTAGCAAAGGATAAAATTGCACAGGGTATTAGAAAGACTTAAATGACCAAACAAAAATGCCTCAGTGTATGCATAAATCACAAGTGATACAAGTCAGAATTAGAGTAAGTTCTGAAGGGATAACACATGTCTTGATAATCACACAACAAAGAATTCAAGTGATTAGGCTCAAAAGCTCACAGCTAGGATAATAAGAAAGAGTATGAACTATCAAAATTATGCCAAACAACGCATGCATTAGTGAAACTTGTCAAATTGAGCAATGACACGAGGAAAGAAATAGAATTTAAATGTTAAAATCCCAAACAGATAGCTTAAAACCAGCTTCAAGTTGTTAAAAATTGTTCATCATAGTGTACGTTTACACAATTAAAAAAAAACAAATTCAAATAACAAAATAAGATTGCAAAAATAAAAGTTACCTATACCTATGTTTTCCCCCATCGAAACGCTTCTTTCAAATCATTAACTTGATGTGTAACTATTTTTAAGGTGGCATATATGACAAAAAGCACATCAACCTTCTTTTCACCAAGGAATACATATTTCAAGTGAGGTGGTCATTTCTTGATCTCAACCAGTGGTGTCTTTTTCTTTTTCTCTACAAGTTTTTTGCCATTCCCTTTCAACTCCTCCCATCTAGTATGGAAGCAAGAGATGTGAGATGGTGATGCTTGTAACATGGTTAAAACATCTTTCACTCTTGGATCTTCACTATCTTTAACAACATCATGGGACACCCTTTCTAAAGGCATAGTAGGTACTTGATGTTCAACTCTTTCTTCAACTATCGAATTGAAAATCTCAGTTTGATTGTACTCTTCTATTTCTTTTGAATGCTCCATGGCTTTTAGAATATTGAATGTAAATGTGTCCTCATTTAACTTAAAGGTTAAGGTGTCATCTGCCACATTAATCATAGCTCTCCTTGTTGCTAAGAATGGTCTCCCTAGGATCAAGGGGATATCATTGTCTTCCTCTATGTCTAGTACCACAAAGTCCACTAGAAAAATGAACTTATCTATTTTGACCAACACATCCTCCACCACCCCATATGGGTGTTTCAATGAGCGATCCACAAACTGTAACATCAATTGTGTGTCTTTGACTCTTCCAATGCCTAACCTTTTGTAAATAGAAAGGGGCATAAAACTCATACTAAGCCCAAGATCACACAAGGTCTTCCCACAAGTCATGTCCCCAATAGCGCAAGGAATAAAGAAGCTTCCAGGATCCTTGAGCTTAGGTCGCAACTTCCTATGTAGAATAGCACTGCACACTTTGATAAGCATCATTGTTTCACCGCCAATTTTTCTTTTCTTTGACAGAATTTCTGTCATGAATTTGGGGTATGTCGGCATTTGCTTTAGTGCTTCTGCAAAAGGAATGTTAATTTGCAATTTTTTAAAAACATCAAGGAACATACCAATTTTTTTTTAGTTTCTTTCTTTTTAAGCTTTGAGGAAACAAAAGTCGAATTTCAAGCTTTGGCAGGGTCTCCTTTTCGTGCACTGACAGCGTTTTAGCAAGAGTACTGAATCGTTGCAAGTAATAATTAAAACGGTTGTACCAAGTGTCAAACTCAAGGATTGCGTTTTACTATCGAATTATATTTATTTGCTAAAATTGAACAAAAAGTTTATGGATTGATTAGAATAATTTTTGAATTAACGAGGGTAATAAAATTGAACTTTTACAATGAGAAAAATGTCAGGGATGAGTTTCTCTACGAGTCCAACCTTGGTTTCTAATTTGATCCTAGTTACTGAATTCCTTTATGGAATTATTACCAAATTGTCTTTAGTATTCTTGCCTTAATGTCTTAGTGACAGAACCTTTAATTCCAAAATAACCCTTAATTCCTTAGTGGATTTAAGATTAGGATCAAGCTTTACAGTACAAAAATTATCTTTTTAAATTGTTGCCTCTGCAGCTAATTCAATTGGTTTCATGACCTGCATCTAACCCTAGACTACAATCTCATGAATTTCTCATCTCAAGCATTCGTAAAGTCCACTTCCGTTTCACAATATGAATCGTAAAACATTTTAAAGTTGATCAAGCAATAAAAAGCATTAAGCACATAGATGAGAAAAGTAATTCAATAAATTTATTCATATAACTAGGAATCAAATCACATAAGGGTTTCATCTTGTTTCGCTCATCCCTAACAAATAAGGTTTAGTTACTCATGACAGTGATTTAAGAAATAGAGATTACAAGAAAAATTCATGAGTGATTCTTGATAAAACTCCTTCAATGGTGTAGAATAGTTGTCTACGAGCTTCTCTGCTAGGGCACAAGTCTCTATGCTTCCCAATTGACAAAAAGATCCCTAGAATGTGAGAAAAACGCGTTTTTTCACATTCAGCCGCGTTCCACGCACGGTATTTGCGCTTCAAGCGCAAATAGACAGATTCAATGGTACAGAAATGTGCCCCAGGCGCGCTTCAAGCGCACATCATCTTCTGTCTGACATATACTGCATTGTTATACTCTTTTGACTCCGAATTTGGTTCCGGTGTCTTCATGAAAATTGTAGATATGGATTTTAGCTTTAATTTGCACTTAGTTTGACTCCAATTGGACATCTACAACTCCAGATATCATTGAAATACTCCATATAGTCCATGTTGATTTCTCACCAGAATTCAACACTGCACTAAAACAAAGAAACAACGCAAAACTCCGAAAAAACTCTACTTAATCAACGAAATAAGAACATAAGCATTTTATTAAACCCAAGAACTAGAATCAACAAAATATATCAAATAACTCATTAAATTAACTAATGATTGAAGATAAATAAGACTAAAAACAATGAAAAATACGCATATGCTGAAGAGTTATCATGCACCACAGGTTATTCCTCCTTTTCAAGAGTAATGTCCTCTTAAACTGATGTTGGGGTGACCATTTCCTCCGAATGGGTTGTAATTAAGCACTCCCACCCTTTTTGGCTTTAGGTGAAACTTCTTCAATTATCTTGCCACTCCTTGTTGTCACGAAGTTGACATTATTTCACAAATTCAGAATCGTGTCACTAGGCAAATTTCCATGCCATCTTTGTGCTAGCTGTTGAGCAATTTGACCCACTTGGGTCTCAAGATTCTTTATTGAGGCTGAGTGATTTTTCTGGAAGCTCTCGACTCTTCAATGAAAATACTTGTGTGGGTTGCTAACTTCTCAATAGCAATCTCCCAAGCAGCTTTATGAGATGGAGCTTGATTTTCTTGAGCTTTTTGTTGACCTTGAGGTCCATATTGTTGATCTTTCCATAAAAAATTTGGATGATTTCTCCAACCCGGGGCCACTAGGGGTTGTATATTTACAGCTGTCATCCCATTCTTTATCTCAGCGATGATAATATTATCTATCTGTTTTGATAGCAACATTCCTTAAGCCAACCCAGCATCCATGACATTCAATTACAACATACCACTTTTTGACCTATCACCTCTATCATACAAGATCATTTGGTCATTTGATGCCATGATCTCCATAATTTTGTGTGCATCTGATGCGGTTTTGTAAATCAAAGAACCATCTGTTGTAGCATGCAACATAATTCTAGTGCTAGGCCTCAAATCATTACAAAATATTTGCATTTGTGCAGTGTCATCATAAGCATGATTAAGGCATCCTGCTAGTAAACTCTTAAACCTCCTGTAAGTGTCACGAAGAGATTCTCCTTATTTCTGTTTGTAACCAGAAATCTCTTGCCTTTTTCTAACGAACACAGCTTCGAGGGAAGTATTATTCCAAGAACTTATCTTCGAGGTCATCCCATGTGATGATGCTATTGGAGGGTAAAGAATTAAGCTACTCCTTAGCATCATCTTTCAATGACAATGGAAATAGTCTCAACCTCTTTCCTTGTTAAGTGTTACCATCCACCTTCGCTGTTTCACATAGTTCAAAGATGTTTGTGAGATGTCTATTGGCATCTTCGTTATGTTTATCGGAAAAATGAATCTCCATCAACTCTCGGTACAGAGTGTAACATCCTATAAATTTATTTAAAATAATTAAGACCTATAAATATATATATATATATATATATATATATATATTTTCAATATTAATTTAGGTGTGATAATTATTTGTCTTGTTCGACTTATTGTAGTTGATAAAATTATTAGTAAAAATTATTTATCAATGGGGGAGTTTATATATATATATATATATATATATATATATATATATATATATATGTTTTTTAGTAGTACAAGAAGAAATTGAGCTAAGGGTTTGTGGCTTAGTGCGACCAACCCATAGAAGAAATTTGGGCTTGGAGTTTGTGGCTTGATTTTTGTATGATCAAGGTTAAGAAATAAATTAAAAAATAAATAAAATAATATTTTCTCCCTTCTATTCTTTATTTGGGCTCAACACTATCTACCCAATAATCTCCACTTTAAATTTTCCCTAAAGTCCACAATATTTCTATACTCAATAATAATAAGCAGAAAGGAATACCGAAACCCTAGCCGCCATCACCTTCACACCTCTTCGTCTTCGTGCATCAAAAGCTTGGAAATTCTTTTGTTGTAAACAACTTCGTGGGGGCATAAAGCTTTGTACTAGGAAGAAAAGTGGTCAAGGCAAGGGCTTTTCCCCACACAAATTATAGTTAGACCGTTGGTTGGATGACATGAAATTAATAATTTTAATTGCTTGCTTTGGAAAGGAATAAACGTAGACTAATGAATTAAAATAATGAAATCTGAATCCTTTACGTTGAGTTCGATATATAATGTACGTTTTTTTTAAGAAGTAAAGTATGAATTTTTATATTATACGTGATAAAGTTTTAATTTTTATGATGGATATGAAGCAAAATATGAATTTTTATGTTATATATGAAAAGATTTTAATTTTGATGATGTATATGAGTTGGAGTTTGAAGTTTCTTGTTATATATGTTAAACTTTTAATCTTTATGGTGTAAATGAAGTCAAGTTCCGATTTTTATGCGTACGTGGTGAAAGTTATCATTTAATGATTAATTGTCTATGAATATATGATTCTCATAATAAGGATGTGTGTTATATGATCTTTGTGATGTGTGAAAAAGATGATGGTTTAAAAAGATGATTTTTGAATGCATATGACATGAATTTTTAATAATCTATAGTCATGTCATGGCATATGCATCTTCGTGGGAGTTACCTTAGTGGCAAGTTTATTTTCTCCATTGGTATGAATGATTTTTCTGTGTGGAAGTTGCCTTAGTGGCAGGTTTATATTCGGATCATATAGTTTTTGGAGCATGCATTATACATATGCTTTTTATATACAATTTACCGGTTTTGTGCATTTTTTTCTTTTAAATTTGAAGTTTTTACTTTTATATGTTTTGTGTTATTCTTCTATATGTTTAGCTTTTGTTTTATGTGGATGATGAAAACAAACATTTTTCTGACCCTTACAACAACATTTTAGGTACTAATGAGTTCGAGGAGATTCAAGAGTAGTTGATGAGTATTAACGTGCGGCGAACGTTGGGTAAAAATAGGGTTTTCAAGACAATTTTGTAATAATAGAATTGTCACAATATTTCTATGTCTATTATTAAATATTTTGTCACCAAACCTTAAAATGTACTTATTCTAGAAATACGGAAGTGGGTTCCCTTCCATTAGAATAATTGCTTTTTCTTTGTTTTAGCTTTCAAAAAACATGTTTTTAATAATATTAAATAAATGTGATTGTTACTAATTATTTAAATGGATAAATGTTAGATATTCTTACCCAAAAAAATTGTCGTAAATTTTTCAAAAAGTATTTTTAAGTAACGTTTTGGATCAAAAATCTGGGGCGTTACACAGTGCGAGACTTATTTCAAACTTGTTGACTGTAACCAGTTATGTTGAGGCAAAATTCCAAATTAAATGTTTTGATGATAATCAAATCAAGTTAATTAATCTTCTAATTATGATTCTAAAAATCATTGATATTTAATGTGTGCTCTTGAGTGATTTAATCAAAGATATGTTTCAAACATAACATGATCAAAGTAGAAGAAACAGAGAATCAAAACTGCTATGTTATTAATTAAACCAAGAAAAAATCAAGAACGATCTGGCTTTCACAGCATTAAGCCAAGAACGTTATTGATTACTAAAAAACAAATCTTTCTGGAAATCAAGATTGAGCTAGGCTGCAATGATACATCAAGATGCATGACACGTCACCGGTAACTATAAAAAATGAACAGAACTAAATATTCAAGGATACTATGGACAGATTCGTCAAAAGAACTCAAATGTCAAAGCAATCCATAACATATAAAGATGCAAGATTAATTTTCAACAATGATGGCTTAGATAAAACAAGTAGAACTAGAACAAAAGAGGAATTACATCACTGATACAAATAAGAACAACTGATTTACGAACATATGTAAAAAATGACAGAAACAAGCAGTTGCAGAAAATAGAAACAGAGAATGTTATGATGATCAGCATAAACAGTCTTAATTTATTTACAACACATGCATATTAATTCACATAGTTACCAGCTTGTCTTCCAACAGCTATATGAGCTGACACATACCTTCAAAATTCCTATAAAAGGAATCTCAAGGTAAAGGAAATATCATTCGCTCAAAGTACAAAGAATCATTCATTAAAATTATCATTCTTGAGAAATACAAGCTCTAACATCAAGCAAAGTCTCCAGCTCTTTTCATTAGATTCAAGGATGCATTAAAATTGAAACTCAAACAAGTGTTGTGTAAAGGCTGATCCATCAAATCTTTCTCAAATCATTTACAAAACTCAAACACTATAAAATTAGAAATAATGTGAGTATAGTTGAGAAAACCTTTTATATTTAAAAGGTGATGTGTAAACCCTCTTCTGGACTGAAGGGTAATCTTTGAAAAGCATTTCAAGGTTGAAAGGTGAACTATTGTAAAAATCAAGGTTGATCTTAAACATTGGTGGGAAAAGCAAGAAAGATCTTGTTTGAACACATTAGTGAAAAAGCTCACAAATTGTGAGAACTAGACATAACCCATATTGGGTGAACCAGGATATATTGTCGTGTGAATTTTCTTTTCCTTATCTCCATTTTATTTTTCACCTGCACAACACTAATCACTTTATGCAGTTTTTATTTGTATAGTCTAACGAAGAACATTATGCCTTTATCATTTATCAAACCAAGATCAATCTTGAGTTACAAAAATAATGCAGAAATTTTAAAAAGTAAGCACAATTAAAACTCTCTCTTTCTTGTGTTCAAAATTGTCATTTCAAGTTGGTTACGGATGGCAAACCAAGCGCGGTTTCTATCTCAATTCCCATACTTGCCGAGGGTACGTTCAGGTGGTGGTAGATTAGCCATCTCTGCAAAGATGAAGAATTTTCTCATATCTTCTTCTTCCACTACTAATTGTCTTTCCCTTTGTCTCATTTCGCGAATTTCCTTTCGATTTGCTTTCACAGTTTTTTTGATTTCTGGATCAAAAAGAAGTTTAGCTAAGGACTGACCTTGCATATAAGGTTGGGCAAATCATGAGTAATGAAAATTTTTAAGCTAAAAATAAAGACAAAAATTTTATTACAGAGTAAAAAATTTCAATTAAGTAAATAAATTATAACTCAATAGTGATATGTATTCGAATACACTTCTAAACAATGCAACTTTTCAGTTTTGAAACATTGTACAAGTTCATCAAAACGTTTGGGAATCATTGTCATTGATCTGAAGTGTTACCTTGGAACATAAATACTTCAAAACTTCAGTTTTAAACCAATCAATCCTACCACGAACTTTGAACAACTTTCTGAAATATTTTGTGATCTTTTCAAAGTTATATTTTCATACTTCAAGTACATGCTCTACATTTTCATATCATTGAGAAAGGTTCTCTATTGTACTTGAAAGTATATTGGATTGATATCCTTGCACAAACTATTATATTCTGTTGTTCTTAATTAAGAACATTGTTGTAAAAATCATTAAAGTTATTGTTTGAAGAAAGTGGTGTATTTTCTTCAAGTGTTGTAAACTAAGATAGTGGTGTGCTATCTTAGGCAGAGTGTTAGGAATTTGTAATTGAAGTCTTAGGGTTAGACTTGTATTTATTCTAACAGATATTGGAAAATCTCTTGTGGGGTGCAAGAGGACTGGATGTACCCTTGGTTGTAAGGGGAACCAGGATAAATTTCTGTGTGTTTTTACCTTCTGTCATTTACAGTTTTCATTTACTAACACAGCAAGATTAAACAAACTTTAAACGGTCACTTAAACATTCTCCAAAACTCTAAAAACAGAAAAATTGTCCAACACCTAATTCACCCCCTCTTAGGTGTAACTCTGTTCTTACAATTGGTATCAGAGCAGGTTTTTGGTAATTTGCTCCTAGATTCATGGCTTCCGCACAACCTATTTTTAGAGATGGTGGTAGCAGTAACAAACCACCCTGCTTTGTCGGTGAACATTATGATTTCTGAAAAATACGTATGCAAGCATACCTTGAGGCTCAAGGAGATGACATATGGGAGGCACTAGAAAACGGTCCATACGTTCCAACAACAGTTATCAACAATAAAGAGGAAATAAAAATAAAAGCCTCATGGACTGACGATGATAAGAGAAAAGTACTGTTTGATAAGAAAGCAAAAAATATGTTACAATCAACATTGGGTATGGATGAATTCTTTCGCATATCCCACTGCAAAACAGCAAAAGAGATATGGGATACTCTGGAAGAAACCCATGAAGGAACAATTGAGGTAAAACGTTCAAAACTGAACACTTTATCTCAAGAATACGAAATGTTTAGAATGCAACCAGGAGAAGCAATCCTGGACATGCAGAAACGTTTTTCCCATTTAACAAACCACTTAACAGCACTTGGCAAGAACTTTACTAATGATGAATTGAACCTAAAGGTTCTAAGATCATTAACCATAGCATGGCAGCCAAAAGTGACAGCAATTTCTGAAAAGAAAAGTTTGTCAAAAATGTCACTCTCAGCACTCTTTGGAAAGTTACAAGAACACGAAATAGAATTAGAAAGACTGGAAAAGAATGAGAATTTAGAGAAGAAAATAAAGAATATAGCATTGAAAATAGAATCAAAAGAAATGATAAATGAAGAAGATTCAGATGAAGAT
>JBBPBO010001985.1:13849804-13903546 GCA_037974295.1 Cicer cuneatum
GAGAGAGAGAGAGAGAGAGAGAGGTTTTTCTAAAAACTAAGTATTGTGTTTGTGCGTTTATGGTCCGTGGGACCGTGGCTGGGCATAATGGAGAATGTTTTTAATGGGGAAATTTAGTTCTATGAAATAGCAAACAACGAGAACTCCAGTTACAAAATATAGAAGTATCAATCTTCCTTGTTTCAGCACTCAAGTGTTCTTACTATTAGTTTTATTTTAGCTACCCTTTGTCCCAATGGAGGAAATCCACAGCACACCAATGAACACATCAGAAACTAACAAATGGTTATCTGATTTGGTAAGAAAATTTAAGACAAAATTCACCTTTCATATCTTCCAACTTCACAAACAATTGATTATAAATTCTTTTAACACAAATAAACTTCTTTTTTAAATTTTTGTAGGAAATTGATGAATACAATTTATTTCCTGAGGAAAGCCACCTGAATTTCCTTGATGCTGATGAGGATGAGTTTCTTTCACATGACATAGCTAGTGTCTTTGAGGAACAGACCAAACAACAATGTTTGACTTCAGAGTGTACTTCCACAACTCTCAGTAACTCATTTACTGATGAAACATGTTTTGAGTCTTTTGACTTTGATTTTGAGAGACAAACCAAACAGCTGAAAACAATTGATAGTGATAATAATATCATTGAAACCTTTTCAACAAAACTTTCTTCATCATCATCTAACTCATCTTTTCAATCTCAGATTCTTTGTTTTGACCCTTCCTTAAACTCACAACAAAACGAGGTAGTGTCAGTGTCTCAACCCCAATTGGGAACAAAAGGGTCCTCAAAAAATCAAAACTTGGAAACACAAAACAAGAGGTCTCGAGCTAACTCTCATGATCATATCATGGCCGAGAGATTGCGAAGAGAGAAACTCAGCGTCAGCTTCATTGCTCTTGGAGCTCTCATTCCTGGCTTAAAGAAGGTACAAAATAACTCAATTTCAATTACCCTTTTAGCTAGTTAGTTACTTCTCAAATAATTTGTTGTCATCAATTGTTAGTTACACTGTGGTTATAAATCACGGTAAGGGACAAATATGAGACACAAATATATCTAATAAAAAAATCAGAAAATATTAAATACAATATTAATCATACTTGTTAATTAGATTACTTTGTTTGTTAGATTAGTTAACTGTTAATTAGACTAATTAGTTAGTTAAACTAATATCGTATCTAATTGAAATTATGTTGCAACCGCATAAACATAAAAAATTCTAAATATCAAAGACTTTGTGGTGTCCTGTGTTTGCGTTAGTGTCACAAATTGTAGTTAAAGATTTGTTTTAATTTAAAATCTTGTTTGCACTATTTACTAATCAATTGTGTAAAAATTTGTTAGATGGACAAAGCTACTGTATTAGCAGATGCTATCAAATATGTGAAAGAGCTTAAAGAGCGTTTGGAAGTTTTGGAAGAACAAAAGAATAAAACAAAGGCAGAATCAGTGGAGATTCTGACGAAACCAGATATGTGTAGCGATGATGAGTACTCATCATCTGATGAAAGCATTGAAGGTGCTGCTGAATCACTCTTCCAAGTGGATGCAAAGGTGTCAGGGAAAGAGATACTGATTCGAATCCATTGCAAGAAGCAGAAGGGACTACTTGTTAAAATCATCTCCGAGATTCAAAGATTTCAACTATTTGTTGTCAAAAACAGTCTCTTACCCTTTGGAGAATCTATCCTTGACATCACTGTCATTGCTCAGGTAAAGGACAATCTCTACCTAACTTAATAATTCACACAATATTATTTTTAATATTTTTTTACTATTTAAAAGAAAATTCAATATATCTTATTTAAAAGTTATATATGAAAATGCTCTTCTTCCTTGATATTTATAGGATTATAGGATGCAACAAATTTTAGAGTGTTGCATCTCCAGTTGCAGGAGTTATTAATCTTTTAGGACGTAGTTGTTTAAATATTTATTATTAATATAATTTAATAAATTCACTCAACTGAATTAATTTTAATATATATATTTAATGTATTTTGTTTGATTTTATTAATATAATTTAATTTTTTTATTTTTTTTATTATATTATATTTATTAATTTAAACTTTTTCATTTGTTAAAAAAAATATATAATACAACACATATGGGTACGGTATAACAAATAAATAGGAAATTTTCGTATAAGTTTTCAAGTACGGTATGTTGGAATTTTTTTTTTTTTTAAAATATAGTTGAAAAATATCTTATTTTTTCACTAAATTTAAAAGACAAATATTTTTTCACTATTTTTTTAATTTATTTTTTGGAAAAGCAAGAACGGTACTCCTTAGTCGCACAATGAAAGTTTAAAATTTTTGTACATAAATTAAAATATGCAATAGTTAGAAGAAAAATAGATGTCATTTTACTAAACTAATCATTTAAACTATCAATTTTTCATTATTATCAATACAGGTTATAATAATATTTTGGAAGTTTTACACATAGTAATAATTGAAGAGTGGTATAGAAAAAATAATTAAATTTGCATTAAAAATTGTGAATGATATTTATTTTGAATTTTTTTTACTAAAGTGACACTCATTTTAAGAGAGAGAATATATTAAAAATATAACTATTCTCTTTTAAAAAAGAGGAATTATTCAACTAAATACTTGTGCGTTAGAAACACAAATGTTAATTATTTAAGCACGCCCCACACACATAAATGAATAAATGTATAGAGAAAAAAATAAATTTATTATTATTATTTAAAAAGTTAAATTATATATATATTTTTGTGTTTGTCTACATGATTTGAATATGTGTTGTGACCATACAAAAATTAATGGTAAGAATAATCAAAAGAACATTTAACATCTTTAACAATGAACATTTTTGCCCAACATAATATTAAATAAAAAAACACTTAAATCAAAATTGACGACAAATATTATCTATACTTAAACAAGCTAATTAGTTATTCCACTAAATCAAATATGAAATAATTTGTTTATAAAAAAATACGAAAGTATTTGATTTTGCTTTGAGTTATGAGCAAGATAGTAATTTCAGACACTATTATTTAAGCCGGTATACTTTCCTTTTGATTAAAAATGTGATGATTATGCTATTTTCAAATTGTAAACACGCAAGTCAACCATATAATGGAAACTTTGTCTTACTTTTTTGGAATTAGAGAATAATTCATTAAATTATTACTGATAATGACATATATTAGTATTATTGTACATCTTTAGTAATTATTTTAATTTAAATTATTTTTTTAAAATATAGAGAGTATGTTAGTGTTTGAATTTAAAAATTATTATAGTCGTATTTTAAAAAAAATCTATATATTAAATAATTTTCAACTCTATAAATACTAAAAAATCACATTTTATAGTTTATCTTTTTTATTTGGTCTATAAACCATTTATTTCTTTTCTTTTTGTCTTTTATTTATTTATTTCTAATATGACCGTGTTTTTTGTTTTAAAGTGATTTTTATGCTGTAGTTTTTATAATTTATAAGTAATTTTAAATATTATATTTCTAAAGTGGTCAGTCCTATTGATTTATTTGTGATTTTAAGTATTATATAGTTAGAGAAGTTATTATAAAATACACCAAAGTTAAACGTGCCTTATGTTATTTTAAAAAATAGTTTTTTGAAACGCTAAAATACGGTTCTCTTTCTATATTTGCTTGATCTATTTCCTTGTGTTTTCGTCTGTCTTTTTCCTCTAAAATTTTTCTAGTGAAATTTAAATATTAATATTTCTGTTATTATTTAGTAGATGGGAGAAGGGTACAACTTGACCACAAAGGAACTTGTCAAGAACCTACGTGAGGCAGCATTGAAGTTTATGTCACTATCATAAAATGAATAAGGCACGAACATTGTTGTGTTCCATTAGACATAAGTGCTCCTCGGTTTGAATTTTTTATTTATAACAACTCCTATGTAAGTTTTTTTTTTTAATAAAAAATTGTGGTGGTTATGTAATGAATTTTTTTATCTATATATGTTTTTCTTTGAAAAATATTTAAAATTAACTTTCTCCTCCATTGAGTCTGTATCTGCCCTATTTGTTATGCTCCAGTATCTGTTAAGTTCCTTTGACAGATGTGCAACGCGTGGCAACAAAATATTTTAACAGTTGAGATTTTAAAATTGATGGACAATTTTTAATTAATTAAAAAAGACGAGAAAACACATCAATTTTTGTTATCAAGTTCGAATCAGTTTATGCGTACTATTCTCTGCTCTAGCAGAACACGTTGACGGCATCCCTTCCGCCGCAACCAGCCAATTGTTCATTTGATTCAGCATTTGGAAAAAATAGTTGAATCAACATTTGATTCCTTCCTTGTACCAACATAATTTTTACACAGTATCTCTCTCGCCAATACATCTTTATTTTTATGTATGTAAAATAAAGTGGTATACTTGCAACATTTTTCATACCAAATAGAAGACATTTTAATGATATTAGAAATTAATTATAAAAGTATCATTATTAAGATTGATATTATTATTTTTTATTGAATGTGTTGCAACATTAATTGTCATTTATTTATTTTACAATTTTTAGAATTTCTTTTTCAAATTTTTATAATATGTTTTATCGGAACAATGTTTCCGTATATATTAACTCATACTAACCACAAAAAACCAATCTCAACATAACGACAATTGAACCATTTACTAGTGATATATTTTTTGGGTCAAAATTTCGGGCGTTTTTATTTCTTTACATTTATATATAATAAAATGTTTTTTCATTCTTTTCACGTGTTCATCCACATAGTATATGCTGCTTCCCACTCCGTACTTATATATTATTATTATTATTATTATTAAATGTGTTTATTTAAGTTTAAATAAAAATGATTTTGATTTTAAATAATTTAAATATTATTTTTTCGAGATTTTTGTAAAATGATTTTTAACCTGTTTGTATATAATTTTATAAAAATAATTTTTTTAAAACTACAAAATTATCATAAAGGACATAAAAATGATTTTCAAGAAAACATGTCTGTTTGAAAAAATATTTTATAAATATATGATTTTTCTAATTACATATATGTCCCTTTATGCATCTTTATCTCCCCTCCAATTTCTATCTACTATCTCTCTCACTCCCTATTATCTCATGTTTCTCTATCTCTCCTTTTTATTCCAAGCAAATCAACAAATATTTTGCAACTTGTACACATCTAGCATCAGCATGTGGTTACATTTTGCAACTTATACATCTAGCACCAGCGTGTGGTTGTTATAATTAAAAGAGTTAAATATTTTTTAGATTTTATAAAATTTCAACATGTTAATTTAGTTTTTATAAAATAAAAATAAAAATAAAATTTGTATTTCTACAAAACTACTAATTCCGTGGATGAATTTTTTATAATGTTATTAATATGTTGATAAAAAATTATTCAAAATTTTTAAAGTTGAAAAACAATTAAAATATTTCGTTTCAATAAAAATTAAAACTGTTTGTTAAATAATTTTTTAAATACTAAAAATTATATTTTTATTTTACAGATATTAAAATTGAAATTTATAACAACTATATACATATTTTACCTAATTATAATGTGAACAAGTTTCTATGAAGGTGTTCATATTTAATTGGATTTAGAGTATTGGAAGAGGAGTGAATTAAACACACATGCCATTATTCACTTATCTTTAAGACAGAAAAATTAGTGGAGCAAAATATATTTGATATTGTTCACACACGTCCTTGTGTTACAATATAAAAACGAGTGGAGTAAAATGAATATTATTTAATTATTATTTTGTCATAAAAAAGTGTGAAGTAAAATAGATTTGACATTGTTCATTTGTCTTTATGTCAAAAAAATAAGTAGAGTAAAATAAATCTGACATTGTTCAATAAATATATCATTATTCACTCTTCCTTGCATTTAGAAAAAAGAATGAAGTAAAATCAATTTGTCATTATTATTTATTTGTTCGGGTTCTGAAAAAATGAGCAGAGTAAAATATATTCTACACTATATCAGCCAAAAGAAATTAATAAGTTTGTCCTTAAGTAAAATAAAAATCAGATAATGTTCACATATTTTGTGCATTTTAATCTTTTAATTAACATTACAATTAGCATAATTGAATGCCTAGATAATTATTAAAAAATATTAATTTTTGAAACATGAAAATAAAAATTTAAAAGAAAGAGAGAAAGCACTGATTTTGGAACGAGAGTTAGAAAATAATGAAATTATCTTTGTCTTTAATTATAATTAATATTTTGAAGAAAAAGATGTGCCCCTTAATATAAGCACATAACATATTTACAATTTACTAGATACATTTTTCTTTCCTCTAAATATATGCCTTATTGTTATTATGGATTTGTCTTGAATGATAAAAAATGAACATTCAATGTATTTATACGTAAAGGATAATCTAATAGTTGTCATATGCAAAATATACATATTAATCATACTAACAACTCTAGCTAATAATATCCATAATTATATTTGGGTGAAATCTCCTCCTTAATATTGTATCTCAATTTGTATTTGACATTTCTTATAATTAATAAATGATTTGATTTTATTGATAAAAAAATTATAATAATAATCAAACGTTTTTTAATATTTGTGAAATATGTCGTGGTTTCTTATAAAAAATCAATGACTAATTTTGAATATATTTTTTAAAGAAGTATAGATAGATAGATACACAAATTCTGATTCTAATCACGTTGAATAAACCTGCAGCTACAACGTAGATCCCCAGAACGCGAACCTTTCTAATAATAGTATGTTATGTCATGTGATATCTGCTCCAGCACAGAGCTCCCCAGCCAGAAGATATGTTTATTAAAAAGGTGAATGTCGATTATGTCTTATTCATTGTCCCTCTCTTGTGAAGATGATAAGAATATGTTCATCTGACACGCCTTAATTAATAGGAGCTTTAACATAGATTAATTAATATGAATATTAGAAATTAAAATACTGACGAGTGACATTCATAGCTATTAATAGGAGTATCGTACAATTTGATAATTATATTTTTGGATTATCTTCAAGTAAGGATAACGAACATATTAAGATATTAGAAAATTGGATTTCATATTTGGTACTGTGATTCCTACTCTCATAATTCTTAAAATATTTAATTTTATTTATATTATTTTTATTGAAATTTTTGGTCTCATTACCAAACACAAATATCTAATTTTAGATATGAAATTTTGTCTTCCCAAAATTTGGTTTACAAATTAACATATTGAAAATTTTAAATTTTCAATTTGTAAAATATAAAAAAGAAAAAAAGTTATATATTGAAAATTTCATTCAATTTTTCGATATAAAAAAATTGAGAAAAAATTTTACATGTCAAAAATTTTGAAAACTCAATTTATTATAAGTAAGAAAAGTTGAGAAAAAATTTTAATACTAGAAATTCCAAAAACTCAATTTTCAATAAGTAAAAAAATTGTGAAAAAATTTAACATACTTATAAATTTCAAAAACAAAATTTTCAATATGGAAATAAATGGAGAAAAAATTGCTGATACTAAAAATTTTTAAAATATAATTTTCAGTATGAAAACAAAACTGAAAAAAAAGTTATATGCAGTAAATTTTGAAAATTCAATTTTCCATGTTCAAAACAAATTGAGAAAAAAATTCATATTTAAAATTTTAAAAATAAAATTTTTGATGTATAAAAAAATCATAGATCTAGGTACTAAAAACATTTGATTTTGTTTAACATTTTTGTATTTTTTACAAAGATATATTTAAAAGTTAATACAAAAAAATGATAAAAAATGAGTTAGAAGTTAGAATGTGGATTATTAAATCTAATTCTCAAGATATTATTGCTGATTATGGGCCTCCTTCGTTATTATAAAAAGTGGGCCTCCGTCATTGTATAGGTCCCCAAGTTTAACGTTGAGAGTTAGAACCCTATAAAAAGGATGAGAAAAAGATTTTATTGGGAGGAATATAGGACATGTTTGGTGGACAACATAATCACAAATAAAATAAAATAGTTATCCAATATTTCAATTTAGTGTTTAAATGAACATGATATATCAAGTTATTTTTAAATATTATTCTACCATGTCTCTCTAATTAATATTTTTATTTTAAATTTGATCCATGTTAAAAATTGAACAAGATATTATAACAACAATATTTATTCTATTATTTTTAAAAAATATAATATATATTTTTACTAATAGCTCATAATAAGAAAACATATTAGAACTCTCAACGACCCAAATATAAATGGTACAAATGGGTGAGACAGGTGGGGATTTATTCAAACCAAAACACCCCTCAGTATTGGATAATACATTCTTTGCTAACACATGAGCTAGACCATTCCCATTTTTAAAAACATGAGTAAAATCTAAAAATCCACTACAATATTCTTCCTCCACAACGCAACTACAATACAGGCTCTAAGTGAGTCTCTACTAATACAACCAAACCTCCAACTTTGGTTATTTGTTGCCCCATCAACTAGGGACCACAAAATATGTACTTGCGAAGACATGAGACAGATAACTTAACGGATATTTGTAGATAAATAAATGATATTGTGATTACTCATTAATTAACAAATATAGAAGTAGATGTAGTAGTATTTGTATCTGTGAATCTTCGTAATTAGTAATAAATTAGTAAAATTGACATGTTGTAATGGTTTTTGTTTATATATTAATGTATTGATAATTTTTATGATGAAATTTTGTTATATATTTTATTTATTTGTTATTAATATTGTATGTATTAATAATTTTTTGTCTGACAAAATAGAGAGAAAAACTTTACATAGTTGCAATAGATGATATCGGTAGATATCCACTAATAAAGAATTAAAGATAGATATTTAAAAATTCCTCAAATATTTGATAAGCGAATAATAAATATTTTATATATGAATAGAATATGAATGTCATTTTTATGTAACATGTAATGTAAATATCCCTAACTATCCATTGTCATCCCTAACCTCAATGTTGATCTTATAGCGAATTGAGGGAGTAGGGCACCAACGCCCAGCTTGTTGATTGTGAGTAGAGATGGGAATAGGCTAGGCCGTTCGTCAAGGGTCTACGGTCTGGCCTGTTTAACAAAAAAGCTAGGTTCAAGCTATTTTTAAAGCTTATTTATTTAAATAGGGCAAGTTTCAGCTTATATAAAAGCTATTAGGCTTGACAGGCCGGTCTATATATATATTATTTATTAATGTTATTTATTATTATTATTATTATTATTATTTATTAATATTATTGTTTCCTATTTTAAAGCCTATCAATTAGGCTATTTTAATATTATTTTATTTTATTATATTATATTTGATTATAATTTTATTAGTTTTTGTTATATAAAAATGTCTAATTTAGCCTATTTAAAAAAATGTAAAATATAACATTTAAATGTTTTAATGTGAATAAGGCTTTTAAATAGGCTTTCAGGTCAAGCCAGATTTTTAAAAAGGTATGACCGAAAAAAAAAAGTCTATAATAGGCCGTAGGCCTAAAAAATTAATCGTAGGTCAGACTAAGCCCTTTTGAAGCCTGATCTGACCTGACCTATTCCCACGCTTAATTGTGAGTTCCAATCAAAGTGATCTTTATTACCAAACTTTGATCTTCCTTATGGTAATTCAACAAACAATCCATCCCTAACTTGATGGCTCTTTCCACATGTATTGATTTTGTCTTCAAAGAATTTAACGTTTCTTTACACCCATATACGCTATACAATGGTAACAATGATATCTAGAGCATTTATAGAGGCATTTAAGCGGACCTCTCAAAGCCAATCATTCAACCTCTTCGAAATTCAAATCTTCAAATATACTTATATTTTCATCTCTAACAACATCAAATAAAGAATGAAAATATAAGTTTATTTGAAGATTTGAGTTTCGAATTTGATGAAATTTGTATTATATTGAAGAATATAATTAATTTTATAGGTTTTGGTTGAAAATTTTGGTGAATTTTTGTAAAAAAAAAGGATAATATTGTTGATATTTTAAAACATAAAAGATCAAATTGTCACTTAAAATTAAAATAAAGGACCAAATCGAGAAAAAAAAAAGATAAAGGAGAAAACGTTAACTGAAATTAACTTAAGGGATCACGGGTATTATTTAGCGTATAATTTATTCAACGAGATATAGAGTGTGAATTCAGAACAATACGTCCAACTTAACAATATCCGCATTTGTTAATTGAAGTGGAACTTTAGGATAACTTGCACCATATTTTAGTTGATAGTAAAAAATTCTTGCAAGTAAATAATAAATATATTTTGCACATATTTTAATATAATTTAAAAAATTAAATAAATTTTTAATGTTTACATATTTTAAAAAAATATTTTTAACTCTATTAAACAATCACATTTCTTTGTTTCTAAAATATAATTATCCATATTTTCGGGTGAATGAAAGTTGACCAACGACAAAGATACACATTGGTACCACGGGACACTCTTTCGTGGATATGTTGTCAAATATAAAAAATCTTAAGTTAAATATGTTTTTGCTTTTTCTTATATAACTAATTTTTATTTTTAATCTCTTTGAATAAAATTTGAACTTTTATTCTTTTAAACTTTTTGTTACTAATTGTAATTCCTATTTTTCATTTATAAAAGTTCACGTCGCATGTTTTAAATATTTTTTTTAATGACATATCATTGATAATATTTCTATTTTACACATATTTTAATATAAATTAAAGGCTTTACAAATTTAGAAAATTTATATTTAACTCTATGAAACAATTGCATTTCTTTATTCTCAAAATATCATTATCCTCAAAATATCATTATCCAAAGTTGACTAACGAAAAAATAAACATTAGTGTCGCGTGACACTTTATTTGTGGATATGTTGTCAAACAAAAAAAAAATTAGTGTTAAATATGTTTTTATTTTTTGTAAATGTATTAACTTTTATATTTAATATCTCAAAAAATTTCTTTCTAAATTTTTTGTTATCAATATGTTTTTTTTGCAATTAAAAATTGCAGGTTTTAAATAACTTTTTTACGACACATCTTAATAATACTTTAATTATATCATTAGTTTAATAATTTAACTATTTAATCTTTATTAATTTATCTCTAACTTTAAATTAAAAATTAAGTTGTGAAATTAAAGGTTAAATAGTTAAGTTAATGATATTTTAAAGTCTTAATAATGTTATATCATTAAAATTGTCAATTAGAATGTGAACTTTTGTAAAAAAATAAAGACTAAAATTGGTAACCGAAAATTTAGGACTATAATTTGAAGGAATTTTTTAAAGGGACTAAAAATGAGATTTTATATATTTAGTGATTGAAAATATATTTATATTACTATCCAAAAAACTTTTATTTTATTTATTTATAATTAAATATGTTTAGTTTTGGTAAAATTTCGAAACTCGCAAGAAAATTTTATTCTATACCTCATATTTATATTACTATCTTATATTTTAATAAAAAATTAATTTTAATTTATTTTTTTTTTAAATTCAAATTTTATGTTTTGTGACACATGTTTGTGTTTCGGAAAATTTGAAAAAAGTTTTCCGGTACATAAATATAATCGAAAAACTGAAGAAAAAAAAATTCTGGAACACAAAATTTGAGTTTTCTAAAAAAATTATATTACAGAAAATTTGAAAAATATTTTAAATACACAATTGTGTTTCAAAAAATTCGAAAAAGAATTGCGATACACAAAGTTTGAATTTTTTTAAACGTATTTATATTTTGGAAAACTTGAAAAAAAATTTAGGATACACAAATTTGAAATTTTATAAACACATGTGTTTCGAATTTTTTTTTTATTTTTTTGAATTTAAATTGAATTTAGTAAAAAAATATTTTGTTTAAAAAAATAAATAGTTTGGATAAGACGTGGAGTACAAGTATAAACGTGAGCTATCCAGTATAATTTTCAAATTGTAACGTGCCACCAGCCCAGTACAACCAAAATAGAACTCAAGATGAAAATAGTTATACGTAACCAATTCTCAAAAACCATATTAGTAACACGTGAAAGTAAGATGCCGCACTAATTTCCAAATCCATCCATCTTCACCTGGAAAAAAATAAAATCATTTGGAGATAATGCCATTATGTGTATAAAGGCAATCGACAGTAACTTGTTCTGTTCTAGACAGACTAGACTCGACTATACGATTCAGCTAAAGCTAGGGGAGGTAATTAATTTCATTTTCAATTGAAATTTATGTATGAATAAGAATCACATTGTATTTTCTTAATATCAAATTATTATATGACCAATTTTTCATTTCTTTCAGGATCATTGACTCTTCGCTTACTTGCAAAATAACAAGAACAAAAATTACATGACTTCAATGGATGAATCGTGGACTAATTGGTTGTGTGATACGGTAACAATCACATTACACCATATTAATTGGTCTTCAAATTAACATATATATTACATTCTCTTTACATGATTTTGTTCAACTTTCCCTATATTTTTTCAGGAACCAGATGATTACAGTTTAATCAACCAATTAGACACAAAGACAGACAATGTTAGTAATTTAGAGAGTAGTAACTTAGAGAGACCTTCTAAGTTACTCAAGAAAGCTTCTTCTACCACTTGCTCATATATTCTTTCATTTGAAAATGAGAATCCACAACCAATTAAAGTTGAACAAGCCTTGAATCCAAAAACCAAAGTAATGAACTCAAAGAATGAACAAAAAAGAGTCAATATTCAAGAGATTAACAAGAAAAACTATTCATTTACCAGATCTACAACTAATCACATACCCGATCATATAATTGCTGAAAGAATAAGGAGAGAAAAAATTAGCCAACAGTTCATAGCTCTTTCAGCGCTTATTCCAAATCTAAAAAAGGTTCATTTTTTATGATACCCTTTTCACTCAAACATTTAAATATTTATATACATGGTAATATAGTTTTTTGGGTATAGTAATTAATTTATATTTTTGTAGATGGATAAGGCCTCTGTGTTAGGTGATGCTATAAAGTATGTGAAGCAGTTGAAGGATCAAGTTAAAGTGTTGGAGGAACAAAGTAAAAGTAAAAAAAGTGTGGAATCGATTGTGGTTGTGAAGAAATTGACTCAATTTTCTGTGGATGAAGATGTTTCGGACACTTCTTCAAATTGTTGTAATGGAAACTCGGATGAAACCTTAAAAAGAAATATGGTGCTGCCAGAAGTTGAAGCTAGATTGTCGGGGAAGAATGTGATGATTCGAATCCTTTGTGAGAAAGATAAGGTTGTGATGGTGAATGTATATAGAGAGATAGAGAAATTTCATCTATCTGTAATCAATGCGAGTTCGTTTTCATTTGGTTCCTCTGTTTTGGCCATAACCATCATTGCTCAGGTACATTTTCCTTTTAATTGTTTTGTTTTTATAGTAATATATTATCTTTGTAATTAACTACTACACTTTTCTTTAATCAAAAGAAGGAAGTAAAGATGCATCACTATAAGAAGTCGAGATAGGTTAAACTTTTTAAAAGAAATATATTGAAATATGTTGAATTTAATAAAGAGAGAAATAATTAAGAAAAATATATTAAAATTGAAATTGATAGAATGAATAATTGAAGGTAGGATATCCCTCTACATAATGTTCATAAAGTTACTTTATATAAATAATTTTTACTTAATTATAATTAATTTCTGATTACTTTAAACTAACTATAAAATATATTTAACTAATCTAATATCTCTAAAAGTTAAAAGTTAATTAACAATTGCAATTCGAGAAAAACCGTACAATTCACATTTAATGTAACTTTCGAAAGAAAATTACAAAAAAGATAGTACAAATCGTACTTATATTAAAAAAGTTGATGTAGAATATAGTATGACCAATATATATAACTCTCGCTGAAGTTTTAGATTGATTTTCCGATATTTGAAATAGTACCAAAATCAAAACAACTCTAAATAATTGAACACAAGATAGTTTTCATTACCATCCATAAATGCGGGATATCAACTTCAATAAAGACAATTTCACAACATCAAATGATAATTAAAATCAAATATTGAGAAAAATATATGTACGTGTCTTTTTTTATAATTTAATGGAAGAATAAAAAATTTCATATCCAAAAACACCAAGTTGAAGATTTGGAGAAGAAAATCAAGCAAGATAGAAACCACAAAAAAAAAATATAAAGTTAAGAGTTACGTTGAAAATTATCTTTGTTTCAAACCAATTAAATTGTAGCAATAAAAAGATGATGAATAAAGGTAAGAAGAAAACTAAAACCAACTAAAAAATTTGATCACAATCTCAAGAATTCAATAAAAAAAATAGAAAAATATTAATATTTTTGCACTTCCACCTCTCTGCTCAATCCTTATAAGTAAGATTTTTTTGTTAAAACATGCGAATTAAGAAAAATTGTTTTTATATTAAATATATTAATAATGTGCATATTTTTTAAACTATTCTTCAATTATTAATAAGAGAGAATGTTTTAATGAAAAATTAATTAAATTTTTTAATTTAAAAATGATTTTGGGCCAGAGATAGCAATAGAAAGATCTAAATTGTTTTGTAAATAATTTAATGAGCGTAATGAATTATTAAAAAAGAAAGAAGACAAATTATATGTAAGTATCTAATGTGAGTGATGTATTTGGTGGCAGATGGAGGATGAGTTCAATATAAGCGTCCAGAAAGTGGCAAAAGCCCTGAGTATTGAACTGGAGAAATTGAAGTAGTGGTAATTCGTATATTGTGCTACGCAATGCAATGAGGCGGTGGTAAGAGTAAAATCATGAATTCAGTAATTGAATTTAAGAAAATTCAAAGTTGCAACGTGGGAAGTGGAAGTGATGTACACGCAGTACACTGTATGGACAGGTTGTAGGCATTGAGAGCGAGGCCATCGATATTATGCACTGAAATCCGTATGGAGATATCGGATTCTGGAGCATTAGATAACATTGTTTGTACTTACTCGCCCCATAATAAAATATATATTTAAATCCACTTTTTGTCTACTATTATTATTTTCATTTCATCACACAATTTTCTTATTTTTAAATTTTACTTTAGTATGAGAAAATATCATACAAAAATATCTTCGACATATTTTAAATTATATGATATATAATTAGATCATATTAAATAATCAACCTTTTAGTATTTTTATCAAGATATTTTACAATAAATTTTTTTTATAAATTAAATTATTATATTTTGTCTAAAGTCTAAAGTCATAACATTCATGAATTAGTTTTAGAACAAATTTTTTAACACCACCCTACATGCCATTTAATCAAATTTTTTAACACCACCCTTAAGCTAATTGCAAGCATTATAATCAAAATTTTTGATGTAGAATTTTTCAACAAGTGTACCTTAACTTTAACAATTTTATTAAAATATAAAATGATGTCAGATTTGAGTAAACGATTACACTTTGGAAAGTTTAGAATGTCTAATTTATTTTAAAATTTTTGGTTTTTAAAGGTAAGCAACCAATTGGTAAAATTTTGGTTTTTCAAGGGAAGCAACCAACTTTCTAATTCATCAATAAAACACTCGTCAACAGTCTCATCTTTGTTTCTTTATCCTTGCTCAAATTCATGGTAAAAGTAGGGTTCTAATTCATTTTTGGTGCATGCATTAGGATGAGGTGGAGGGCAAACTAAAGAAGGTCCAAAAACTTTATCTTTCTTCAAACCATGAACTAGGTTAACACAATCACTCTCAAAGATGCAATATTGACAACATAAGTCCACTATGAGTTTCATACCAAACCACATCGTTAATCATCTCATTGTGAAGGGATCTAGATCTGTTCTCCTGTTCTAGTTTGCTACTACAATCAACACCCCCTTATCATCATGAATCACACTTTTGTAACCCTAGACACCATTTTTACTAGCAGTTGCATTGATATTCACTTTGAAAACCTCAAAGCTAGGAGGAATCCAATGGGACACATCTATAAAAAGAGGGCCAAGCAAAGTATGAAAGGAACACATGCAATTTTGGCTCGACCTTAGTGACTTCATTTCATGTTCGAAGCATCGCGACGATTTCAACCCTCTACATCACCGTGACATTAACATGTACCTAAACATTGTTAAAAACTTTCCTATATCTTGCTCACCAAATAATGTATATGATAGAATATATAATCTTTAGGGCTTTGTTAGAAGCTTCACAGTGAGAGTTAGATCTAAGGCAAAACATAGATCATCAAACCCATTTGTTTAATAAGTTGGATTTCACAAGAATAGCCTCGTTAAAGACACACCAAAAAAGGAATTTTCTCTTACACTAGTTACTTTCGTTCACGTTGAAAGCATATCAACAATTTCAATCCCTGCAACACCATGACATTAATAGGTACATGAACATCGTTAAAAACTTTTTTTTTTGTTAGCAGCTTTAACACAACTTCTTCAATCCAAGTAGTAAAACTAATCATGCTATCTTTCATATGAAGTCCCAAAGGAGAGTAGAAGCATACTTGAGTAGCCTCAATATAGTTCGTAAACACATGGTCTAGGGTTTCACAGTGAGTGTTACATCTAAGGAAAAACACAGGACATCAACCCTTTTATTTAATAAGTTGGATCTAACTAGAAACAATAGCCCCGTTAAGGACATGCCAAAGAAGGAGTTTTGTATGGCACTTGAGACTTCAATTCATGTTGGAAGCATTATAACGATTGCAATCCATGGATCACCATAACATTAATAGGTATCTTCACATTGTTAAAAACTTTCTTATTACTTGCCCACCAAAGACTATAGATGATGATATAATCTCTAGAGATTTGTCAAGAGCTTTAACATAGCTTGTGCATGCCACTTAGTGAAATTAATCCTACTCTCTTCCATATAAATCCCTAAAAGAGAGTAGAACCATACTTGAGTAGCCAAGATGTAGTCTTTAATCACATGGTCTAGCTATGGTTTTACAATGAGAATTACAGCTAGAGAAAAACATAAGACACCAAACCACTTTGTTTAATAAGTTAGATCTCTAAAAAATATCAGTGTTAACACTATAAATGAACACTTAATTTGTAGCAAACTTAAAAATATTTTGTGGAAAAAAAAAACCCTCACAAATTATTTACCGGAAAAGCCCTCACAAATACTAAAATTCAAATTGATTGTTATTTGTGGCCGAAAAAGCCCTTACAAATCAAAAATATTTTTTTTCGCTGATTGTAACATTTGTGACGGCAAAAAACGGTCACAAAATGGTTGGAGGGAAAAATTATTTGAACTTGTGGCAGCAATACCCTCACAAAGGACTTGATTGATTGAAAATATCAGCAAAACTTTGTGGCAGCATATACCCTCACAAAATAAGTGAAGGTGCAAACACGAGAAGGGGGGGTTGAATTGTGTTTGCCAAACTTAATTTCTTTTGCTGTTTTGTTAAATGTTGATTTGAATTATTCGATAAATAATTAATCAGATTCAGCAGCGGATAATAATAACATAATAACACAGCAATTTATATTGGTTCACCGTTAACTAGGCTACGTCCAGTCCCTTCCTCTAGAAGGCCTTTTATTAATTCAAACTCCTTTGAATTACAACACCACTGACCCTTCAAGTCAGTCTTCCCAAACAGCCTGACAACCCCAGACTTTTGAGGAACAACAACACCTTGACTATACCTGCCAAGTCTTCTCAAACAGCCTGACAACCCCAGACTTTTGAGGAACAACAACACCTTAACTAAACCAGCTAAGTCTTCTCCTACCAATCTGACAACCCCAGATTGAAGAAGGAATCTACACCACTATAATAAAGGTTTAGAACTTTGCAACGTTGCTTCTGGAAAGCTGTTTGCTACACTTATTCTTGCAGTCTTGTATTGCTTCTGGAAAGCTGATTATTGCACTGTATTTCTTTATCGAAAACACTTAGAAAATATTGCTCTTGTTCATTTGTGTTTCTCTCTTTTGAACTCTCAGATAACTTTGAATTGAAGCTTGAGTTCTTGTGTTTTTCAATACTTTATTCTTCAGCATTAAGTCTCTATTTATAGTTGAACTTTTGAACTTCACTGATGCTTTTCTTCTGGAGTATATTTCGATTAAATTGTTTTGAGAATATTCTGGAGTAGTTTGCTCAGATTCTGTTTTAAGTCTTTTGCTCACTAATCTATTTTGAGCATTTTGCTCCGCTTCTGTTTTGAGCATTTTTCTCAGATTCTGTTTTGAGCATTTTTCTCAGATTCTGTTTTGAGCCTTTTTCTCCAATTATGTTTTGAGCATTTTTCTCTGACAGATTCATCTGACGATATTATCTGGTGACGTCATCTTCTGATTTCTGCTTCTAGTGACGTCATCTTCTGATCTATTCTTCTGATGACATTTTTCATTCTTCTTCTAAGTCAAATATGTTATTTTCATAAAATACATTTGTTAACATCAAAACTTTAATTGCAAGAAACAACTTGGTTCCAACAATCTCCCCCTTTTTGATGATGACAAACAATGTATTTTTGATAATACTTTTTCTTTCTTTTGACTTTGACTCCCCCTAAGACTAAGCTTCATTTTATATTTTCTCCCCCTAAGTCTAATGCCCAGATATCAAATACATCATCTTCTCATATGCCCAGATATCAAATACATCATACATCATCTTTTTCTCCTTTCAAATAAATGATCTTCTCCCTCGAATATTTTATTAAATATTACATCTTCTCCCCCTTTGTCATTAGACAACAAGGATTAAATGAAGAAAAGAGATCCTCTATTTTTTTTTTCTTTCTTTTTTTTTCGACTCTTTTTTTCTTTCTGTTTTTTTTTTTTGTTTTTTTTCGACTCTTTTTTATTTAAATAAAAGTACACGAAAAATAAAATAACATAAAAATTAAACTAAGCTATTAGGATAGGGATGAAGATAAGATTAAGGTTTTTCTTGATAAATTCAAACCTATCTTCAGGTAGTGGTTTAGTGAATATGTCAGCCCATTGATGTTCAGTGTCTACAAACTGAATGTTGAGTACTCCTTTCTAAACATAATCTCTGATGAAGTGGTGTTTGATCTCTATGTGTTTGGCTCTAGAATGTAGGATAGGGTTTTTGGTTAGGCAAATTGCAGAGGTGTTATCACAATAGATGGGTATGTTGGATTCTAATATTTTGTAGTCTTCAAGTTGATGCTTCATCTAGAGTAGTTGAGAGCTGCAGCCAACTGCTGAAATGTATTCAGCCTCTGCAGTTGACATGGCAATAGTGTGTTGCCTCTTACTGGACCACAAAATTAAATTGTCTCCTAAAAAGGTAAAATAGCCACTTGTGCTTTTTCTTTCAAGTTTTTCTTTCAAGTTTTTCTGGTCAACTTTTTTTCCTGATTCATCTTTATCAAGTGAACAAGTAGGATGCATTGGTGTAGCCATAGGTTTGCAATCACTCATCTTAAACTTCTTGAGAAGTTCCTTTGTATATTTAGTTTGGTGAATGTAAATACCTTCTGAACTTTGTTGAATTTGTATTCCTAGAAAGAATTTAAGTTCTCCCATCATACTCATTTGAAATTCATGCTGCATTAATTCAGAAAATTCTTGACAAAGAATGCCATTAGTAGATCCAAAAATAATATCATCAACATAAATTTGAATGATCAGAATATCATTGTCTATTGATCGGCTAAACAAAGTATTGTCTATTTGTCCTCTTTCAAAATTATTTTTAATTAAGAAATTACTGAGTCTATCATACCATGCTCTAGGTGCTTGTTTTAACCCATACAAGGATTTTCTAAGTTTAAAGACATGGTTTGGAAATTCAGAATTTTCAAAACCTGGAGGTTGTTTAACATATACCTCTTCACTCAAATAACCATTGAGAAAAGCACTTTTAACATCCATTTGAAATAATTTGATATTATTATTTGCAACAAAGGACAATAAGATACGAATAGCTTCTAACCTGGCCACTGGAGCAAATGTCTCAGTGTAATCAATGCCATCTTGTTGACTGTAACCTTGTGCCACAAGCCTTGCCTTGTTTCTGACTACTTCACCCTTTTCATTTAGCTTATTTCTGAAGACCCACTTGGTTCCCACAATGTTCTTCTCTGGTCTTGGAACTAGATCCCACACATCATTCCTCTTAAATTCATTTAACTCTTCCTGCATTGCAATAATCCATCCATCATCTGCCAATGCTTCACTAACAGATGTAGGCTCAATCGATGAGATTAAACCAAACAGACTTATATCTTTTAATGATGATCTGGTTCTTAAAGAATCACTTCCACTTCCAATGATCAGATTTTCAGGATGAGATGACTGGTATTTCCATCCAGATTTCTCTTCTGACTTCTCATGACTGGTTCTTTAGCAATACCCTCACAAAGGACTTGATTGATTGAAAATATCAGCAAAACTTTGTGGCAGCATATACCCTCACAAAATAAGTGAAGGTGCAAACACGAGAAGGGGGGGTTGAATTGTGTTTGCCAAACTTAATTTCTTTTGCTGTTTTGTTAAATGTTGATTTGAATTATTCGATAAATAATTAATCAGATTCAGCAGCGGATAATAATAACATAATAACACAACAATTTATAATGGTTCACCGTTAACTAGGCTACGTCCAGTCCCTTCCTCTAGAAGGTCTTTTACTAATTCAAACTCCTTTGAATTACAACACCATTGACCCTTCAAGTCAGTCTTCCCAAACAGCCTGACAACCCCAGACTTTTGAGGAACAACAACACCTTAACTAAACCAGCTAAGTCTTCTCCTACCAATCTGACAACCCCAGATTGAAGAAGGAATCTACACCACTATAATAAAGGTTTAGAACTTTGCAACGTTGCTTCTGGAAAGCTGTTTGCTACACTTATTCTTGCAGTCTTGTATTGCTTCTGGAAAGCTGATTATTGCACTGTATTTCTCTATCGAAAACACTTAGAAAATATTGCTCTTGTTCATTTGTGTTTCTCTCTTTTGAACTCTCAGATAACTTTGAATTGAAGCTTGAGTTCTTGTGTTTTTCAATACTTTATTCTTCAGCATTAAGTCTCTATTTATAGTTGAACTTTTGAACTTTTGAACTTCACTGATACTTTTCTTCTGGAGTATATTTCGATTAATCTGTTTTGAGAATATTCTGAAGTAGTTTGCTCAGATTCTGTTTTAAGTCTTTTGCTCACTAATCTGTTTTGAGCATTTTGCTCCGCTTCTGTTTTGAGCATTTTTCTCAGATTCTGTTTTGAGCATTTTTCTCCAATTCTGTTTTGAGCATTTTTCTCATATTCTGTTGTGAGCATTTTGCTCAGATTCTGCTTTGAGCCTTTTTCTCCAATTCTATTTTGAGCATTTTTCTTTGACAGATTCATCTGACGATATCCTTTGGAGATATCCTCTGGTGACGTCATCTTCTGATTTCTGCTTCTGGTGACGTTATCTTCTGATCTATTCTTCTGATGACATTTTTCATTCTTCTTCTAAGTCAAATATGTTATTTTCATAAAATACATTTGTTAACATCAAAACTTTAATTGCAAGAAACAACTTGGTTCCAACAATAAGAACGTTGGAGCATTGTGAGAGCTTAGGCCGCCACAAAGTATGATCGTTGCAGCTTTGTGAAGGTATTCGCCGCCACAGAAGTAATCATTTATGACCGCCTAGGCCACCACAAAAGAAATAGTACCATTGACATTTTGTGGCCGCTTTAGTACCTTCCTTTCATTTCTTATTTCTATTTTCTCTCTAAATTTACTCTCTATCTTCTCACTACAAATATTTTTCCTCAACTTATATTTTTCTCCAACTTTTCCACAAATGCCCTATTTGGTTTGTATGATATAATTTATTAATTTTGGAATGTTTTATTTTGTTTGGTAGTAATAATTTAATTAATATCAAAATTATGATTTTATTTTTATATATAATATTTTATTTAAATTTTCAAT
The DNA here is from genome assembly GCA_037974295.1 of Cicer cuneatum. NCBI lineage: Eukaryota > Viridiplantae > Streptophyta > Magnoliopsida > Fabales > Fabaceae > Cicer > Cicer cuneatum. The sequence continues at coordinate 13,871,723 of JBBPBO010001985.1, forward strand.
TTTTAAATTATATTAATATTAATTTTTATATATAATATATTTTTTAATATTAATTTTGAATTCTATAAAATTATTTTATTTTAATAAAGTTGTTCATTTGTGGCGGCTAAAACGATCACAAATGGGTCAGTTTGTGGCAGACTTTTCCGTCACAAATTTAGGAGGGTTTAAGCCCTCATAAATAATAACAAAAATAAAATAAAATTTGCGGTCGTTTTAACCGCCACAAAATTTTGTGATTAGGTTATTTGTGGCTCTGCCTTAGACCACTACAAATGTGTCTGTTGTGATTATTTTTCCTCTGTGAGAATTTTGACGACCACAAATGTAAGGTTTTCTTGTAGTGTAAGGACATGCCAAAGAAGGAATTATGTCTTTAAAGGAAAGCTTTAATCTTCCATTAACATTTCCATAAAAATTCAGACCTTCTCCCATTTGAACCACTTATAAGATTATTAGTTTTCCAACATTCAACAATGTGATAACCATATTTCACTGAGTTGACCCATTCTTCTTGAACCCCAAAAATATTCATTCATATCTTTAGAGTCAGATATAGGAAGGGATAAAATTTGCTCTGCTTTAAAGGGTAGAAAATAACTCTTAAAGATGTCCCTTTTCCATGTAAGATCCTTCTCATTGATCAGATTTATGACTTTCTACAAACTTGACTCCGAACTCTTTTGAGACCAAACCTTCATACCATTATGGGAGAGCAGCCAATTGTTTTCCCATATGTTAACCTTATCACAATTTCCAATAGGCTAGCAACCCCTTTTTTTAGCAATACATGTGACATGTTAGAATACTTCTCCAAGTGAAACTTAGTTTTAATTCCACCTTTGCTTGAAGATAACTACAATTAGGAAAATATATGGCATGAGACATTGACCAATAAGAGAGTTATCATGAGTGAGAACTCTCCATCCTTTCTTGGCCAAAATTACTTAAGATCCAAAATTCCTAAATGCCTAAGAAAACTTCAACACATAGAATAAAAAGGCACCATGACAAAAGATCATTCTACCTTAATCCTCTTTGTGGACTAAATATAATTAAGAGGGTTGCCTATAAAAAGAACATAGAAAGAAATTAAAGTGATAAATCTCATAGTTAGATCAGTCCAACTCTTAAAAAAGTCCATTGATAACAAAATATTTTCTAAAATGGACCAGTCTATACGATCGTAGATTTAAAACATATTTAATTTGAGCCCGACATAGCCCTCTTTCTCAAAAGCAAGGATGACTTTATCCAAAATAATCCTATTTGTAACAAAAACTAAAATTTTCCAATAGTTGAGGGAAGAATGCCCTTCAATTTATTAGCAATAATTTTAGCAAATATTTTATAAATAACATTATGTAAGGCAAAGAGACGAAAATCACTAGTAGTCTTTGAATTTTTAATCTTATGAACGAATGTTAGCCTTTAGCATATTAATCGTGAAATAAATTAATATGTGTGACATTGATAAAGAAATACTGATGTAACCATAAATATTTTGTTATAAAATAAAATGGGCGTCTATTATATTTTAATCTGAATTTAAATTTAAAATCTTAAACACTTCACCTTTTAAAAATAAGGTAACCATCGTAATATTATTAAGATCTTACTTACAGGTGTTTTTAGAGCACATGATAAAATTGATAATAACTATTTTGTATTGTAACCTTTTATATATATTTAACTTCTTTTTTTTACATAATTAATGTTTTTCTCAATAGACAAAAAAATATCAAATGGATTGACGGTAAAAACTATCCTTTTTGCCTCAAAGGCCAAGGTTCTCAATTTATAAATAGAGAGTGAATATCATAAATAGAACAATATAATATAAAAATATCAAAAGTGCATTTATATTTAAAATTTATTTTCAATGCCTGGATAATGTATAAAATCGCTTTACAATTATTTTAGAAGTATCATAAAAAAGATTATGCATTAGACTGTACCACATTAAAATTAACCTAAACATATTTCTTAATTAATTAAGTAGTTGAAATCAAGAGATTAATGAGTTTGGTGACTCAAATTTTACTTAATTCGTATACAAATTTTAGATTGCGTAGGATATAATTTCCTAATAAATAGTGTTAAAATAGAAAAGAATAAACAGACCCAAAAAAAATTGAAAAGAATAATAATTAAAAAAAAAAACTAAGCATATTTCTGATTACTCTATTGTCGTCAAGGTGAATTCTTTATTTACTTTGTATATATAAAATGATAAAGAAATTTACACAAAACTGTAACCTTTACAAGAAATTTTACTTTTAGTGACAAAACTGTAATTCTTTATTTATTTTATATATAGTTTAGCTAGAGGTGTACGTGAGTTGAGTTAGGCGGGTTTTGACAAAATCTGATATCCGACCCGATCGATTATCTTTGAGTTGTGTTAAGTTCTAAACCCGTATTTTTTTCATTTAACCTAAACCGAACTGACCCGATCAAGAATGGGTTGGGTTGGCGGGTTATACATAAATAATAACCTGTTTTTATTTTACGGAAAAATATATTGAATGAAAATATATTTAATACTTGAATGTCTCAAAAACTATAAATTTCAATTACATCATTCAATTCTTTAAAAAAGTCAACAACCTCTCACACAAAAAAGTAAATCCAACAATCTTCAAATACATAAATAAATTCAACAAAAGTAAATCAATAAAATATGAAAATTCATCAATTCTAAGCAATGTCAACTTCAAGTTCAAACACTTAACAGTTAAGTGCTTGGACTTGAAGTTGACATTGCTTAGAATTGATGAATTTTCATATTTTTAGAGGTGTACACGGGTTGGGTTGGGCGGATTTTGACAAAATCCGATACTCGACTCGATCGATTATCTTTGGGTTGGATTAAGTTTTAAACCCGCATTTTTTATTTAACCCGACCCGATTAAAAACGAGTTGGGTTGGGTGAGCGGGTTGGCGGGTCGACCCGCACCTATGTACACCCCTAAGTTTAGCCATAATGTATAAAAGTTATACCTACGGTTTTGATTCTGTTGCTATACATTTAAGTGACAATTTATTTTCGTTGGTATAGGTTTTAACAGTAACAAATTTGTTATAAATATTAATTTTTGTTACCAATAAAAATTATATAATAATTTAGAATTTTATTTTATAAAATTAATCAAATGTAAATACACAATTATATATATATATATATATATATTTAAGAGTCAAAATAAAATAAAAGATACTCATCGTATAAATTGAAAATTAACATAAAAGTATTACAAAGAAAATCATATAAAACAATAGTTTGAGTATTTTTGCTTAGCAGTACAAAATATTATGTTACTAAGATTCAAAATAGACATATTATATCATACATAACAATATTAAAAATCATTAAGAAATATATTTTTAGTAGATAAAAAAGTTGTGTTTGTTCTCTAAATATATTTTTCAAGTACATGTGAGTGGTGAAAAAAGAAGATCCTTCTATATAACAAATAAAGAGTTTCTTTTTTCACATGCACTTCAAAAATATTCTTTCTAACAAATTTTTTATAAACATTGATGGAGAGAAAATATCTCTTAACTAATATATCCACATGCCTAAAAAAACTGATATATACATGGAATAATTTTCATATTAATTAAATAAATGTAATTTATAATATTTTACATTGATAATTAATATTTAGTAATAATTAATACTAATTACGATTAACTGGTCATACTTAAAAATATTGTCCAAAATATTGTGAACAATTCTAGTCAATTTATGTAAAATTTGTGTTGTTTTTATGAATGAATTTTAATGAATTATGTTAATTATATAAAAAAAATTTGGTTAACTTTAAAAAACAAATTGAATGTAAGAAGTTCTTTTTTCAAAAGGCAACTTCTCTATTTAAAAAAAAATTAAAAAAAATATAATAAAATCTAACATTACATCCCCATTGTAAATTTAGACTTCATTTAAAAAGTAAATTTTGCAAATGACTACTTCTAACTATGACAAAATATAGAATAACTTGGTATATAATTTTTAAAAACGAAGTATATTGATAAATTTTTTTGAAATTTGAATTATTTAAAAAAAATCCTTTTAGATCGATCTATTAAGTAAATATAGATAACATTCTGTATTACTATTATCATTATATTAAAAATTATATGGTTTATTAAATCATAAATTAGTTAACACTTTAACAAAAAGACATACATATATCAATTTTTTTATATATTTAGAGATTTGGCTACAAATAATCTTTTTTGGGTGCAGACTATAAAGAAAATTTTAATAGGTTATTAAGTAAAATTATATTATTTAAAAGGTTAAATTAGGTGACAAAATAAAACTTAATGAAAGTCTTGTGATTGTCAGTCTATTTACCGAATCCTATATACTGAAGAGAGAGAGTGGTGTTTTTAGTAGTATAAAGTTTAATTCACACATTTGGGTTTTGAATTTCCACGAAACCTGTTGACGTTATTTATTGCGTTGTCAAGAAACATTCACCAGACGAAACAAACGTACCCACAATTTGACCAAACGGCGTTAGTGAAGACAAAAGCTAGCTAGCTAGCTACTATCACATTCAACCAATATGAACGAACCCAAGAAAATGGGATAACATATATTCACACGTGCTTATAAATAAAGCGGGTATTAAGCGTGTATTGTGTTTTATCTCTATATAATAGCTTGCCAAATTTCTCAACCCTTGTGCACCATCTAATAATAATTCACAACAGAAAATAAAATAAAATAACAACACTCTTCATCTTAGATCTTACTTTTCTTCAAACAAGGTATAACCCACCCTTCTCACTCTCCTTAATTTCCCCTATTTTCTACAATATGAACTTTGGAATATTTCATTAGTTTTATGATTAATCTTTGGTATATTGATTCATTAGGATCCTTAATTTTTCAGTTTGTACCATTACAAGCAATTCAAGCTCAAAGATGATTCAAATTTCATCAACCAACTACCAACCTGAATTATTTGTTAGCACACACTAGTTTAAATTTATACATGTATTTTTATTTTTCTTATATTTTTGTTATAGCAGGATTGCATAACATTAGTTCTCAACCCTAAAACTTCTTTTTCTTTGACAGGGAATGGAGGATCCTACTTTGTTTGATGATGAAGAATACACAATGGATTCATTTGCATTTCAGTTTGATGATATTGATTTCAAGCCTTTCTCAGCATCTCCAGAGAGTTTTTCATCTCATAATAACAATCACAAGCGTTTTAATTCCGAAAGTCCTGACCAATCTATTGCATCAATAAGACCAACAAAACAATTCAAAACAAATTGGAATAATGCTTATGGAAGTGATTCCATGAATATGAATATTATTCCAAAGGCTTCTTCCAAAATCATTTCTTTTGACCACTCCAATACATCTTCAGTTAGTTCTCAACAATTCTACAACATGGTGAAGAAGCCTAAAACCGAGATTGCATATGGCAAAAATTTGAATTTTGAGGCTGTAATTTCTCAAGGTGATTCTGATAAACTAGAGAACAAGGTTTCCACAACAACCATGACACAAAGAAACTCAATCCAGGCTCGAGATCACGTAATGGCCGAACGAAAACGAAGGGAGAAGCTCAGTCAGAAGTTCATTGTTCTTTCCTCCATGATTCCTGGACTCAAAAAGGTACTATAAATATCATGCACATGATTCAAGAATGTGATGTATCTTCAATATTTTATATAGTGAAAAATTACATACAATTAAAATCTTACACATTTTGTAGCATGTAATTCAAATATGAAAATATTATTTTGTATCATTACTATTATTATTACTACTATTCACAAGTGAATAATCAATATATGCTTTGCAAGCATGCAGATGGACAAGGCAACTATTTTGGAAGATGCTATAAGTTATTTGAAGCAATTAAAGGAAAGAGTGAATACTTTAGAGGAACAAGCAGCCGTCGACCGAACAGTCGAATCAGCTGTTTTTGCAAAGAGATCTATTCTCTTTGCTGATGATGATCATAACTTGTCTTGCGACGAAAACACAGACCAATCAGTCCCTAAAATTGAAGCAAGAGTTTCTGGAAAAGATATGCTTCTCAGAATCTATTGTCACAAACACAATGGCAGAGCTGCAACTGCAATACTTTGTGAATTGGAAAAACACCATCTCACTATTCAGAGTAGTTGTGCTTTTCCATTTGGAGATAACTATCTTGACATAACCATTGTTGCTAAGGTAAAATTAACCAACTTCAAAATTCAAAGACATATAATTTAAATATCATAGCAGAATTAGGGACATATTTGGTTAACTATTTTCCATTTACTGATTTATTATATGGTTTGTATCTTTAATTTCTTGCAGATGAACAAAGAATACTGCTTGACAATAAAGGATCTCATAAGAAGTATAAGTCAGGTTTTGAGGCAGCTTATTTGATCCTATACACAACAATTTCAAGGACATTTGTTGATGTGTGCATGCTCATCAGTCATGACTATAGTCAATAGAGTAATGTCTATAATAATCACGACCTTAATTAATTTATTATGGCTTTTAGTTTTAATTTTCATCCATCATTTGGATTATTGTGAAGGTGTTTTTCTTTGATCAGGTTGAGGGCAATCATTATCTTATGACTGCATGCAGTAATACACATCTTAGTTGTCCAATCATGATGGTGTTTCAGATTTCAAATTTAGTATTTTAAATTTTAAATCTATTTCAAAATCTGAAACGCCTGATTGAATGATTAGAATGTGTGTTGCAACCAATTTAATTTGGTTTTCTTTCTTATGTTCATTTTTGCACAGTTGAGTGATTGGCTGTGTTAATCTATGTGATTTTCAAAACTCTGTACTCATTTTTTTTCTTTCTCCACAAGAGGGATTTTTTTTAGAGGATTTGACTATTAAGATAGATCTCTTTTCTCCCTCTTTCACGTTGTAAAGATTGCAAAAGACAATGTTGAGTGTATTTTATTTTTATATTGGTCCTCTTGTCGGTTTGTGATGGATTCAATTCTATATAAAATTCTTATGATTATTAATGTTGTGACTAAATGACAACTTGTTCTGTTTCAAATATAGTATTGGATACATTATAAAAAAAATATTATCAAAAAATATACTATTGGATACTCGTGTGGGTGCATATCTTCAACTACATTTGATTCACCATTTAACAAATTCACAATGAATGATATAAACTTTGTGCTTCTAATATTTTTTTAGGAAAAAAAATATGAATGATTAATTAGCATCCAGATAATCATGAAAACGATTCGAAATTAATGTTGTATGGTAACCATAAATCTTTTTTTTTTTTTTTTATAGAAGAAGTTGACTAAATTTGGTGATTAATGCCATTGGATCACGAGATTATTATTAGTACATGCATATTGCAATTGAATATAAGAAACCCCTTAATCCTAATCCTAATCCTAACTTTGGTGATTGTCGTTGGATCATGCGATTATTATTATACACGTATACAGCTAATTCCATGTCGAGCAAGGTTTATATTATACTGCTTGACAAAAATTCATATTTTTTTTTATATTATATCCTAACTATTATTGTTAAAATGAACATTTTACACTCAACTTTCACAATTCAGTGATTTAGACTCTTCAATTTTGATTAAAAAAAAGGGTAAATTTAACGAGAATAAGACCACCATTGATTTTAATTGGGTAAATGTTGATTTAAATTCACTTTCATAAACTTACTAACATTTTTGTAATTAATGTAAACATAATAGTCTACATCTAACATATTGGGTTATTATTAAAGACATTGTTTAGGAAAAAAAAATTCACTTGCAATAACTCTTATTTTAAAATACATATCAAATTTACTAAAAAAAAAATATGTAACAAATAAATTTTTTATTTTTTAGTTTTGAAACATATTATGAAAGCAAAAACTACCAAACTTTTTTCATTTTTTCATCTAAAAAATATTTTTCAAAAACAGAATTACCAAACAATTTTTTATTTAGCCTTTTTATTTTCAAAAATAGTTTTTAAAAATTAATTTACAAAATAATTTTTAAAAACTTAAAAGATAAACACGATTAAATAGGTCCACATTTCCTCAATCTCCCCCAAGTTGTTTAAGAGTTTATTTTTCTCTATAGGACAAAAAAACCTTAAATTTAAGAGAGCTCAAGATAGAAATTGAGCAATCTTTTGAAGGTCAGAGGGTTTTAAGAAAAATACTAGTTAAAAGTATCTATTTCCCTATCAAAAGTACTATATTCTTAACAAGGGGAATCTCTCGTACGAGAGTAATTACTTGCAGGGAATCACAACAACACCAAAAAAAATATAACAAGCATATCATTCTCTTGCATCTTTCAATATTACATATAAGTTGGTTTCATTAATGTACTCTCCAAACTCCTTCTTGAAATAGTCAAATTCTTTATATGTTATACTCGGTTGCATCATTTTGGGCAACAAGCATATCACTTCAACACCATTTCTAGTATCAACAGGTACCTCTTCAACTTCATTTTTGCCTCTTTAAAGTGCACCTCAAATATCACTTTTATCCATAGGTTCAACTGATATTTTGGTGTTAAAAAAACACATGAAATTCATGTTTATTGAGACAAGCAGCGATACACATAACTATGATGACAATGATCTTCGACAACTGGAATAACCCTGCCTGTTGGGAACAATCCACCATATTCTCTCAAAATTGGTATATCTATTGCATCTCAAGAACAAATTATCTTCAAGTATAAATGCATTGATGTAGTTAGTTTGAACATCCTCCCAAACAAAGAATTCACTCTTATATACTACATGTTACCATTACCATATCTTCTAAAACGACCACCATGCAAAATATTAACAGAATTTCTGTTCCAATCTAAAAAATACCACATTCACACCCATTACCAACAAAAAAACATAAATAAATGAGTTAAGTTGAATTTGAGTTATATATAATTCAACTCGTTTAGTTAAGTTATATATATTAATTTAAAAATATTATTGCCGTTTATAAAAATTGAGTTGCCACACTGTCTTTTTTCCCATTTTCTCCACTTGAATATATGCTTTTGTCACTCCAAATATCATTAAACTCACCATATAATTAATACTCCATCTGTTCTAAATTATATGTGATTTTAACAAAATATTTGTATGTCGTTTTACAATATTAATGAATTATTAATAAATATTTTTCTATTATGTTATTTATTATTTTTTATTCTATTTATTTTACTTTTTTTAACTCATGTTTCTCATACAATTAATGGAAGGTAGTTTTATAAAGTAACTTATAATTTTTTTTCCATACAACGACAACTTTTGCAATTCTTAATTTGGGTAAAATTGACCAAGTGACTTATAATTTTTTGATGAATGGAGTAGTATTTAAGTACTAATACATTTATTTATAAATAAAACAGATTGAAATTAAGTATGACAATCTTGTGGGTTAGAGGTGATTTTGACTCTCTCACCTCTGCATCCGACTAATTAGAGAAAATTAGTATTCGCCTCTATTTCTTATTAAGTTTGAAATTTAAGTCTTTATCTTCGCACTCGCATCTATTCATTTATTATAAAATAATAAATTGAAAAATCATATTTATAATAATTAATATAATAAAATAATTATTATTATTATACAATAATAAAATTAAAATTACATTTTCATTAAAGTAGAGATTAAAATTTATAATATAAAAAACATTAAATATAATATACATATATATTAAATTTAAAAATATTAATAATTTTGCCATCCTAATTGAAATATAAAAAATAAGTGAAATAACCGACCAACACAATAACTTGGACGGCATATGAATTACGAGCGACTTATCCAACTTATGTATTACTATCTACCGTACTAAGGACGCAATAATTTATTTCGATCATTTTTTTACTTTCAATAGTCATCTGAAATTGAATGGCAAACAGAGTGAGAGGACAAAGTCCTTTGTGGAGTTGATGATACCCTTGACTTAATGGGGCCCATATTGGTCGGTGGTCTTATATTATTCCAGACATCCAAGTAAAGGTAAAGCCAAAAGCATCATATTGATTTTGATTTATCCCGTTATCTCCCTTTTCCCACTTACTAGCTTTATAACAAAGACTTGCCCATCAATATTGAATCTGAAATACAATTTCTAAACATATATTGTTTTCTCAATATCACCATGTAATTAGGGAAATGGTTTTGCACGAGGTATTTCAACATATTCTATTATAGTCAATTTTAATAAATTTAATTAATTAATTGACCTTTTTTTTGTCAAAAAATAATAATTAACCATTTATTTATAAACTGGATTTATTATTCGTTTAATTTTTCAAATAAATGCATTAAAAAATATTTGTTTTATATTGTTTGATTTGAAAATATTAGAGAGTAAGGTTCCATCTCATAAAAGGTAGTAGTTTTTTTAGTCAACATAAAAGTAGTAGTTAATACAATTGAAAGTTGAAAAACTGTGTTTCACTACAAATTTACCGTTGAATGCTTCAAGCAAAAAAATTAGCTATCTGAATTTTAAATATTAGTGTTATAAAATATTAGTCATGTTAGGTCCAACAGTCAATGTCAATTTATTTGTGTCCTATGCAAATGACTCATATGATAATAAAAAATACAACAACAAAATAATATTATTAACTTTTTTTTTTTTTACGTTCTGTTTCATCTTTATTCTCCTATATCATACTCTTTACTTGATTAGTTTTACAACATGTTATCAGCACGAAATTCTAACAAAAGTAAGTTTAATAAATGTATATTTTCATAATTTTTCAATATTAATATTTTATATTTATCATGCTTATTTACTTCTTATGAATTTTCGAAGAATTCAATATTTATGCATCCTTAAAAGATTGCACGAATAATTATTTTATATATTGTTTAGATCTATATATATAGTTCTTGGAGAACTTTTAAAAAATTCAATATTTATTATCTATAATTACAAAAGAATTCAATATTCAAACATTTTTGAAGAATTGCACAAATAATGGTTTTATATTTTTATAGATATGTTATATATATTTCTTGAAGAAATTTAAAAAAAAAGTGTATTTTTCATATCTTTATTTGTTTTATAATTATCATATATTTATTCGTTGTATAATTATTTGTTATATAGTTCTTCAACATGTATAATTATCATATCTTTATTTATTTATTCTTGTTAAATTTCAGAAGAATTTAACAACGAAGCAACCATAAAAGATTACAAAATCATGTTTTTTTTGGATCATCATATATGATAATTTGTAATATAGTTCTTGAAAAATTGATAATTTGATAATCAAGCATTGATGAAAGATTGCTCAAATAATAATTTTCTTTATTATTGTTTATGAAGATCATATGTAATATAGCTTCTGAAGGACTAAAATTTAAAATTAAAGCATTCCTAAAAGATTATTCAAATAATGAATTGTTTTATATAATTGTTGATGAAGATCATCATGTTACAACATCTGAAGAACTATTATTCAAGCACTCATGTAGGATTGCTCAAAATATATATTTTCTTGGTCATCGTTGAGAATTTTGGTATAGTTCTTGAAGAGCTAATAATTCAAAATGGAGCTTCCATGTAGGATCGCACAAAGTGTAATTTTCTTGAACATTGTTTAAGAAGATTTGTGATTGAATTCTTAAAGAACTAAATTATTATACCATGATGGAAGTCTATAATGTTGATTTGATCTTAATATTAATTTTATGAAAAGGAAAAATAAGAGACAATGTGTATATTGCTATAATAGTCAAATATGCTCTTGAAGTAGTAAAGTTGAAATTTTTGAAAGATATATCAAATATTGTCATTCAACAAAACAAATTTATTAATTTAAAATGTGAAAGATCACGTGTGATTGATTGAACTATATTTCTTGAAGTGAATGGCTCATGTTAGTTTTGTAAAACCATTATTGGGATTATGGTAATTGATATAGTAGAGATTGTTATTTATGTAATATTGATAAATTACATGTGAAGGATATAAATAAAACAAATCCATGAGTATGATTTGTGGTTAACTAGTAGTGTAGTGATTTTTTATGAATACAATAATATTTTGATTACATGCAAAGGAGATAAAAATATTTTAATTTATTTGATTTTCAATTCATTTGATATTTTAATTTTGGAATAAATCATACCAAATAAATTTTAAATGTAATCATTTTTAAGAAAATTTTGTCAATTCTATTATTATATTCTTGTTATATGTACATATAAATTTTTGCATGTAATCTATAAATATTTAGTGCTAATTAAATTTGAGAATCGTACATTTTTCTTAAATGATATATTGTTAGTATTCGAGTCAAAATATATATATATATATATATATATATAAATATTTGTTGTACTAACACTTTAAGAAAAATATTTTTTTCATGTGTCGATTTAGAATTTATTTTACAAAAATATTTTTTTTGGTTGCATTTAACGAGAATCGTTTACTATATTAAATAAAATACTTTCATTATTTGAGCCTAAAATACTATAAGTAAAATTATAATTTATAGTAGTAATTTTGATGTAAAATATCTTTTTTTATTAAAGTTTTATGATAGTGTTTCAGTAAGTGTACTGAATCGTTGCAAGTAATAATTAAAACAGTAGTACCGAGTGTCAAACTCAAGGATTGCGTTTTACTATCGAATTGTGTTTAATTACAAAAATTGAACAAAAAATTTCCGAATTGATTGAAATAATATTTGAAACTAACAAGAGTAATAGAATTGATATTTTATAACAAGAAAAATGTCAAGGATGAGTTTCCCTTCGAATCCAACCTTGATTTCTAATTTGATCCTAGTTACTAAATTCCTTTATTGAACTATTATCGAATTCTCTTTATTATTCTTGCCCTAATGTCTTAGTGACAAAACTTTTAATTCCAAAGTAACCCCTAATTCCTTAGTGGATTTAAAATTAGAATTAAACTTTACAGTGCATGAATTCTCTTACTAAACTATTGCCTCTCAGCAAATAATTCAATTTGTTTCATGACTTGCATCTATCCTTATACTACAATATCATGAATTTCTCATCTTAAGTATTCGTAAAGTCCACTTCAATTTCAAATATGAATCGTAAAACATTTTAAAGTTGATCAAGCAATAAAAAGAATAAGAACAAAGATGGAAAAAGTAATTCAACAAACTTATTCACATAACTAGAAATCATATCAGACAAATAAGGGTTTCATTTTGTTTCACTCATCCTAGGCAAATAGGGTTTAGTTACTCATGACTAGGGATGGGTGAAGTAGCTAGAATATCACTAGAAGAGGGGTTGAATAGAGATATTTGTGGTTTTAAAAATTCTTTTGAGTTTTAAAGCTTTATCCTCTTCGAGAGGATGAATATCAGAGGTTGTAAATTTAAAGCATAGAGGTTTAGTTGATTACCAAATGATAAAGAAATAGAGAGAAGATAATGACACACACAATTTATACTGGTTCACCCAATGAAGGCTACGTTCAGTCCTCACACACTTGTGAGATTTCACTAAGTATCAAAAATGATTAACCTCTCACTGAGGTTGGTTACAATTTGTGTATTCTAGAGCTTCACCAAGCTTACAATCTTTTATCTCATATTTCAGCTTCTCTCAAGTGTACCTCACTTGGAAATTACAAGATGATATGATGTAATTTGGGCTGTTTCTCTTTGTTCACACTTTCTAAAAAGATATTTCAGAGATCTAGTGTAAGATTATAGAAAGTATGATGAGAGGATAAAAATGCTCTTGATAGCCTTAGACTTTTTCTTTTTATGCTTAGTTGTGTGTCGAATGAAGAAGAGCAAACTTTATTTTATAGAGATAAGGAAACTTTTTCTTCAAGAAAGTTGTCCTTTATGACCGTTATCTCAAGTTGTAATGGTCGTTGAAGTTTGTCTTGAATTGCAAAAATGTCATTGAATCTGTCCTCATTCAGCCTTGTACTTAGGAGGTTGATTTTCACGAAGCTGTCTTGGAGGTTAGACCTTTCTAGAAGCTTGACAACTGGAAAGTGCTTTTTCCCTTTTTTTCTTTTCCAAGATATGTAATATTACTTTATGTGACAAGTGCAACCTTTTGTACTTTGGTACTTTTAGTCATTTCCAATGCAAGAGAACGAAGAGGCAATCATTCATCCTCTAGCGTTCATCCTTTGGCGTGGAACTTCTTTCTTATGACTTTGTTTCTTTATACTTTTTGTCCAGAATTTTATCTTCTCTTACTTTTGACTTGCATCAGTGATAATTGTTTTGACATACAAAAGTTCATCCTATGGACAGGAGGATAGAGCTTCCATAAATTAGGACATGACTTGAACTTTTGCCTTTGGAGCTTCAAACATATGGGTTGGCAAAATATAGTTGTTGGAGGCTTTGTTAAGTTTCCTTGGACTTGTCTTTATTTGCAAAGTTGTCATTTAGCCTTTATCCTCATGTTAAGTATGCTGAGAGGATGAGTGTTGCAGTCTGTCCGCATATTTGAGTTGTAGGAGGATAAAACTTTCATTTGTGATGTGACTTGTGCGTGCTTTTTGACTTTTCCTTTTCCCAAAAACTGTAGTGTATTGCTTTATCAATCAATGACATTGTTTTTTGTGCTTTTGTACTTTTACCTATTTCCCATGTGCAAAAATGATTTAGATGAGTTCATCCTCTTTTCGATTTCGTTTATCCTCTAAGATGAAGTCATCCTTAAACTTTAGCATTGGTTGTCTTACGACATAGATTCATCTTCTTTTAATTTATGACGTACATTCATCATCTTTTCAATATTGTTTGTCCTCTGTCTTAGATGTTACAATTTCATCCTCCACTTGTTTATCCTCTAACGTAGAGGATATGTTAAAATGGGTAAAATACACTTCATTTGATCAAGGAGGTGAGGAACCTGTTTTCTAAATTTAATACACTCAAGAGCACATGTTAGATAACAAACATAATCATAATCTTTGAAATAATTTTGTTATCATTAAAACCTTTGAGAGAGATTTTGTCTTAACAATGGGAATAGGTTATGTCGTCCGTCAGGGGACAATAGTTTGACCTGTTTAATAAGAGTGCTAGGTCCATGCTATTTTTAAAGTCTGTTTATTTAAATAGGTTAGACTCATGCTTATAAAAAAGTCTATTATGTATGACAGGCCAACCTATATATATATATATATATATATATATATATATATATATATATATATATATATATATATATTATTTAGACTAAATAGCACTCGTGGTCCCTTAACTTAATTTCAGTTAACGTTTTAGTCTTTTATCTTTTTTTTCCCGATTTGGTCCTTTATTTTAATTTTAAGTGAAATTTTGATCTTTTATGGTTTAAAATATCAACAATATTATCCTTTTTTTTTTACAAAAATTTATCCAAATTTTCAAACAAAACCCATAAAATTAATTATATTCTTTAATATAATACAAATTTCATCAAATTCGTAACTCAAATCTTCAAATAAACTCATATTTTCATTCTTTATTTGATGTTGTTAGAGATGAAAATATGAGTTTATTTGAAGATTTGAGTTTAGAATTTGATGAAATTTGTATTATATTGAAGAATATAATTAATTTTATGGGTTTTGGTTGAAAATTTTGAGGAATTTTTTGAATTTTTGTAAAAAAAAGAATAACATTGTTGATATTTTAAAACATAAAAGATCAAATTGTCACTTAAAATTAAAATAAAGGACCAAATCAAAAAGAAATAAAAAATAAAGGACTAAAACGTTAACTGAAATTAAGTTAAGGGACCACGGGTGCTATTTAGCATATTATTTATTAATGTTATTTTATGCATTCTGTAGAAAGTGAGAAAAATGTGTTTTTATGCATTCTGTAGCGCACCACTTGCAACATTTGCGCTCCAGGTACGCCTAGACAGATTGAGGAATGCAGAAATATGCCCCCAGGCGCGGGAGTTGCGCTTCAGGCGCACAACATCTTTTATCTGAAATTTATTGCATTTTCTCCTCTTTTGAGTTCGAATTTGGTTCTTGTGTCTTCATGAAATTTCGAGCTATGGATCTTAGCTTTCATTTGCACTTGGTTTGATTTCAATTGGATATTTACAACTCCAGATATGGCTGAAATACTACACATAGATCATATTGATTTCTCACAAAAATTCAGCACTGTACTAAAACAAAGAAACAACGCAAAAACTACGGAAAAATCTCAACTTAATCAAGGAAATAAGAACATAAGCATTTTATTAAATCCAAAAACTATAATCAACAAAATATATTAAATAACTCCTTAAATTAACTAATGATTAAAGATAAATAAGACTAAAAACAGTGAAACATATGCATATGATGAAGAGTTATCATTTTATGAGTGATGAATTAATTAATCTTAACTTTCTTGTTTCTCATGCCAAATATTATTGATTTGGATTATTGATTTTGGTTGTTATTATAATGCTCATTTGATATTTGTAAAGTAATGCACAAGGTAAATCATATCTTGAGAATATTTTTGCTATACATTTTTAGTTGGAAAATAAAGTTTTAAAAAGATATGATTGTTTATTATTGATTCAAAATGATTAGAACAATTGAGACACATATCCTTGTAAACCTGAATTTTACAAATCTTATTAAAGTTTGTTGTTGGCAAGACTAATTGGGTCATTCTAGATCTATTGTGATGCACACAAAAATAAATAAAAATTTATATGGCCAAAAGTTTCTTCAATCTAATAACTCTTGTGCATTCCTAAAGGAATATAAGGTGATATTTGTGAGCGAATACATTGATCATTATCATATCAACTAGTTAGATATTTTATGGCTTAAATTGATACATAAACGAAATAGTCACATGTATATTTATTTCAACTCACAACCAGAGAAATTTGTGAGATTGTTTTCTCAACTAATTTGACAAAGAGCACATTTTATAGATTTTTCAGAAAACATTTAATATCATATGTCAATTGATATAGAATATCTTTTAGCACGTGTTCACACAAAAAAATGGACTGATTCATTATTTAAACGTTTAAAGTTAATTGTATAACTGATACTTATGAGATTAAAACTTCTAAATTATACTTTGGTAATATGCAATGATATATATTGAGATATTGATTCTCATCAAACCAACAAGTTACTATATGTAAGTCTTCCCCTTAAGTTTTACATTAAAATCCTAATATTTTTCATCTTAATTTAACTTTTGGATGTGTCGCGAATATTCTAATTGATTCAATATAATACACTGAGACGATTCCTAGAAGAATATTGAAAAAATATAATTCATATGAATCTTTATCTATTATAAAGTAACACGATCAAATAATTGGAGACTTGTTTGTAGTCCATTAGACTGATTATCAATTGATGAAGTAATTTTTTCAATGTTCGGGAGAGAGAATAAGCATTTGAAAATAATTATTGAAATATAGAAAACCGTTAGCAAAACACTCTCTAATAGACTCTTTTTTAGTGTGTTTCTAGAATTATTAGGAATCTAATATTGCAAATGAGTCTCAGTTGCGCTTGAAGCGTGGTAGGAAAGTCGGTTCTAGGGACAAAAAATCCTCAAACAATAAAATGAGCTAAAAAGAAAGATGGTCCAAACGACGATATGAAAATTCTAAAATAGTAGTTTGACATAATTGATCTAGTTCTAGAAGAAATGGTCAGGTACCTGAAATTTGTGAAAATATGTCGTGAATCGAATATGAAGGAATCGAAAGGAATCCAACATTGACAATATTTTTACATATAATATAGCGCTATATATGAAATGAAAATGAAGATTATGAACTAAAGTCTATTATAGCCTATAGAAAAAGAAATAATTTGAAAATATAAATATGCACTTGAAGTTAAATTAAGTTTTCTTGCAAAGTGGAATGCTTTTGGACTTGTAGTATGAACATCTAAAGATGTTAAGCTAATTAGACATGGTTATTTTTTGCGCGATGAAAAATGAGAACGAGGATATACACATTCACCTAAAGTGAATTCAATAACCTTTTCATACTTGATTAAAGTTAGTAACCATCAAATAGTCAATATTAATGAAAGATGTGTTACAACGTATTTGAGTGACTCACTTTATAGTGATGATTATAAGAAACACTCTGAAAGATTTAATTTCTGTGAGACATACAATTCAAACTATTGAATATTTGACTTAATCAAAAAGAGTTAGTCTCTTTATGTGATCAAACAATCTAGATGAAAATTGTATAATATTCTTGTGTGAATATTTTCTAAATGAGGATATGAAAATGATTTCATTTGAAATCTGATTGTTTAAAGAAATAGTTTGAGATGAATATCAAGCAAAGAAAAAGACTTGTTTAAGATTACAAAATGAGTATTTTAAGAATATTTTTGTAAATTATGAAGTTTACATAGCAAAGATTCCAAAATGATTATATATGAACAAGTCAAATCAGTTGTGCACTTTAAATATTATAAGGTCACCAATTATGACAAATGTCTTTTTAGAGCTCAAGAAAATGGTGATTTCTACTTGGTCTTGAAGTACCATATAAACTTCACTACAAGTTACGACACTAGAACAAGGTCAAATATATACTTTGTTATCTTAGAGATACAAGTTATTTGTATAATTTTTCTTTAATGGTATAGATCACAAATGAAGCTATTTGTTTGCATGAGGAAGTACAAATCACAACAACTGTATCATTAAATGACGATGAAGTTTTAGCACTACATGTGACAAGTCAAGAATGTATTTTGGTTGAAGTCTGTGATTCAACAAATACAAGAGATTTGTGGTTTATCTTCTAGAGAACGTTAATGGAAAGTTTCTACGGGAATGATATCACATGTAGTTATTTTGAAGAAGATTATAATAAAGAAGATAGAACAAATTTTTGTACAAGTCACCATCCAATGGAACTTTTGAGCAACAAGTTCAAATGATTACATAGTGGCCAATTAATTGTCTCAAAGATTATTGTTTACATGAGAGGCGAAAAATAAATGTGTTATACACTCTTTTTTCTTTCACCATAGTTTTGTTCGATAGGATTTTTCTAGTAAGGTTTATAATAAAGTAGTTTATCGCACAAAAGATAATATACTCTTTTTCATTCACTAGATCTTTTTCCATTGAGCTTTTTCAAGTAAAGTTTTAATGAGATATATTATCGATGAACATTCAAATAAGAGTGTTATAAATATTAGATTCACGGACCCGTTAACAAATATTATTTACTTAAGCCCTATAAAAATGACTCATATTTTCTCACTTCCTTTTCTTTATCTCTATTCTCCCATACCACACTCTTGATTTGATTTGTTTTACAACAATTTGATAAATTTACTTGCTGAATTATATGAGAATAATAAAATGACATTCATTAAGTGGTAATTAATCTTTAATTAAACACAAATCATTTCAGAAAAATTAAATTTTAACTAATTCAAATTGAAACCATATTTAATCAGAATTTATTTACTTCATGGTTTGAACTCACAATTATTATTACTCATTTTACTTGATATATCAAAGAGTTAAGACTAAATAAATAATAAAATGACATCAAATAATATTTATTGATGAACAAACCTATATTATTTCTATATAAATTTATTTTTATTGTATGTACAAACCTATATTTTCATTCTAAGTGTGTATATATAACCATTAAAACAAAATATATCGTAGCCAAAATCGTTGGCGGGAAAGTTCCGGAGAAATAAAACAACAAATAGATTCCTTTAAATAAATTATTTTAAAGTAACTCTAAAAAAATCAATTTATTTACACAAATATTATTTTTACAATAAATATACGAAATCTTGAATTGCATAAAAAAATTAAGCAAACAGATTACACTAACTATTGTGTACGTAACCTCCAAAGAACACACAAATATATTGAAAAAGATAAGATAATCGACAAAAAAACACATTCCAACCAAATTTTATTCTAAAACCACGTTAATCCTATCTTCTAGTATAAGAACTTTCCTCAATATTTTTTTATAGTCCTCAATATCCTTTTGAGTAATCGCAAATAGAAATATACATAATGCTTGACTTTCTAGCCTATCTATTTTTAACATTTTTTAAGTGCAGTTGTATATCTTTATTTTTAGAGTTACATCAAATATGCCCCAATTAAACCTAAACTACAACGTGGTTATTATATAAATATTAGGTATATATCAAAATAAAAGTTTTTATGTTATTATTTGAATCTTGATATAATTTAAAAAAAAAACAACATAATAAAATTTAAAAAATATATTTTTAAATTTTAGTTCAATTAATAAATATTAATATTAATAAATTAATATTTTAATTCTAACCTGTATATAAATTTTTAGTGATATATTTATTTTTGTCTGTCAAAAAAAACTTAAAAATATTTAAATAATATAATTTTCAAAATTCTAGAATGATTCGCCCATCAATGTCAAAGCCCTTTTTTCGTTTTACAGACATCGATGTCTAAACCTACATGACTATTTGACATAGAAATAAGACTTTTCACAAAAAGGCGAAACTTGTACAGTATATGAACGCAAACATCTTATGTAAAAAAACAAAACGTCTTTTAAGCATTTGTCTTCATTTATTTTGTCTTATAAGAAAATCTTTATACTTTTTCTTTTGGCTTCACGCAATATAAGTATAATAATATTTGACATCTTATTGACACATAATATGATATAATATTTTAAATTATAAATTTGATCACTTTAGTTCATATTTAAATTTTTTGTTTTATCATTTTAGTCTTCTAAATTTGTGAAATAATATCTAATGTCTTCAATTAAAAAATATTAATTAATTTAATATTTCAATTAAAAATTTTTATTTAAATATTTATCAAAATTAATAAAAGATATGTATATTGACATAAATAGTCTTTTACTTCATCAAAATGTCTATTTATTGAAGAATATATGTTGACATTGCATGATATGATATATATGTGTATGTATATCAGTGTTGGGTCGGGTCTAGTAATTGTCCCGTATAACTTGAGTCATTGTACATGGTTCTAAAATTATTGGAGTTTCAGATTTTTATTTATTTATAATAATTGTGATATATTGTTTAAAAAAATCTTATAGAATCAAAAAAATGCATAAGTCTAATAAAATTTGATTTATCGTAAAGGATAAGGCTCATTGCACCAAATTTTATTGGGTTCAATAAAAAAATTTAGTAAGTGTATGGGTCCACAGAAAAACTGTCATAAAATTAAGAAGTTTATTTTGACAAAAAAAAAATATTAAGAATGTTGCTATTTGATTTTTTTTATATGTTATTTAGTAGTATCATTGAAAGTTATGAAATGAGATTATTTTCTTTTGAAATGTAATTATTTGATAGTATCTTTAAAAGTTATGAATTTGTTTCAAAAAGTATTAAAATGATAATTCTTTTTAAAGATCTAGAAGATTAGTTTAGTTTGAAGTTTTATTTAGATGTTATTTATAATTTATTTATTTTGATATATTTAACTAAAGTAGTTTAAATATTTAGTATTTTATTCTATAAAAATATAATATTTTAAAATAATTTATAATTATTATAATTATATATTTTTTTTTATTGAAGACTAAATATATTAAGACGGCTCTGTATGGGTTATAATGTTTTTGGCAAATTAATGTACGGCCAGAATAAGAATTATGCTAAATAGCACTCGTGATCCCTTAATTTAATTTCAGTTAACGTTTTAGTCCTTTATTTTAATTTTAAGTTACAATTTGATATTTTATATTTTAAAATGTCAACAATATTATCCTTTTTTTTACAAAAATTCAAAAAATTCATCAAAATTTTCAACTAAAACCCATAAAATTAATTATATTCTTTAATATAATACAAATTTCATCAAATTCGTAACTCAAATCTTCAAATAAATTCATATTTTTATTCTTTATTTGATGTTGTTAGAGATGGAAATATGAGTTTATTTGAAGATTTGAGTTTGAATTTGATGAAATTTGTATTATATTGAAGAATATAATTAATTTTATGGGTTTTGGTTGAAAATTTTGATTAATTTTTTGATTTTTTTTTAAAAAATGATAACATTGTTGACATTTTAAAATATAAAAGATTAAATTATCACTTAAAATTAAAATAAAGGACCAAATCAGAGAAAAAATAAGATAAATGACTAAAACGTTAATTGAAATTAAGTTAAGGGACCACAAATGCTATTTAACCTAAGAATTATCTTATATACAACATGATGTAAAAATTGTGTAAGAAAGCACACGATGTGAGAGGTGTATTGATTCCGAATTTTCGATTATCTAGTTAAAAAAATCATTTAGTTGAATGAATGCAATTAATTATTTTTACAAAATTTAGTTTGTTTTTTACATTCTTTTGTTGAATGAACGCAATTATTTATACAAAATTTAGTTTGTTTTCGCTGTTCTTTAATTTCTCGTTTTTCTTTGCAAAACAGGAAAATGTATGTTGCTTGATAGTGCTAAAATTTGAATTGAATTTCTTGCCGTTACAACAGAACATTATAACTATTTTTTATTTATATCACGATCGAAATTATTTTAATTTAAAAAACACAATTTTTTATCTAAACCATCTAATATTAAATTTACAGTCAATATAAAAAACTAACGTATATTTATTAGTACAAAAGATCTTGGTCCACTTGAATCGTAGGATTATGACACGTTGATTTGAGAGGTATATCGTGGACAATAAACAGGGGAGAAAAGTGTCATTTTATGAAAAAAGAAAAGGTATCATCTGCAATACTATTTTACTATACTATACTACTATTTTTTACTATTACCGAATAAAGAAAATGCTTATGTCTTGAATTAATTAGCTTTATTTACGGAAAAGCCAAACTATCACACCCTACTTAGATATCTCGTCAAAAAAGAAAAACCTCTGATTAAGATTTTTTGTATAAAAAGGTTTCAGCACCACAAATTTGACGTGTGGGTTCATGGGTAACACATTTCAACTTTCTGTAAAGCCACACTAATTTTGAAGGTCTTTTTCAAACACGTAAATAATAATATTGTCTCTTGCTGTGAGTCAAAAAGCAACTTCAATCATCTGTACTACTGTAGTTCTGTACACGAAGAAAGAAAAATGGGAATAATTAACTTAGCAAAATTGACTACTATACGACTTTTTAGATATCTATAGTTGACATATTAAAGTTATTATTTGACATACTAAAGGAACAAAATTTTGAAATTTTGATAAACAACTTTTATTTGACAACAACCCAATTTTTTTAAAAAATATTTATATCAATTCATTAAGAAAATGATTTTTTTTATGAAATGATAAATACTCAAAAAAATTTATAATTCGAAATATGATATTTAATTTAATAATTTTAATATTTTTTAATTAAATTAAAACTTAATGACTAGCTGTAATTTTATTTATTAAGTTAATTTGTCGATGGATTTCATATGCTCACCTCAACTTTCTTTTTACTCCTACTTTTGCGTAGCTTCCCAAAATATCTGTGTAGAAAAAAAATTAACCTATTATTTTACCCACATCTCTATTTTTGAAATTTGGTATGTAAAATATTTTTTAGATTATTTTACGTACTAAAAATAAAACATTTTGTATGTAAAATTTTTTTGCGTACTGTAAATTTCAAAAATACAAAATATTTGGTATGTAAAACTTTTTTTTCAGTTTTTTTACGTACTAAATATTTTAAAAACAAAATATTTAGTATGTAAAATTTTAGCTAAATTGTACTTTTGATCCCTTAAATTATTTTTATGTTTTATTTTGGTTCCTTGAGATTTATTCGTTTCATTTTAATTCTTTAAATTATAAATGTTAGATGTTTTGATCCCTGATATTATTTTGTTTCATTTTAGTCTCTTTAGTTCCAAATATTAAACATTTTCAGTCCTATAAATTGCAAACATAAATACACTTTGATCTTTTCTAATAGTGAATAACATTGTAACTTATTAGATCAAAATAATTAATTTTTGTAACTTAAATGACTCAAATGTTTGATGTTTATAACTTATAAGACTAAAAAAACGAAAATAATTTGAGAAACTAAAATATTCAACGTTGTAATATAAAGAACAAAAATAAAATAAATAAATCTTAAAAACTATAGCGAAATCTAAAAATAACTTAAATGATAAAAAGTATTTTTTTAACCTAAAAATTGTTCTCTGTTTTTTTTTTCATACTAGAAATTTCGAAAACACGAAATATTTTACATGTAAAATTATACTCTGATTTTTTTTTGCATACTCAATTTTGAAAACATTAAATATTTGGTATGTGAATTTTTTTTCTTCAGTTTTTTTATATGTTGAAAATTTTGTTTTTAAAATTTTCAAAATGAAATTTTAATATTTCTAATATGTAAATTTCGTATTTATAAAAGTAAAATATAGTCCCAAAAGATTTCAATGAGAAAATAAAAATAATAAAGATTAAATTAGGTTTTTAAAATTGTAGGCAGAGAGGTTAAAGTGGGATAATTTGTCTAACCATCATTATCATTTATACATAAGCCCAATCCTATGTTATTACCAAACTTATGGAGTAAGCTTGCTCATAATGTGGCAGATACGGATGTATCCGAGTTGTGTCTGTTGAGAAAAAATCTCTTTTAATGATAACAAAATTATCTTAAGATTATGATTACATTAATGTGTACATTTAAGTTTTGTACTAAGAAAGAAACAGGATCCAAAGATCACAACCTCCTGTCTAGAAGATTGAATGCATGCAGGAAACAAAGCTGTTTAATCCATAAAGAAAATCTGAAGTTAAAACACCAGAAGCAAAACATCTGGAAAACACCAGAAGCAGAACATCTGGGAAACCAGAAGCAGAACATCTGGAAAACACCAGAAGCAGAACATCTGGGAAACCAGAAGCAAAACATCTGGAACAGAAAACTAGAAGCTGAAGCAGAAAACCTGAGAGTTGAAAACACTAGATAATGCATCCAGAAGATACCAGAGGATGCATCCTAAAATCACCAGAGGATATCTTTGCTGGCCCATATTAGAAGGAAACAAAGTCAGAAGGAGACATGGACCAGACCAGAAGGAAGCCTGCCAGAGGAAGACTGGATCCAGACCAGAAGATATCATAAGTCAGACTTATTCAACAAGTTCTTCTGACTAGAAGATGGCCTGATAGTGAAGTGAAAAAACAGTCCTGGATTAATAAGAAGATAAGCTAAAAGGTCCAGACTGAAATATCTTTTGTCCATAACTAATCCAGACCCAGTACAGTGTTGCCCAAGATCAGACTATGGCCCAGTGTTGGTCGAGATCAAAAGGTCAGAATAAATGGCCCAGTGTTGGTTGAAACCAGAAGGACAGAATAAATGGTCCAGTGTTGGCCGAGATCAGAGGATCTCAGCAGACCAGTTTGCTAGTCCAGATTGGTCGATATCAGAAGATGAAAATCATAAATGAATATCAGAAGATATACATCTGAAGATGAATTTCAGAAGAAACATATCAGAGGATAAAAAGATGAACATCAAAGGATAAAACTCAGAAGACAAACTTCACATGAAATACACCAGAAAATGAATACCAGAAATTCAGAAGACAAACTTCACATGATAAACATCAGAAAATGAATACCAGAAGATAAAATTCAGAAGACGAACTTCACATGATAAACATCAGAAGATGAATTCCAAAAAATACACACCAGAAGATAAATATCAGAAGATGAACTCTAGAAGGTAAACATCAGAAGTCAGATACCATAAGGTGAACTTCAGACACCAAAAGGAAATTACCAGAGGATAATTTCTAGCTGCTCATTCATTCTCTCACATTAAGAACAACTAACAGTTCTAGAGTATCAAAAGCTGCATCATCCACGACCAGAGAAGGGTCATGACTTGGAACCAGAAAAGAGCACTGACCAGTTGTTAAAAACCATATGGAATGATCTATCCTCCTGGAAAGCCAAGTAAAGAAGTAACCTCCCATGTGCCAGGATGTAAAAGGACAGAATGGCAAGGCTGTAAATTTGCAACAACAGTGAGGTTCATTACATCTTGAAAAAACGATCAGAAAGGAAAATTTTCTTGAAGAGAAAATTTCCTTCTCCCTATAAAAGGAAAGCTGTTCTTCTTCAGCACAAACAAACAACTACACGAGCAAAACAGAAAAATATCAAGAGGCTATCAAGAGCATTATCAATCTCCTTTCAAACTTGCTATAATCTTACACTAGATCTTTGATTCATCTTTGTAGAAAGTAAAACCTATCAAACTACTTCATATCATCTTTAGAACTTCAAGTAAGTAACACTTGAAGAGAAATCATAAGGAAAGAATTGTAAGCTTGGTGAAGCTAAAGAATACACAATTTGTAATCAACCTTAGTGAGAGGCTGATAGCTTTTGATACTTAGTAAAAACTCACAAGAGTGTGAGGACTAGACGTAGCCATCTTTGAGTGAACTAGTATAAAAATTCCTGTGTCATTATTCTCTCTCTCAACTTTCAACATCTGATAATCATCCTCTGAAAGAGGACAGTAGTAAACAAAATTTTAAAAACCTTGAATATCTCTATTCAACCCCTCTTCTAGTGATATTCTAGCCAGTTCAGTGTCAAAATCTGATATCCGACTCGATCGATTATCTTTGGTTTGCGTTAAGTTCTAAATCCGTATTTTTTTTTATTTAACCCAATCCGACCAGAACAAGAACGAGTTGGGTTGGATGAGCGGGTTGGCGGGTCCATCTGCGCCCATGTACACCCCTACTTGTTATATATCAATTTTTATTTAAAAAATTATAACTCAAATGTTACGATAACCCATATATCCCAAAGAAACTCTGTCACTTAACCTATCATATTTTTTTAATAGTAGTGTTTCATTTATTTATTTTCAAAAAACTTACTATTTTCAAATAAAATACAAAAAAAGTGTTTAATAGATTTAAATGTAAAAAATTTAAACTAAATTCATATAAGTTTTTGCATAAGCATCATTTTTGCTCGTAAATAATATTTAACTCAAATGAATAATATTTAATTCAAAAAATTTGTATTTAACAAATGTAAAGAATTTAAACTAAATTCATCGTAAACATAAGCTTTGAAGTCATATATTCATTATGCAAAACTATAACAAAATATAACATTTAAATAAATAGTATTTAACTCAAAAATTATATTGTTTTTTTGAAATAGACAGTTTAAAAATTAGATACGAATTTTATGAGTAGACATATACGAGATTATAAGGGCAAAACAAATTATCAGTTATGAACCAACGATTGAGCTGGTGGGTTGCCAAACAAAATTTAAACAACAAAAATATAACTAGTTATCAGGTCGGGTCTAATCGACGGCTTCAAATTGTTGAACTCATTACCCGAACTAAATATAGGCGAGTTTCAACGGATTGAATTGGGTCAAATCCAAAAGTGACCGAATAAAAATCAAGTTGGATTGGATTGAGTGGTCGAATTGGCGGATCAAAACTCACCCATGTACACCACCCTTAGTCGCGGAGCTCTCAACCCATTACTGGGTAAGTTTTTTAAATATTGCTGTATGTAAATATAATAACTAGTAGCCATATCTGCACTTTGCACAGGTTGAGTTGTTTAACAAGATAAATTTCGCTCAATAAAAAAGAGTTTAGCATGAAAAATATAAAATTTCTACTTTTTTATTTATTAATCGGCTACAAATATATTTTTATGTTATATCAATTTTTGTGACTTTCTCCCTATGTCACAGAATGTCGATGTTGAAAACTATAATTATTCCAAAATACATATAATTTTTCAATATTTTAATAATAATAATAATAATATTTATAAGGTCTAATTTAACTGAAAAATATTAATACTATTAAACATAATATCATCTTTTAAATTTAAATTTAAAATTTTACAATTGCTTAGGAGTTTATTTACTATTTATTCTAAAAATAAAATATTTTTTAAATTGTATCTTCTAATTAAATATATAAATTATTGTAATCCATATGAAAATAAACTCTAATATTATATGCATCGAACACCAATAAATTCATATATATATATATATATAATATTTTTGATAAAAGTAATTTATGGATATCATTGCAACATTAGTATACACTCTCTTAGATATTTCTAGGAAGATGATACTATTTTAATTTATATTTATGATAACAGTGAATACATTAAAATTTTATATTAAAAAAAGAATACAACAATGTTTAATGAAGATAATTGCTTTGTCTGTTGCGGTCTTGTCCGGTTTAAAAGATAATACTTACTTCACACACAAAAAAATTAAAATAATTTGTTAGAAATATTATTTTCTTTATTTAATTTATTATTATTTTTTCTTTTAAATATTCTATCGGTTAAACTTACATACTATATAAAAAAAAAGTAAATTTTCGAATTCAAATTCTTACGCACTTGAGAGCTATTAATTGTGTTCAAACTTAGGGAGTCCATTTATCATATATTTTTAAATATGCGTAAAATAAGAAAATAGGACAATGATTGTATAACTAAGAGTAGTATTATAAGTCATTGTAATCCATTATGAGAATAAGTTCTCAAATTAATATAATTACAATTTTTCCTCCTAGCTCGTAAATCCATTCAATTCCATGATACTCGTTCCTGTAAACAAGATTAACGGATTTCAGTTATTTGATTGTTTCATACCTCAAGAATTTCCCTTTTTCTTTTTTCCTACACAAGAGTAAAACCAAAATCATTTTAATCATTTTTTTTTCTCTGATCTTGATCTGAAAATCATACACCAATTAATTATTGAAGGATGAGAAAGGAGGTGGTGGTGGTTGTGAGCACAACTCTTGCTGCGGTAGTAGTGGGAGCACTATTGAGGAGGTGGAAACGATGGAAAGAACAACAATTGAGACAAACAAGGAACATTATTCGAAAGTTTGCAAGGGAATGTGGCACCCCAGTAACAAAACTTTGGAATGTTGCTGATGAGTTGGTGTCTAGCATGGAAACCTCTCTTGCTTCTTCTTCCACCGAAACAACTTCCACTCTCAATATGATCATTTCCAACGTTACATCCCTCCCTAATGGGTAATTCAAATTGAGTTTTTCTTTTATAATAATTGAATTTGTATGCAGCAAAGAAATAAGCATTTGGATTTACTGAGTTATAATTTTATGGATAATTTGTATATACAGACAATCTAAAACATTTTACACATATATCTAATTAAATCAAAACAAGTAGATATCTGTAGAGATATTTTAAAAATTAATCTAAAAAGTTATATGTTAGTGTGATTTAATTGGTTACATGTCATTACATATATTTAAAAATTAATCTCTAATTTTATTTCTTGAAATACATACATAAATATTGAGTAAACCATCAGTTTGAGACTTAGATTTTGAGTGCCGATCAATTTAAGACATTAAATTTAGGTATTAACAACACATTCTCTCATATTTTATCATGATGTCAATTTGTTTTCGTCAAGTAGCTCTATTAAATACTAAATGCAGCATGAAAAGTGAGACTACGTCATATTCATATCATAGGAAGACTAATCCATGACACAAAAAACATTTTGTCTAGAGCATTTTGCCTATAATTTCTAACATCCATGTATATCTTCTTCATCAAAATTGTATATACTCAAGTCATGCATAATGCTTAGCGAAGAAATTAATTCATATTTTTATATTGAACATACTCAAGTAAAAAAGGATAGAATTTTAACGTAATTCAATCCAAACATGATTAAGCATAAGCAATGTGAGGTAGCATACGTGATATGCGTTGAAGGACTATCAACAACCTATTTCCTCTCATCACCACTCTTTAAGTATCAAAACACAGAAAATCAAAATCAAATTGACTCACATTTTATACTAAGTCATTAGATTTACCATATGAATGGGGAATGAGATGATCGTCAATCACAATCATGCTATCGGTGCAGATATCATACAACTCTGATTCAACATTTTTTCTATACACCTTAATCCGGTTCACGTTCACATCATTCCCTTTCGCTTCCTCCATTTGCTCAAGTGAGGACATAATCCTCTACAACGCCCTATGTGCTCCAACTATATTCTTATAAGCAATTGCGAGAAGGTTTAGCTCTTCAACCGTCAATTCAACAGTAGGCTTAGCCACTTTCTTCTTTTTCATCGCTCGCATCCATCATCAATTTTTAGATTTGGGGATTTTCAAATTTAGAGATTTAAGAATTTATGAAATGAACAAGTCTTCCGGTGGTGTAGATAAGCTACTCTATCACTTAACAAAATTACTTACATGAATAGAGCAAATTGACTTAATACATAAATTCGAGATTCCAAATTGCTCGATGCCTATAATTTCGGGTCTCAAATTGTTTGTTTACTCCACAAATATTCAAATGGTGAATGTGATTGAATATATGATTTTATACAAAGAATTGATATGTATTTATTTTATTCTTTAAATTTGATTGGAGTATAAATAATAAATAATGTGCGGTGGCACTTGTAGAGAAGAGGAAGGTCTATTTTATGGAGTGAATTTGCAAGGCAGAAACTTGTTAATGTTGTGCGCGCGGCTTGGTGGAAAGAACATGCCTGTCTCTTGTTTACACAGAGAAGAGATTTCTATCCCCAATGCTGTCTTGGCTGCTACTACAACTCAGGTATTTTTAGCTTCATTAAACACTTATGCTACTGTATCTATGTTTTCGTCATTTCTAAAATAGTTCTTTTTTGTTAGGAGTTAATTGAATTTGTAGCTACAGAAATAGCTAAGTTCGTTTCGGCTCATCCTGAGAATGAGAAAGATGATGCAGCCGTCAAAAAGAAGAAATTGGGCTTCACTTTATCATATCCAGTAGATCAAGCTATGCCTTTCAGCAGCATTTCATTTCATAAAAAAAGCGTGAACGACCCAGTTGAGTTAGTGGCTCACTCTTTTTTGTTGTTAATTTTAATCTTTTTACTTAAAAATGTTCACATAATAATTAATGACATATTTTTTATTTTATTATTGAATCAGGTTCACAAAGGATTGGTGAAAGACATCAATCGAGCGTTGAAGAATCATGGAATAAAGATGCGTGTTTATGCACTGGTTAGAGGCTCTCTCGCTCGACCAATTAATTCATTTTGTAATGTTTTCATGTTTCAAACAATATCAAATTCAAAACATTAGTTAATACTGAATAGGTTGATGACACTATTGGAGGTTTGGCTGGAGGAAGATACTACAACAGGGACAGTGTAGCTGCAATTACCCTTGGCATGAGCATACACGCAGCTTATGTAGAACCAGTACAACAAGATTATGCAAGTGTACTTGCACAATCTTCCAATTCAAATGAACAGGTAAAACACCTATGCCAAATATTGTTAATAAAACTTTTGTGTTTTTAGTCACACAAATGTTTATACAGTGATAGAGTTTTATTAATTACATGAGAATAAAAAGACTAAATCTTATGATAAAATTAACAGTTATGTAATGATCACACGTTAAAATGGTAAGAGTCATAAACTTTTAAAAATAATGAGTTTATAATATTACATTACAAAAAGAAACTATTGATAGAAATTTACACCAATAATTAATAACAATTATTGATTTAATTAACTCATTATGTGATGGTAACTTTCATCAATCAATAACTATACAATTATAATTCATGTTAAGTGTCAATATAAAACTATTTTTATTGATAGTACATGTCTATTAAATCCATATTGCATAAAATGGAAACTTCAATAAAAAAAATTATACAAGTTTTATATCTAATGGAGAGTTTTTTTTTTTTGTTGACAAAATCTACTAGTTCTATCCATGAATGTCTCTTT
>JBBPBO010001985.1:13903603-14018142 GCA_037974295.1 Cicer cuneatum
CTTTTTTTTTTTTATAATACTTCAAAAAAAAAATTAGATAGTCTAGTAAGTAGACTCACGCTTTAAGTGTAAAAGTGAAAATTTTCAGTTATTTATTGATTAAAGAAAAATGAATAAAAGTAATATAGAAATCATATTGAATTATGACAGAATTATAATCAAATGATAAATAAGATTTATACAATCAATGAAAAACAACTGACTAGTATAATTAATTGACTAATCAGTGTGCGCTAAATTTGTATAACTACCAAACTAATTAACGTGTTTAATATGTGTCCCAACTCAGTATCTTGCATATGGATATTTTGGTCCTATTAATTAAGTTGAGTTGTATTTTCGAAACATAAGCTTAAATTTAATGATGCCAATTGTTTTCGTTTTTTAAAAATATTAATGATGCAAAATCGCTGAAATATGACTTAATAAAGCAATTTAAATGATGCTGATGTAGTGTTGCAGGTAATTAGCGTGGAGTGGGGAAACTTCAGATCCCCTCATCTTCCTCTAACGTCGTATGACACTAGTTTAGATGCTGAAAGCTCAAATCCTGGAAGCGCGGTATAGATTCTAAAATCATAACTGAGCATTTAATGCATATAACTGATCCCTAAATCTTTTATCATTTTCCCTCAGATTTTTGAAAAGCTAATGTCAGGAATGTATTTGGGAGAAATTGTGAGACGAGTCTTGTTGAAGATGGCCCAAGAAACAGCCCTTTTTGGAGGGAGTGTGCCTCCAAAATTGATGACTCCATACTCACTAAGGTACATATAAAATTATAGATTGTTTCCAATTTCAAGATGATATCGATGATTTAAGAGTATCAAGAGAAAGAATTTCACATTAAACAGTAGTTACATGAAAGGAAAATGTTAATAAATGTCTTAAAGTATAAGTTAAATATATTATTCTAGTCCCACAACATGGAATTACTAATATTAATTAGTTTCTAACCTCGCATAGGAAATGTATAATTCAATTGTAATCTCACAGACTTGTCACTTAACTAATTTAGGTCACCAGATATGGCTGCTATGCATCAAGATACATCAGAGGATCGTGAAGTAGTAGCTGACAAACTCAAAGAAATCTTCGGGGTAAGAATATATTTTTCACATTTGTATTAAGATAAAAATAAATGCATAATTGCACAAATGAAAACACTTACTATGAAATTAAACAAAACATACTCAGATCAGTAGCAGCACTCCGATGGCACGCGAAGTGGTTGCCGAGGTTTGCGACATAGTAACAGAGCGCGGTGCTCGCTTAGCCGGAGCTGGAATTGTATCCATAATTAAGAAGCTTGGAAGAATTGAAAATAGAAAAAGTGTGGTGACAGTAGAAGGTGGACTTTATGAGCATTACCGAATTTTCAGAAATTATCTTCATAGTAGTGTTTGGGAAATGCTTGGCAATGATCTTTCTGATAATGTTATCATAGAACATTCTCATGGTGGCTCTGGTACTGGAGCTCTATTTCTTGCTGCTGCTGCTACTCATTCTCACACACAACCTGCAAACTCTTGAATTCTATGTTTTTAATCAAAACTTAAAAGGACTTTTTGTTTGTTTTGGTTTGTTGTTTTCAAAAGAAAAAGTACATGATGTTTGGACTTCAAACTATAATTTATTTTCACATTTCTTTCTTTAATTGTAGTGATATAGTATTTCATTCCCCAAGAAAAAAAGTGTCATCTAATTTAGCTTTTAGAGGAAAAAAAATCCACAAATAGTTTTTTAGAATTTCTAATTAGGGAAACATTTTCCTTAAAATTTTTAATTTAAACACATGCAAAAATTTGTTTCTGATTGAATGATTTTTATTTTGTAATTCTGATAAATAAAAAATTGGCGACTAAACTGAATTCTACATTTTTTTTTGCAGACAATAGTGGAGGTCTTTCCTCTCAATTCTAATATATTATATTTTATCTTTCATTCAAGAGCTTTGTGTATACAAAACAATTGAAACGAGAAAATTTAATTTCATATTCTCCATTTTTACTTTTTATTTTCATAATTCTTGAAAAATTCAACTTTACTTCTATTATTTTCATTAAAAATTTTGGACCTATTTTTTTCTCACACAAATACAAAATTTTGAATATAGAATTTTGTCTCTTAAAAATCTGATTTAGAAACTAATGTACTAGAAATTTTAAATTTTAAATTTTCTGTACGTAAAAAAACTAAAAAATGAATTTTACATACTGAAATTTTTCACATGAAAAAAAATTTACTTATTAGAAATTTTAAAAACGAAATATTCAATATGTAAAACAAACTGAGAAAAAAAAAATTCATATTGGAAATTTCAAAATACAAAATTTTCTTTGTGCAAAAAAAAATTGAGAAAAATTTTTCATGCCAAAAATTTTATAAAAAAAACTGAGAAAAGATTTTGTATATTAAAAATTTCAAAAACTCAAAATTTATGATATATAAGTAACAAATTGAGAGAAAAAATTCATACGGAAAATTTCAAAAATTAAATTTCTAGTATGTAAAAAAAATTGAGAAAAAATTTCTCATACCAAAAATTTCAAAAATTAAATTTCTAGTATGTAAAAGAAAATTGAGAAAATATTTCTCATATAAGAAATTTCAAAAACTCAAAATTTCCTATATGCAAAAAAATTGAAGAAATTTCAAAAATTAAATTTCCAGTATATAAAAAAAAGGTTTAATTACAGTTTTAGTCTCTTTATTATTACTAATTCATGGAATTAGTCTCTCTATTTTAAAAGTCGACAGTTTTGGTCCTTCCCTCATATTTTTGAACTAAAAAATGACGGTTTGACATATTTTTAATGACGTGACATATAATTTTATGCTATAGAACTATCTATAATTATTCATATGTCATTAATTAAATTAAAAATATGAAAAATTTATAAAGTTAATCTAAGTTTTTATGGCGTCTTATTACAATTTCATAGGTGTTAATCATTCTATACAATCGTATAATATGTCACGTTATTTAAAACATCTCATATCATCATTTTTTAGTTAAAAAATTATAGAGAAACAAAACTGTGGACTTTAAAAATAGATGGACCAATTTCGTGAATCAATAAAAATAGAAAAACTTTGCTATCGGAAATTTTAAAAATAAAATTTCCAATAAAAAAAATATAGATGTGGAATTAAAAACACAAACTGATGTTATTTAAAATTTGTGTATTTTTTATAAAGATATTTTTGGAAATTCATTAAAAAAATAATAAAATGTGGAAGTGGAAGTTTAATGTAGAGTATAAAATCCGATTCTCTTGTGATTGTTTATTGGGTTTGTAGTAAGACTGAATTAGGCTTCTTTCTTGTATTTGGTCTATACGAAGGTGCAAAACCCTATAAAGTTTCTAGTATTTTTAGATTTCAAACATAGACCAAATTAATCTATCATGTAGTCTTCACTGAATGTGGGAAATTGTACAGAAACAAAAGTCATTTCCATTGAAAATGTAAGAGAAAACTTAATTTGATCTTAAATCACGTTAAATCAAACATACACTGTATTGTTGGATGAGGAAGTGGTGTTAATGTGCCCACAAACAACATGGCAATTTTGAGGTATGTTAACAAGTATTTAAACTTATTATTAATAAAAGAGATAGTTAATGTTTAAAATTAACACAACTTCAATGGTACGATAATATGATAAAAAGACAAGTATTGACTTTGATAAACTGTGGGTTTAATTATTACTAATTTCATTAGATAGAGATAAATGTAATTGAGACACTATCTTTTCACACAAAATTTTCTTTTTAAAATTAACATGCATTCCTCTGTTCTCATATTAAGTGTATCATTTGTAGTATTTATTTGTCTCAAATTACATGTCTCTTTATACTATTAGTTATTATTTTCACTTATATAACCTTATTAATTGTATATCCACTCATCTAATTATTTCACTAACTCCTATTAATATAGATGTTTTAGTAAATAAAATTAATTTTATCATTAAAATCAACACAACTAATCATTTTCTTAAAAATAATGTACACCGCAAATGAGACATTTACAATGTGATAGAAAGAGTAAATAGAAACAAATTATTTTACCCAAAAAGACAAATAAAAAACAACGGAGAAAGAGTATGTTTTAGTTGTCATTTTCAAAGTTCAATAGATATCATTTCTAAACTTTAATCATTGTTTAAGTCTTTTTTATGGGGGAGTAAGGAGGCAAGAAATATTCATTGGGTTAAATGGAATAAAATGTGTCAAAAAAATGAAAGGAGGTCTAGGAGTTCAAAAATTAAAATATTTTAATTTTGTTATTTTGAATAGGTGGTGTTGGAGGTTGAGAAGTGATAGGAAGATATTGTGGTATAAAGTTTTAAGTCATAAGTATGTGTATTAATTAACTTTTGTGAGGTTTTTTTAATAAAGATTCGTTGTGGTGGAAAACTATTTGCTCGATTTTAGAGGGAGAAGGTGTAATTGGGGATGGAGGAAGAAGTTATTTGATTGGAAAAAAGAGTTGGTCTAAGAGTGTCTTTTGTTCTTAGATAACATTGTCTTGAAGGAAAATTCTCAAGATAAATGACTTTCGAACGACGATTAAGAGTAAGGTTGTCGATAACGCGTGATAACTGGTAATATCGTACAAGTTTACGATATCTGGTGTCAATTTCGTGATAAAACTGTTTGTAGACTCATTTTGTAGTAATATCGGTGATTTGAGCAATTTTACTTGAGTTAACTCAAAACAAAATCACTAAAATTGGGTGAAATCATCGGCGACAAAACTAGCATTGCGCGCGTTGCGGCGGCGTGACGACACTTGAGTTCTTGGTAGTGGTTTAGCGATGCTTGGGTTATGTTACCAACAGATTTATCGATACACTCTTAGTTTGTTTAGGATTCTATCTTTTAGTAATTTACTACTTTTGCTATGCCATTTGGTCCTCTATATATATCATGTCTACCATTCAATATACAAATTGTTAATAATTAAGATACAATTTCTTCAAAAAATATTTTCATATTTGCTATATCATTCGGTCCTCTTCTTTTTATTAAAATTTGTTGGTTCAAGCAATACTCCACCTTCAGATAATATTATTAATTTTGATTTTGATCCTAATATTGAAGATTCTTGATCATCTGGAGAAGAATTTTATGAAGTTGAAGATGGAGGTGGAGATTATATTGTAGAAGGATTGAACTTTTAAAGAAATTAACTCTTGTGTTTTTGAATGACTTTAAGTTTAAGAACATGTGTTTTTATAATTTAGTGGGATGATTTTTAGTAATCTGGTACAAGTTTATAAGTATGACATTTTACTATAGTGATTTGATATTTTGTTGCTTTATAATAGAGTTGAAATTTATGTATTTATAGTACCATATTGGTATATATGTCATGTGTATATTATTTTTAATTATATTTTAATAAAAGGTAAGCTCGTACAAGTTTACGATTCGAGTTTACGTAGGAAAAATGAGTTTAGTTGAAAACTCGAGACTAACAACCTTGGTTAAGAGGGTTAGTACGTGGTGAATAAAGTGTCATCATTCTATCCTTTAGCTTGGAATAATTTGATCCCACTAAAAGTGTTTGTTTTGGTATTAGGTTAACTTCGCTTACCTAGTACTACTATAGATAATCTAACTTCAAGAGGAATTGTGTTGTTGGAGTCTAGTTTGTGTGTTGTCGGATGCGGGATTTAAAAATAATTTCAACATGTGTGTTTTACATGTCCAATGTTTAGGGAGTGTGGATGGATATTTTGAAGTGGTTGAAGTTGTCATGTGCATTTAATAATGAGATGGAGGATATGTGTACTGAGTTTTAGGCATTTGTTAGATGTGTAAAGATGTTTGAGTTAAATTTGACACCACTCAAATAACTTGTGTGCAATCTCTTTAGAACACGCGTAATTCTATTATTTTTAAACAAACTGAATTTAATGCAACTTTGTTATTAAAGAAGATAAAATTGTTTTTGTGAAAGTGGATTAAAGCCAAAAATACAAGTTTTGCTTATAAGTTTAATTCATGGTGTTATCATCCTTGGGAGTGCTTAGGTTTTTAGACATGCAATGCTTCCTTTTTTTTTTTTTTTGAGATGGTGATGTGTGGTTGGTCCTTGTTTATCACCTTTGTCTGTTTGTTGTGGGGCTTTTTATTGTTCACTCATGGTTGTTTCTTGAACTTTGGTAACTTTCATTCTTAGTACTTTAAATTCGATTAATATATTTTAGCTATTTCAAAAAAAAATATAATTTAATTATTATTGTGATAATGGTATTCTTAGTTATTTATTGCATAGAGGTAAATAAATAAAATGAGATAATAACTATTTAAAGGTATTACAAAAAAATTTTAAAAATAATTAAATTTATTGATTATTTTAATATACATAAAATACTCTAAAATAATTGTTATAACTCATTTGGTAACTATAAATATGTAGAGACTTGAGTTCGAATTTAGGATTCTCCACTTCTCTACACTTAAGATGTGTTAGTCAAACCACTAGATTATTTGACAAAAAAATATTTACACCATAATAAAGACCTCAATAGCATGAAGATGATCTATATTTTAATAAATTAGGATGCAATTTATTTATTTTAGTTTGGTTTGTAATAATTTCATCTTTTTCATCTAACTCGCGTTTGATTCTTTCATTTTTCTTTTATTTCACTACTTTATTTGATAAAACCATTTTGTTATATCTTCAATCTGACGTGGAAGAACTCAAATCCACTTCACACCGTCTCACAATTTTAAGAAATTTCAATAGAGAAAATTATTGTCACTCTCAAACTCAATATAACTTTAATTATTTTATTGAATTGTATAGTTCAATTATTATGTACACTACTCCAAAAATAACAATTTTACTTTACATTAATAACGATAGTGAGATTCATCAACAATCTAAAAAAATAATTTAGTAAAATGATTATTCTCTTTTTTTATTTATTTATAATAATCATTCTTAATATACGTGAA
Organism: Cicer cuneatum; assembly: GCA_037974295.1. NCBI lineage: Eukaryota > Viridiplantae > Streptophyta > Magnoliopsida > Fabales > Fabaceae > Cicer > Cicer cuneatum. Next base: position 13,910,584 of record JBBPBO010001985.1, read on the forward strand.
ATAAAAGAAATCAAAAAATAAAAAACAAATTGCGAATAAAAAATTTCACTTTTTTAAATGTCAGTATATGAATTTCACGATTTTCAATTTTTTTTTCTCAATCCCAATTCTTAACAAGACACATTTTATCTTTTTCCCATACTTATAAACCAAAAATGGGATATAGAGTATATTATGGGAGAAAAGGCAGTTGCGGGAGCAGGGAGAACTGAAGTTTTTTATTTTTCTCGAAAGAATTAGAGGGACGATTTGGGGTTCCAAGAGGTGAAAGCAGACAAAAGGAACAGCATCCGAGACATTTTAAATTTTCTAGCAAATGGATACTATGCAACGTGTGTTCGGGGATGGAAAGAGCTTTGGGCTTACAAAATTTGTTCCTACTCTTTCTTGTTCTTAGTGAAATCTTATTGCAATTACAGCTAGCGAATCTTGTGTATCACACTACTCTATTTTTTTATAGGGAGTTTACTATGGTGAAACAATATATAGTGTCTATATATTACTAATTTCGTGTTTTTATATATATATATATATAGAAAGATCTCTTTTATTAATGTACCAGAATTAAAATCTATATTTTTTTCAAAAACTATCATTCAATTAATAAAAAAGAAACATAATTTACTTTTTTTATATCTAATTGAAAATATTTGTGTGAAAAACTAATTAATATTTGTTGTAATTTGAAAATAGTATTTATAGTAGTATGAAGGAACAATTTGTTAGAGCTAGACAACTAAATCTTCACTCCTTTAAATTTAACTATGAATGTTCAATATCTCCAAACACCCTTTTCATAAGAAAAAAAAACTATACAGGTTTGAAAGGGTACCCAAAATTTCCTCGCTAGCTAGACTATACCCCAAATTAAAAATATTTGTTTGTTTTAACTTTTAAGTCATACGATCACGTGCAGTGTAGTCAACTAGCAGATACTGACATTAACAAGATTAATACTCCGCATCATGATTAATCTGGTAAAGTATGGCACGTAACGAGGCTTTAATGGTTAATCAAAAGGGGATTATAAGGACAAATTTGACCTCTTGCAATAAAGTAAGTAGTTAATTATTAGTAGAAACCTGAAGTGACCACCATTGATGCATATATCTTGGATTCAAGAATCAAGGCCACCACTTTTCTAAGGACAAAATCTAACTTTAGTGGCCAAAATATAAAAATCACCCCGTGATAGAAACCAAGGACTTTATGATTGATTAGGAGGGTTTATGCTAAATTACTGTTCCTAATCAATGTGGGGCATTAACCTACATGCCTAGGCACAGTCCTCGTCAATTAAGATCCTTGTTTGATTCTTGAGTTGGACAAGTTCATAGTGGGCACAAATTTGGTACCTACTAGTTGAAATTGAAACCGATTAAAAGGTATGTATATTTGCTTCCTAATTGCCGCGGATGTTCGGAGTATTTAATATCACAATTCACAACAACACACGATTCCTCCATTATTGGCTTTTCATCCATGCAATAGGAATCGGAATCAAAATGGTGCAAGTGTTTTGCATCATAAAGGATCATGAATGAAACAAATACTGTATCGAAGCAAATAATCCTTCCCTTCTTAAAAAAACAATAGATATCTACAATTCATATCTATAACATGTTTAACAACACACTGAAGATGGAAAGGAGACCGACAAATGTCAAAGTCCCCTCAAATTTTAAATATTCACTTACGGTAGAATTTTCAAATAGATATTCACAATTCATATTTATAACATGTTTAACAAGGACAGAGGATAATGTCTTATATTCCCCTCAAATTTTACGGGTTTCTTTAAATTATATATAATAAATTATTACACTGTTCTATGCGTCTTTTATTAGTTAGTTTAGTTATTAAATATATTTTTTATTAACCAATTTAGACTATAAAAAAAATTGATGTGTTTAATTTTGTAATAACATTAGTCTTACAAATAAAAGAGGAGTTTGCTTAAATATTTATAGATTTAAATATTTAACTTGTTATAAAAAACTTAAAAGACAAATTTGTTAAAAACAAAAAACTTAAAGAATCAATCCACACATTAGCCTAAATTATCATATCATGCTTTAATTCAATTTTTGTTAAGCAACTAAATATGATTAATTAAAATTTAACATAAGAGATAATTCATTAATGCATATTGCTTTATGACGGAAAACCTTGCCATTCACTCCCTTTCTCCTCTATTGTAGAGATGGTTTAAGCATTTTTGTTTGTTTGGAATTATCCATCTAAATTATCTATTCTCTTTTTTTATTTGTAGAAATAGTTTCTACACAAATTTAATTCTTTCATGTTTTATATATGATTTTGTGAAAGCACAACATGAGATTGTTTGTCGTCTTGGTATAACTTGTTTGTTTTCTAGTATTAGTTCAGTGTTTTCAAAACCAAAGATAACTTACATGGTAATTAACATAATCTTTATTCGTTAAATGACTACCAAATTTATAGTTAATTTAGACAAGTCAAGGACTACATATTAGTTGATTTGAATTTGAAGTTGAAAAAAATGGTCTTTTGAAAATAAAATAAAAAAGAAAAAGGTCAATGGATAATGAAGCATAAAATAGACATTGGTACTCTGCAAAGGGTATACAAATTGTTGATGATGTTGTCTGTATGCGGTTTCTACAATAGATGAGAGTTGAAAAGGGGGCAGCCTTAAGCTTCTTCTTCACTCCTCACTCATTCACTCATTCATTCACTTCCCATTAACAATTCTCTCACAAAATGCACCTCCTTCCATCTTTCCTCATCATCCTCTTCCTATCAGTACACTTAGTTTCCACTACATACATCTCAGAACACAAAACTTTACTCTCATTCAAATCATCCTCCATCACCGACGACCCAACACACTCCCTCATCTCATGGAACTCATCCACAACCCACTGTTCCTGGCACGGCATCACTTGTAGTGGTCCCCACCGCCACGTCACCTCTATCGACCTCTCTTCACTCACCCTTACAGCCACTCTCTCCGACCACCTCTCCGACCTCCCTTTTCTCTCCAATCTTTCCCTCGCTGATAACAAATTCTCCGGCCCCATTCCTCCTTCTTTTTCATCTCTTTCTTCGCTCCGTTTCCTTAACCTCTCCAACAATGTCTTCAACGGTACTTTCCCTTCTCAGCTCTCGCGTCTCTTCAATCTACACGTTCTTGATCTTTACAATAATAACATGACTGGTTCTCTTCCTCTTTCTGTTACTCGCATGCAAAATCTCCGGCATTTGCATCTCGGTGGAAATTTTTTCACCGGAAAAATCCCGCCGGAGTATGGAACTTGGCCTCATCTTGAGTATCTTGCTGTCTCCGGCAACGAGCTTTCTGGACCCATTCCGCCGGAAATCGGTAACCTCACTTCCCTCCGTGAGCTTTACATTGGTTACTTTAATACCTACGACGGTGGTATTCCGCCGGAGATTGGTAACCTATCGGCGATGGTAAGATTCGACGCTGCTTACTGTGGATTAACCGGCGAGATTCCACCGGAGCTTGGAAAGCTTCAGAACTTGGATACACTGTTTCTTCAAGTGAATGCGCTTTCTGGGTCTCTTACGCCGGAGCTCGGAAACCTAAAGAGCTTGAAATCAGTGGATTTGTCTAACAACGCGTTCTCCGGTGAGGTTCCGGCGAGTTTTGCAGAGCTGAAGAATCTTACTCTTTTGAATCTTTTCAGAAACAAGCTTCACGGAGCTATACCTGAGTTTGTCGGAGAGATGCCGGCGCTTGAAGTGTTGCAGATTTGGGAAAACAACTTCACCGGAAGCATTCCTCAGAGTTTAGGGAAAAATGGAAAGCTTACACTTGTTGACGTTTCTTCAAACAAATTAACCGGTTCGCTGCCACCTTATATGTGTTTCGGAAACAATCTTCAAACTTTGATAACTTTAGGGAATTTCCTTTTTGGTCCCATTCCAGATTCACTTGGAAAGTGTGAGTCTTTGAGTAGGATTCGTATGGGTGAAAATTTTCTTAATGGGTCAATTCCAAAAGGGCTTTTTGGTCTTCCACACCTCACACAAGTTGAACTTCAAGATAATCTTCTATCTGGTGAGTTTCCTCAACCTGTTTCAATGTCACCAAATCTTGGTCAAGTTACTCTGTCCAACAACAAGCTTTCTGGGCCTTTACCACCTTCCATTGGAAACTTCACCAGTGTGCAAAAGCTTCTCCTTGATGGAAACCAGTTCACAGGTAAAATCCCTTCTGAGATTGGAAAGTTGCAACAGCTTTCAAAGATTGATTTTAGTCATAACAAGTTTTCGGGTCCTATTGCACCTGAGATTAGTCATTGCAAGCTTCTAACTTTCGTTGATCTTAGCCGTAATGAACTTTCTGGTGAGATTCCAAATGAAATCACTGGTATGAGGATATTGAATTACCTTAACCTTTCAAGGAACCATCTTGTTGGTACTATTCCAGGTTCTATTGCTTCAATGCAAAGTTTAACTTCTGTTGATTTTTCATACAACAATCTCACTGGTTTGGTTCCTGGTACTGGTCAATTTAGTTACTTTAACTACACTTCCTTCCTTGGTAACCCTGAACTTTGTGGTCCTTATTTGGGTCGATGCAAAGATGGGGTTGTTAATGGCCCTCATCAACCTCATGTTAAAGGTCCACTCTCTTCAACTGTGAAGCTTTTGCTTGTAATTGGTTTGCTTGCTTGCTCCACTGTATTCGCTGTTGCTACAATATTCAAAGCTAGGTCTTTGAAAAAGGCCAGCGAAGCTCGTGCATGGAAATTAACTGCGTTTCAACGGTTAGATTTCACCGTTGATGATGTTCTTGATTGTTTGAAAGAGGATAACATTATAGGAAAAGGTGGCGCTGGCATTGTTTACAAAGGTGATATGCCTAATGGAGATCTTGTTGCTGTGAAAAGGTTGCCAGCAATGAGTAGAGGCTCTTCTCATGATCATGGTTTTAATGCTGAAATTCAAACTTTAGGGAGAATTAGACACAGACACATTGTTAGATTATTGGGTTTCTGTTCAAACCATGAGACAAATCTATTGGTTTATGAGTACATGCCTAATGGAAGTTTAGGTGAAGTTCTTCATGGTAAGAAAGGAGGTCATTTGCATTGGGATACAAGGTATAAAATTGCCGTGGAAGCTGCAAAGGGTCTTTGCTATTTACACCATGATTGTTCGCCACTTATTGTTCATCGGGATGTGAAATCGAACAATATCTTACTTGATTCAAGTTTTGAAGCACATGTTGCTGATTTTGGACTTGCTAAGTTCTTGCAAGATTCTGGAACGTCTGAGTGCATGTCTGCTATTGCTGGTTCTTATGGATACATAGCTCCAGGTAACATATTCAATATAAATGATGATTGTTTTGTTGAACTTGTGCAGTTAATTGTTTTTTCCTAAGCAAAATTTCAATCTTTAATCCTTAGTCGGATTCTTTTGACTCAACAACACTGATTTAGGTGTAGAAGGAAACTGTATTGTTCTGAAATGATGCCCCTAATTAATTAACTAATTTAATAATCCCAACATTCTATTTTGTCTACCTTGTTTTTTTTTTTTCTTATCAAGCACTAGTGATCTCTTTTGAGTTGTCCACTAAATTAGTATGCTTCCAATTATTATTACTGCTTAAAGTAAATAGTAGATAATTCTGCTGTAGATGCCTTGTTTTTTTGGTGTAAATTGGGTATATCCAAAGCAAGTGTTGAGACTAATCTTTCGAGTTGGGTAGGACCATTATGGGCAGTAAAGCTCGCTCTCAAGAGTTTTAACATTGTTGTATTTCCAGTGCTTGATTTGAATCCAAGATCTCTGATTAAGCTAGAAGAGACCTAAGTCATCTCATCCAAGTGCACTTGGATTCTAGATGCCTGGTTTGATACTTGATAATAGGCCCCCAAATATACAATTGGATTAATAATCCTGTAGTTATGGTTATACAAGTTCAATAGTTTGGAAATTGGAAAATGATGTTGATTTTCTTTGATTTTGTCACTTTGTTTCACTTAATAATTTCCACTTAATGTAGCTGTTTATATTTTTTTTTTTGTCTATGATCATTGATTGAAGTTGAGATTTTGATTTCAGAATATGCCTACACATTGAAAGTCGACGAGAAAAGTGATGTGTACAGCTTCGGCGTGGTACTATTAGAGCTGGTAGCAGGGAGAAAACCAGTTGGAGAATTCGGCGATGGTGTGGACATAGTGCAATGGGTGAGAAAAATGACTGATTCAAACAAAGAAGGTGTTCTAAAAGTTCTTGATCCAAGACTTCCCTCAGTTCCACTTCATGAGGTGATGCATGTGTTCTATGTAGCAATGTTATGTGTTGAAGAACAAGCTGTTGAGAGACCAACTATGCGTGAAGTTGTTCAAATGCTTACTGAGCTTCCTAAACCACCTACCTCAAAACATGTTGAAGATGTAACATTAACTATCACTGAATCATCCTCTTTGGCATCATCAAACAGTTTAGAGTCTCCATCTAAAGAACCTAAAGATCTTCTTAGCATATGAAGTGGGCTTTGTTTGTTTATTTATTTATTTAATTCCTTTCGGATATGTAGCTTGTGGCTTTGTTTTGGTTTTCTTTTATTATGGGGTGGGGTTTTAAGTTTTAAGTATTATTAATGTTTGGATATTTATTTTCTTAATGAATTTGTAATTTGTACAGTAGGATTATTGGTGGGAGTATTTGGCTATATTCGTCTTTGCCTTCTCGCGAATCACTTGTTTATGGCAACTGTCCGTAGTTCTATTGTTAATCTTGATTTCAAACTTACAGATTTATATTTAATAATAATAATAATAATAAAATCTATTTACAATTTGGATCGTCTAGTTTTAATTGAACTATCATGGATGACCTGTTTGCAATAGCTTTGATTACAAACAATTGGGATCAGGTTGTTGAGGGTCTCATCCTGTGCCAAGGAGTACTCAGAAGTTTTGTTTCTTTTTATGGGTAATATTGACACTTGACAGGTGATAAGGAGAGTGAAAAGGACACGCAATAATACAAACGTGTTATGAAGTTAGGTATTAATGCAAGGTGATATGGTTTGTAAACTATTTATTTATCAAGTCTCAGGGCCCACTGGCGGCCAGAGGCTCAGAATAAGCAAAATCTATTTTTGGGGTTTATACAAACAATAAAACTTAGATGTAGGGTGTATATATATAATTCAAACTATTGAGGAACCTTTATCTTCAATTTTAGACATATATACAAACAAATCATTAATTAGATGTAGCGTACTGTACTACTTAAAACTAAAGTGTGAATTTTGTCTCTTTTAGGCTGATTAAAATATTCTATTTTTTTTATAGCATATTATATTATTCAGTTTATATGCGAAGGAAAAGAAAATACAAGTGAGTATATTAAAATTAACGATCTCATTACATTAACAATAGTAGCTCGATTTGTAGATATATTTTGACCGTACATGATTGACTTGTAGATAAATTTTATGAAGATTTTTTTTTTTATGTGTTTTTAAGAAAGTTTGCTTATTTAAACATTTTAATAACATAAATTTGGGCAATTTTCTTTAGCCTTAAAATTGTTATTTAGTTGAACTTGCATAATTTTATTATTAAATTTGACTCAAAAGAGATTGTTGACATAATCGATCGTAATTATACTTCTATTAAACATTATGTAAATTTTGACTTCATTATATTTAAGGTTTATTATGTAGATTTCGATATAGTTCTCTTGAATTCATCTTTTTTACTTTTAAATAATATTATTTACATGGATATTGAGGTAGTCAATTTTCCTAGTTTAAATTCTTAATATAATTCCTTATTCAACAAATAAAAAAAAGATAATTAACAAGAAAAAGAAATAAAAGAAAATAAAGCTCATGTAGTTTGGAGGAGAGGGCTATAGAAAGAGAATGAAATTTTCCACCTTATTTAAAAGAATGATTTTATAAAAAATGAGAAAAGAATGTTCTTTATAATTATTTTTATTTTTAGAGTAGTATAACATCATAAAAAGAAATGGAAGAATTTATATAAATTCTTTTAAGTCCATATCTAATTTACTTTTTTAGTTTTTCAAAAATAAACTCTCCAAAATCCTTTGGTGGTGTAGCCCACCCTTCCTTCCTTTTTCCTAAAATCCTTGATCAATGTCTTTAGAAGTTTTGTCTTTCAAAATAGATACCACGAAATGGGCTCTCAATTTTAACCCGCGCCATGACTCTTCTTATTGTTGGGTGTGGATCATGCTCTACATAGATAGTATGGTTGCCGACTTAAGAGTTACTGATTGATAATCCTAAACATGAATTTTTGGCACATATTTTGTACTACTGTTATTTTAGAAAACAATGGAAGTTATACACACTACAAACGTTACATAAGTGTTGTAAAAGATTCATCTTCATCTTAGGTAAGTGTCCAAACCTATTTCCCTAAAATGGTCTAGCTATCTAGTTACCAAACCTACAATAAGGAAAGGCCCGATATGGATAAAACTTAAAACTAAGAGGTGAATTATGGTGCCATTTTGATCTATGGTTGGTGTGTGTCATTAACTAAGAATAAAAATACGCATGTGAAATTCAAAAATTTGGGGCCATGTTGCCCCCTGCCATTTCCTAAAGGGAAAACCATGACAATATTGTACTGCTTGTTTGGTTGGGTTGAATTTAGAATATGAGGGTCAATTTCAGAATCTACTATAGAAAATGTGACAAGGGTACTCGCTTTTAATTTGCTGGAACCAAAACGACATTGCATGGAGACATATTGATTATGCTTGCTATGACTATTGTGATGGGATGTGATGGTATTCAATACTAGTGGAAAAATTGGGCCACTATGAGCAATGATAGGGTTCTTTAACTATGGTTAGTTTTCAAGATTAATGGACTCTAGAGAAATTGATCACCTTATGTAAAAAATGCTACTAGAGTAGTGTTTTTGCTAAATCAGATCAAACCACTTTAAAAAAAATATTAGAAATATAGATATGAGTTGCCTTTTTTATGGACCATACCTGGTACTATAAAATTAGTGCAAGCATGGAGAGAAAGTTACCTTTTCTTTTTTTTACAAATGGAGGAGAGAAAGTTACCTTTAAATTTAAAGAGATTACAAGATATTTAAATTAATGTACTAGTCATTATAAAAAGAATCTTTGTCGTTTAGATTTATAATTTTTGTAATGAAAAAGATAAAAAGGAGCTAAAAGAGAAATATGATTCATTTATTATGTTGGCAAATGTTTAACTTGTATTATCAAAAAAAAATCTTAACCAATATCTTTAGGACAACAGTTAATCCAGAACAATTAACAGTTGAGTTAAGGGGAAGCCGATGCCTAACTAGCGGATTATAATATTAGTCGAACTAGAAACATTTAAAGAAGTTATTTCTATTTGCATTTTATTTTTATCATTAAACTATTCCTTACTTATATTTTTAGTCTAGTAGTTTATGAAGGAGTTAAGAAACATATTTTGAAGGAGTTAAAGAAACAACAACAATCGTACAACATATTTTGAAGGACTTAAGAAACACAAAAATGAAGACTAAAATTTTTTATCGGACGTAATCGCTCAAAGAAAAAACAAAATTATTGTTAAAAGACACTAGTTGATTGATCGGTTAACTCTTGAGCAAGGGTGGATCCGTATGTTGATAGCGAGGAATCTTGCCCCTACAAGAAAATAAAAAATTCTTTTGATAATACTATTATTTTTATTTTATTTCCCATAAAATTTTATAGTTTTAAATCCACTCACACACATTTTTTATACGCCAAATACACTCACACAAATTAAAGTTACATTTTATATATGTTCACATTTCTACCTTTTTCTCTTTGATAGTGTTAACAATAAAAAATTATTAAACATTTTAAAAATATGAACTCTCGTAGAGGACAATTGTAATTTGTAGAATCTCTTATATATTTTAAATTTGTTTAGTGATTATAATTATATATTTTATAAGAGTTGATAATATATTTTTTTAGTAAAAATATATATACTATTTTAATGCTATGTGAAAAGAAATTTATGGATTTGTCGATGCTTTTGAATTCTACAACAAATAAAAAATATATTTGAATTCAATTTTGTGAGAGAGGAAACTAATTCTAAAAGTATGTAATTTATTTTGTTTGTATAATCTAATTTAAAATTGAAATTTGAAGCTTTTGTCTTCAAACTTAATTCTTAATTTCAAAACTACTAATGTATTACTTTATCTTCAATTCTTTTTTAACCAATATCAATTTTTTAAAATTAAATTAATCTATTTAAAATTAATTTTTACCACAAGAGACTCTAGTTGCTTTGAAGTTACTTTGAAGCTGGGCCGGTCGGAGGATAAGACTATTAAAATAACTGTTTTAATCTTCCATGAAAAATAAAATTTTCATTTAATCAAAATGCCTCAAAACAAAAATTTTACTTAACAAAAAGACTTCAAATTTTAATATTTTTAAAATTAAAACATATAAATCTTTTCTAAATTTAATATCGTCTCAACAATATTAAATCAATTGAAAAAAAATATTACATAACATCAATTATATTAATTTAGTAATATTAAATTAAAATTTAAAAAATTTATTTTAAACTTTATATTAAAATTTATTTTAGGCTTGAAAGTGTTTTGGAGTGAGTCCTGCTTTGAAGTTTGAACCATGATCAAATTTAATGTAGTATAGAACATCTAAGTTTGTTGGACATTCAAATCAAACTGATTGACACTGTAATGGTTTTCAAAGAATCCTAACTGAAAAAACACTCAGATGCATTATTACTCTATGATTTACTAAAATTTGGAAGAACCTCTTGACACTGAACACACCAAATACATATGACAAAATCTTTAGTACCAGAAAACTTTTAATATTAGATAATTCTTTTAGGTATGACTTCAAAGTTCAATTTGTGTGGTTTGAAAAACAAAACAGAGGACGTGAATAAAGGTTTTTGAGAAATGCAAGACATAAAGATGATTTGGTAGCAATATGACAAACAACTTTGCTCGAAAATTTATCAAAAGAAGGTTTCTCCTCCAAATTAAGCTTTCTGTTTGCTTGGACCTATTAGATTGTCCATAAATATAATATCATATCATATCACCAACACTATTCTCTCCTATTTTAATATTGGAACTTTTACTGTTTTCTTTTGTCCGATGTTACTGTTGTGATTTAATTGATTGAGAGAAATGCACTATATGTGTGTACAGTGAATTGGCATTTCGTGTCTTCTATGATTTTCCCGGCCCATTGTATTTGTACGTAACATTATAATTACAGCTGTCAAAAAAGTTTGATTTTAAAGTCTCTTTTAATAAACTTGTTTCAAATTTTAAATACTTCTTAATAGATTTTTTTTTACCTCGATTTTTTAATTTTTAGTTTTTCTGAATCTGAACCGAGAGGTTTATAACTCATCTCGTGTTTTCTATGTTTGTATATCAATAAAATATATTTTATATGTAAAAAAATATGAGATTATATGTGGGACAAATCATTTATTCTTAAATTTTATTTATTACTTTATATATATAATTAAATTGTAATATAAAAATATATAATATTTATAAATTAAGGAATAAATTTTAAACCTATTTTAAACATAAATTTAAATTATAGCAAATCGTAATTATGGATCATTCTAAATCTTAAATATATATATATATATATATTTAGATTTAAATATAAATAAAATTTTATAAAAATATTTAAACACATTATTTTAAGAAATTTTCAACAAGATGAGCTTGGTTTCAACCTTGTATTTTCGGTGTGCATACGACTAAAATTGAAACAAATCTACGACACCAAGAACAACACCATTTGCCGTTGCTAATTTTCCTTCTCAAAGCTTTGTACTCATTTTGTGCCAAATCAATGATCCAAATTTTATTCTTTTAAAATTTTAATGAAATACGAACCAATTTTTTTTAATGAAATGCTACAAAATATTATTTTTTTTAAGAAAAAACTACAAAATCTTATCATCAACAAAAAAACTTTTAAAATCCTAATTTGATATTATCCTCATACTATAAATAATATTATTATTTTAACTACATATAATAAAATAATAAAACTCATAAATTTGTATGGAGTAGTTGTTGTCATATGATATATGTTATGCTTTATTAAACTTTAAATGAGGATACCATAAAAATCGGAAGAAAAGAATAAATAAAAAATTCGAAAAAAAATTGAAATATTTTTTATTTCAAAAAAATAATTGATTTTTTAACGGGCCCTCTAAACCCACATAATTTTGTGGCCTTTTTATATTATAGACTTTCTTTTAATAGGTCTTTTTATTTTAAGGTTTTTTGGCCCCCTCTAATATGTGAGCTGGAGCTAATATATAGGGGGCTTGACAAATTGACAACTCTAATTATAATTATAAGCACAAAGAGTTTCTCCCTCTTAAAACTTTATATATATATATATATATATATATATATATGTTACTTTAACTAATAATTATATGGATTAAATGTGTTTTTAATTTTTATAAAATTTTGATTTTAGTTTCTACAATTTTTTCACTTTGATCCCCCAATAGTTTAAGTCTACAATAAATCAAGATTTTATCACAACGCTACCATATTTTACAGATACATTTTATGTCTATACTAAAAATCTTTTGAAAAATAATGAGTTAAAAATTTAATTTTTAGGTTCTGATTGTCATTATCTTAGTTTATTGAGTTTTTATCGCTTAAAATTCGTATTTATTTAATCTTTAATTAAAAAATTAAAAAAAATTGTGGGGCATATGTTTATAAAATTTTAACTTTTAGACATATTTGCAAATAAATTATTTAAAAATTCGAAAAGTATATGTAAATTAATTTAACACCAGAGACTAAAATTGTTAACGAAAAATTTGTATAAATTAAAAATTGAATAAACTTTTTATTTTATATGGACTAATAACAAAAAAAATTATGAAGATTAAAGTATATTTAATTATAATTATGCGTAGAATACTTAAAATTGTGAGAGAACATGTCTAATTGTGTGAAAACTAAAATATGTAATACATATTTGGATTGACAGTGATGTTGCCATAATAACGGTGAGCTAACATATTTTAGGCAATAACTACTCTTTAAAGCTTTTAAAAAATTACAATATCACCATGATAGAAATGAGAAAATAAAAGGTATATACTTTGAAAAATATGTGGATTATAAATAAGAATAGAGATGAAAAAACAAAATGTATATATATATTTTTTTTCAACGATTCAAAAATCAAATATTAACAAATATCTTAAAAACTCGTATTAATCGATGACTCAAATATAGAAGTGTTGTTTTAAAATTGTGTTCAATTTTTTATAAATTTGAAAATTGTCTTAAAAGTTATGTATCCATTTTAATACTTCTATTTTTTATTCCCTTCTTAGTGCATTTATTAGCCAGAGCAAAAAGCTTAAAAAAGATAGTACAATAGTAGATGCGAATGATCAATTGATAGTCGAGTTTTTTTAACACTCAAATTTTGAAGGGAATAAAACTTTAGTAATTTGAAATTGTTTTAAACTAACTGTCTTTAATAAAAGCTGGTTAATCACTTAAATAGAAATTGATAGCCAAATATTGATAACAATAATAAGGTTCCTATTTATGTCGTCAACAAAACTTGAGGACTTTAGCCATATGCAATAAAAGTGAAAATAAAAGGTACAAATCCCACAATAACCCACTTTGTAGTTGCAGTTGAGCTGATTGATTGTTCGTGTGGTAGCCCACGCGATTGTCATTATCATCATTCATTTCTCCATCCCATTACTCTCCTTTGACTTCATTTATTATTGCAGATAACTTCCAGTAATAATTGCAATAATAATACATGTTGTCCATTTCCTGCTTAAAATGTAGCACCATTCATGTAGTGTCCATTTTCTTTGTTCAACATTTTCAACGCAAAACTTTAAATTGAGTTACTTTTATCTACTTAGATTATTTACTGTTTTTAAAAGCTCAGAAAAAGGCAATTTAAAAAAGTATAAAGTGGTAAAAGGCTACGTGTAACTTGATTGGTGCACATGGGCTCCAATAAAATAATATAAATGAAAGTTTGATGGAAAAAAAATTAATGTATTTAATTTAGAAAGTAGTTAATTTCAACTCAATGTAAGTCCACTTTTAACCTTACAGTTTACCATTGGAGATATTATATGCAACTTGGAGAGATGCCTCTTCTCTAACAAAATATAAGTAAAATTAATCAATTATAAACACATTAAATTAATTAGTTATTCACAATTATTTCATTTTTCACACACAAGTTGTCGTTGCTACAAACTTTGTCTTCAGCCTCACTTACATCCTGCTGCTGCATGCATTTCTTCATCTCCTCTGTAAGTCACCATAGTTACGACAAGATGTCTCTTATCGTAGCGGCGAGGGTGATGGGACGATCTTATTGTGGTTGTGATCGCGAACGTGGAGAAGAATTGGAGTTGCGATCTTTTAGTATATACATAGTGGACACATGAAATGTGGGGACACAAATTAATAAGAATCCCAGGAGGAATTTTCTTAAATAAAAAGAGAAAATAAATTCATGAATTAATCATGCAGATTATTCACGAGTGTTTGTGGCAATCATTTGCACTGCACGTATCATTCTCACCAACACTCTTATTTTTTTCTTATATTAAATGTTACAGTTTTATTATTATATTTATACAAATAAAATATTATTATTCTTTCCATTAAAGGGCCAATTCCTCTCAACAAACACTATAATCTCCCCAATTGATGGTTTTCCATTAATGATAGAAAAATTACTTCAATGAATTTAATTTTTTTAATAAGTGGGGTCAAACCCCGTTAAAACTAAACTAAACAAAGCTTAATGTTTCTAGGAAAGACAACCACACTTCTATTGGTCAACACGACGAGAGAGGATAAATCAAGAATTATATCAAAAATACTATCATTTGAGAAGAAGAAAGACTGAATTTAACAAAAGTATCATCTACTTGATTAACTTTATTGTGGACATGTGATAGCTTAAAGCGACCCAACTGTATAAACATCTCATTAATTATACGAGTAACAAGACTATAACATAAATGTCTATGAGAATGATTATTCAGAATTAAGGACATTGCTACTTGAGAATCTAATACTAATATTTCTGAAATCTCTGGAAATAGTAGCTTCAAACTATTATATATCACCCAAAGTTTTGCCATTGATATAATGTACCTCTAAAACATAAGAGTAGTTAAAGATGAAAGCACCGGTGTGATGCCGAACCACGCCTCCACAAGCTGTCAATCCATTTGAGTTTTAGACTGCACTATTTCCATTGAGAACCACCCAACCATCATCTGGATAATGCCAAATAAACCAATGCCAAGGAGGAGATGATACACATGCAAGACGAGCATGAATTAGTTGAGTATTTGATATAGTTGTTGCTTGGTACCTAACTTTGGCGACGATGCTACTTGCGGTGGCAACAATATTGAAAAATATCAAATCGTTGAGTCTTTTACACATTATCTAATACCGCAACAATAACCGATACTTCAATCTACGTCATTGTCCTCATAAAGATCTATCCAATATCATTATATTTTTTATAAAGATCTATCCAACATCCGTTCTCATTCTCTTCGTTTTGCGTTTTGCAAAGAAACATGAATAGACTAATTAATAGCATGGACCACCGGCATTTTGAAACATTGCAAATCCATCAAAGAAATTGGGGAGATAAGCACTTTGTTTTGTCTCGTTCTGTCTATACCCTTCAAGTATCTGAAGTTTGTTGGAATTTTAACATATTATCCAAATATGAATTATAGCATATAAATTGATATAATAATGTGTACTAAAGAGAGAGAGTTGAATCATAGTTGTTTGTTATAGTGTTGTGATCCATTGCTAAGGTTATTATATATTCATTGATGAATGTTGTGAGAATTGTACTCGTCTCTTCCTTATGAAAGTGGCTTCTAGGTTAAATTGATTTAATAAGATACTTAAAACATACACTATACGAGAATATGAACCTCTCATTACATTAACTAAAGAACTTTTCAACTCATAACAAATATTCATTTATTTTATAATTAAGTGCATTGTTAATAACTAGAATTTAACGGTGGATTTAATAATTTATATTTAATTACTAATTTAATCTACGAATAAAATCCAACAAAATTACTTAAAATGAGACTAATTTATTTGAAGAAGGTAAGACACAACAGAAATTTCATAAACAAGTATTTTAAATCTAGCGCCACTACTTTTCTTCACTATTTCCTTTTGTTCTGTTTTTCATTTTTTCATCAAGCGTGATGGTCTAAGACCAAATTTTTGTCCAAAACAAATCCTATAAATCTTTTTTTCTTCTCTTTTATTCAAATAAGTGATTTTTATTTGTTTTTCTTTTGTACTTTTCGTGATTTTGCCGTCTTAGTGCGACATTTTGATTTATTGTCTGGTTGTAACAATTAATCTTTGATCTATTGCAAATTTAAACAGTAACTTTGGCGTCTTCAATGTTACAACTTCGGGGACATAGATCTTCTGGACACTTCCATTGTGTCATATTTGTAGATTTTGTCATATTTGTATATATTTTCCGTTTTATACTATTAACATTAATGTTGTCAATTTGTTCGCAAATTTATCATTTTCATTTTGTACGACGTTAAAATATATTATTCTCGGTATATATAATATTTATCAATTTGAATGAATGAATTTCCTTTTTTTTTTTTGTAAAAAAGACACAATAGAAAAATGAGTTTTATTTCTATTTTTTTGTGAAATAGATTGTTAATAATGGTATCTATATAATAAATTAAATAATTGATTTAATTAAATAATGAAGGTGAGAATTTGTAGTTGACTAATTAGTAATGTTACTACATATTACACATAAGTAATTAATTAGTTTTTAAAAAATTAATTTTAATAGGAAAAACAAATTAAAGAACTTTGTTAATTTGTTTTAAAACTTTAATAGTATTTGTGTATTTTTAAAAATAATAACACTTATATCTTTTTACATTCTACTCAAACAAATAAATAAAAAAAGAATTATCTCTTCTATTTCTTATCTATTTTTTATACTAAATAGTAAATTAAATCTATTATATCTAATCTTCTCTTCCTCTTTTTTCATAGTTTTTTCAATTCTTTGTTTTCTAATATTTTTCTTCGCAATCAATCCAACCCTTAAAATCCAATTTGGGACCACTATGACCATAGTTACAATAATCCAAAAATTTCAAAAGTGTTGTTGAATTCTGGAATTTGTGATGTAAACATTCGAGAGTTTGATGAAACCATCGATAATCTAGGAAAAAATTTCACTTTGAAGGTTTCAGCTTCTTTAAAACTTTCGAAAATTTACAAAAATTTAACTTTGAACATTTTAAATATTCGAATTTTATCTAAATTATGTACTTGTTTTATTTCGAAGATTTGAATGTTTCGAATTGTGGGGTGAATTCTGTAAGTTTCGAATGAAGGAGTGAAAAAGTGAATGATAATTTTTTGAGATGGGTTTATAGAAGGACAATTAGGACATTTCACAAAAAATAAGGGGTGGGAAGTCAAAGTGGGGGGAGGGGAGGTGCACGGTACATTTCTCTTATGGAAGCCCATAGAAAATTGATATTTGAAGGCCCCTGAGACAAAAATTAGAAAAATACATTAGGCAGCCCAACACCTAGTTTTTTTATCCCTACAAATCTATTAAAATTTCAAAATTATTTTCAATATAAGTTGTAGTACTTAAATTTTGTCCGACCAATTAAAATATTTTTTTTTGAAAAAAATAAAAAAAATATATTTAATAAAAAGTTTGCACTTATTATTATTAATAAAAAAGTTTTTTCAATTTTGAATTTATATGTGTTTATATTACATTACATTTAATACATAAAATAAAATAATTAATTAAAATAATTAAAAAAAAGTAAAAAGGTTTACGTGCAAGACACATTTGCTTGCTCTGCTGCCTGCTTGCAAGATTAAGTTTACAAGTGCTGCTGCAGTCATCCCTCAGTCAGTTTGCCATTTGTTTTTAATCTTAATAAAAGTATTATTTTCACCATTTAAACACTTAATCAAAAAGGCTAACCACCTATTTCCTTAATTGTTTGAAGTTGCTTAATTTTTACTCTAAAACATTGAAAAAATCCAGAACATAATTTTATCTTATAAACACTCAAATTCATCGCTTAATAAATTGAGAACAAAAATCACTAAAAAGAGGGGAGAAAGTTTTCTGAGTCCTAAAAAACAGTAAAACAGAACGAGTAAAGAGTAGAAGAGAAACAATAAATCAGAGGAAGAAAACAAGAGATAAAGTATTCTACATATATATATAATTTGATTTTATTATTACAATATGTGTACAAATAAAAATCTTGTTAAAATATTGTTGTTATTACAGTATGTATAAAAGATAAGATATTTTATTATTACAGTATGCAATAGGTTAGTATGTTAGTATGTTGTTAACAAATGAATAAAAATGGAATATTGTAGAAAAATTAGCAATAAACCAAAAGGGAAACAAACGAAAACCCAAACAAATTGAATAGAGTAGTTGAAACTTAAATCGCCGTCTTCGCCAGGACGATGACGGTCGTCGCCAGCTGCTGCCGGTAATCGCCGGTCACCACCGTCGGATTCCCTCTTCATCTTACTTTCTTTCTTCTTATTCTTCTTCTTCTTTTCTTTCTTCTTTCTTTTTTTTTTCTTTCTCTTTCTTTCTTTTCTTCCTTCTATGTTCAGCGCAGCTAACCTCTCTCTTTTCCTTTTCCTTTTTCTGATACAATTAACCCTCTTTCACTCTTTTAACCCTTTCTTTTTTAGCCAAGTTGGGCCTAGCCCATTTAGATTTTAACAAAAAAAAATTGTTTTTGATTTATAACTCAATATGAAATTCTATAAAAAAAAACACAAACAAATATTGCCTTAAAAATTAATTAATTGGAATATTTTTATTTTTTTTAAATCGCATCTTCACTAGATAAACTAATAAATACAAATTCATAAATGAATTAATAAATAAAAATCATTAGTAAATGTTAACTAAAAATGACATCCTTTAATCCATCAGTAGTAGAATACGAATTATAGAACTTGATAGTTTTAAAAAATTATTTTTTTAGAAAATAAATGAATTTAAAATTAAATTTTTTTAAATGTTAGATTAATTATATGTGACATCTTTTTAATCTTGAGTTAATAAGACACAAGTTGTACTACTTGGTGGCTTTAAGACTCAATTTAAAAATCGAAAATAATAAAATATTTTTAAACGGATTAACTGGATGAGACATCATTTTACTCCTTGAGTTTTGAGACACGAGTTGTACAATTTGATTGTCTTAAAATTCACATTTTAAAATAATTATTCAAATCAAGCAAACTCCTTTTTATTTTCGTCAAAATTAACCTTTTAATAACTAAACACTAATTTATTTAAAAAACAATCAACGCATCCGCATTTTCTAACCAAGAACTACGTAGCTTTGATTTCTCTATCGCACCGGGAGATACTTAGGAGCAAGATCACACTCTTGTCAAGCATATCAATAAAAAAATTCTTTTTCTTCCTAAGCATATATTTATTTCAAAATCACATTAAAAATAAATAATTGATATTCATATTTAATAGTAAAGAGAAATAAATATATTTAAGTTAATACTAATTTTGCACAATTAATTATAGGTAACCGTATTTTAACGGATGTCGTAGAGTCCTAATACCTTCCCTACACATAATCGACTCCCGAACTCAAAATTTGGTTTCAAAGACCATGTTTTTTTTTCTTTTTAAGGGTTTCCCAATGTTTTTCCTATTTTAAATAAACTTTGGTGGCGACTCCATTGAATTCAAGAAATACTCGAAATTTAGGCCGCGACAGCTGGCGACTCCACTGGAGACCCTTAGAGAGTCAAGCCTAACATAATTAATTGTGCATAATTTTTTTAACTATTTCTATATTTGTTTAATTTTCATTTTCTAATACTTTGTGAGCTTATTATTTCTTAATAAATACTAGTTGTCATTATAATATTTTTTTAAGCTAGTGAGTCATTTTATTTATTTATTTATTTAATTATTTATTTATCATTATTATTATTATTATTATGTGCATGTATATTTGTTTTATTAGCATTAATAAGCTATTGAATTGTGTTTATTCCACACCCTACATTTTTATTAAAACGCACACTTATGAGTGGAACCTTATACCCGGGTTTGAACAAAAGTGAAGTTTAGTTTCGAGGTTGCGTAGTGATAGCCTTCTGGATGTACATCTTGTTTGGTTAGCATGAAGATTTCACCTAGAGTTTGATCCTGTCAAGGGTATTGTCACTCCAAATAGTTTACCTATTGTTGTTGACAATATTCGAAAATAGGATTATTGGCTCTAGGAACCACATTTAGAATCATAGAGCTACCCTTGTGAGAGTTTCACTACATAAACCAATAGTCCATTTCATCATAAGAACATCCATATAAACCAAAAATAACTCATACATTCAAAACTTTATATATATATATATATATAAATATATTTACAATAATTATTCTACACAGTTTCATTCATATCTCTTTTTTTTTCTTTCTTCTTTTCTAAAAATAAAAAATATAATGGCATTTTGCATAAATTTTCAAGATTTTTGGGGAATCATACAAACCTTAGTCACGTGTTAAGTGGATAATGGGATCGGAAAAAAGAAAAACTTTACTTTTAAAGTTCAAGCAACCTGATTTGAAAAATTTAAGAGACATCAACAATCAAATGAAAACCATACAACGTGAGAGTTTCTTTAGTAAATATGGGAAAATCCTAAACCTCTTGGCAGTAAATGTGCAAACATGGGCCCTCACGGCACTGGCTCAGTATTATGACCCTCTCTTAAGATGTTTCACCTTTCAAGACTTTCATTTGGCCCCGACATTAGAAGAATTCGAGCGAATATTGGGTTATTCCCTAGAGAAAGGAAACCCTTATCGATATACTGGGCAACCACCAAATTTGAGCGTAGTTGCTGAAGTACTAAAAATCGACATAAGAGAGTTGGCAAGCAAAAAAGAGGAAAAACTGGCTATTCATGGTTTCTCGAGAAAATATCTAGAGCAAAAGGCACAAGATTTAGCTATTAAAAAAGAATAGGGTACTTTTATAGATGTCTTGGCTCTCATTATCTATGGTATTGTTTTATTCCCAAACCTTGATAATTTTGTTGATTTTGCTGCCATCAATGTCTTCTTGGCTTTTAATAAAAATAAACAAAATCCAGTTCCTGCGGTCCTTGCTGATATATACTACTCTCTGCATATGCGGCACGAGAAGAAAGGGGGAACAATTTTGTGTTGTGTTCCAGTGATGTATACTTGGTTCATGTCTCACATGTTCAAGAAAGGGTATCATGTTGGAATTAAAAATAACCGTGAATGGGCTTAGAGTATAGCTAGCCTTACCGGGGACATAATTTCATGGTATCATAGAGAACAAGAGGTAGAAGAAGTAATATGCCAATGCGGAGACTTTCCAAATGTACCTCTCATGGGAACCAAAGGTTGTATTAACTACAATCCGATGATAGCTCTAAGACAACTTGACTACATTAGGTTGGAGAAACCAGATGATATGTCATTAGAAGCTTTTGTTTTCCACAATACGGGTATAGTAGACCCACCGATGTTGTGGAGGATAAGTCGAGCTTGGGAAGTGATCATTAGAAAAGGAACAATACTCGAACGTAGAAGTTGTGGCACAAAGGAACCCTATCTACAATGGGTAAAGAAAAGAGTCCAAGAAATCAAGCTGTCTTTCCACAGTACACCGTCGAGTGATCAGGAGATACCTGAACCTACCCATGTTACAAACAAAGAAATAGAAGAACTCAAAGCATTATTGTCAAAAAAAAGAGCTACAAGCGAAGTTAGAAAAAGTCTCCCAAGAGAACGAGAATTTGCGATCAGAATCAGTTTATTGAGAGAAGCAACAAGAGGTTGAAAATTGAAAAGGAAAATAAACTGGACATACAAGATTGGTTAGAGGTGCAAATGAAGAATTAGGTGTGCGGAAGCAAGAAAGGAATAAAGCTATTGAAGAAGCCTATATGTGGAAGCAATTATGGGCGAAATCAGCAAGCTCTGAGAAGAATATAAAAAAGGAATTTGAAGATTGAAAGAAACAACTTGAAGAGTTGGTAGTCGACTACGAGAGTCAAGTAAAGAATGAGAGGCAACACAAGGAAGAAATGGAAGAATTACTCTCAAAACATCAAGATGCACTAAAGAACAGAAATGGAGACTTCTAGTGAGTTGAGGAATTACATCGATTATCAAAAAAATATCTATAATGACTTAAAGGATGAAACCATATATTGGGAGGATCGTTTTACGATGTTGCTTGGACAATTGAAGAATCAAGAGGTCTATAAAGAGCTGGAAGATAAAGGCAAACATTGGAAAGATTGCTTTTCAAAATTGGCAATGCTAGCTAATCAAGCAATCATAAAAATTCCAAAGCATCTAAGAGAGATTGATGCAGTAATGCATCCGCTCAATACTCCAGTCAAAGTCTACAAGTTCATTGAATATTGCAAAAATCTGGTAGAAGAATTGGAGGAAAAGATTGGTCGTCCTATTGAAAGAGAAGATTGAAATACCATAGATGTTGTAGTTTTTAATTTAAATGTGATGTACTCTTTTTCTCATCAATGAAGGATTTGCTTGTTTTGTTTATCAATCCCCATATTTTCTTCACTTATAATTCGAAAGGCTTATGATTCCCCAACATACAACTATAATGTAAAAAATAGATAATTAACTAAATAATTTCATCTTCATTCCATTCATACATACTCATAATTTTTTTATTTATTTAAAAAAATAGAAAAAATCAATAAAGATGTTTCCCCGACACCCTTATCGGACTCGTGCAAACTCCAAGATCGTGGATGAACTTGAGCAAAACCAAGAAGTGATGAGAGCAGATGTTAGCCAATTGAAGGACAAAGTTGATCGAATCCTAGAGGCTATACAGGTTTTGGCAAGAAAGGAGAATACAGATGGGAATCCTCCAACTGCAAATGAAAAATTACATGTTTTAGAAGAGCGAATAAAAGATATGGAAGGTAGTAATGCCTATGGTCTTGATGCTTTTGATATGTGCTTGGTTCCTGATGTAGCAATCCCTTCAAAATTCAAGGTACCTGAGTTTGAAAAGTACAAATGTGCCACATGCCCTAAAAATCACTTTACCATGTATTGTAGAAAAATGGCTTCTCATGCTCATGATGACAAGTTTCTCATTCATTTTTTTCAAGACAATTTGAGTGGGGTATCACTAAATTGGTATATGCATCTCGAGCAAAATCGAATCCGTTCGTGGAAAGACTTGGCTGATGCCTTCTTGAAACAATACAGAAACAACATTGATATGGCCCCTGACAAGATGCAATTGCAAAATTCGTTGAAAAAGGACAATAAAACCTTCAAAGAATATGCACAACGGTGGAGAGAAGTGGCATCGCAAGTATATCCTCCTTTATCTGAAAGAGAAATGGTTGGTATGTTTATGGATACTCTCCAGTCGCCCTTTTATGAAAAGATGATTGGAAGTATATCATCAAACTTTTCTAACATGGTCATGATAGGAGAAAGAGTAAAAAGTGGTATGAGGAGTGGTAAGATTGTATGTGGAACAAGTGGTGTG
This sequence comes from Cicer cuneatum, assembly GCA_037974295.1. NCBI lineage: Eukaryota > Viridiplantae > Streptophyta > Magnoliopsida > Fabales > Fabaceae > Cicer > Cicer cuneatum. The sequence continues at coordinate 13,934,318 of JBBPBO010001985.1, forward strand.
AAGAAGCCCTAGATAGGATTCACAAAGAAAAAAGAAGGGGATGCTAACGCTGTAATGGCAAGCTCAAAAGTCTTTTATTCTCCGTCCATGAATTCTTATCGACCTCCAAATTTTTAGCCCCCAAATTCCATACATTCCTTATCCATATGTGGCTACGACTACACAAGCTCTATACCCCCAATATCACCCTTCAAGGCCACCTTATTATCAACAATCCATGGTCCAGCCACCCCCTCTCACGTTTCTCCAACAAAACCAATGGAACCAAAATCCAATCTCGAATCAATACAAACCACCAGCTAATCGAGAAAAGAAAGTAACCTGTTTTGACCCAATTCCCATGGCATACAGCCAATTGTTGCCTCACCTACTCCAGAATGCAATGGTAGTCCTAAGACCCATGAAACCTATGGAACCACCATTCCCAAAATGGTACAACCTAAATGCCAGATGTGAGTACCACGCAGGTGCCGTAGGACATTCAGTCGAAGATTGCCAAACACTAAAATCTAAAGTGCAAGAATTGATTAATACAAAATGGTTTACCTTCAAGGAAGACAATCCCAATGTGGGGAGTAATCCCTTGCCAGGCCACGAAAATTCCTCTATCAATGTTATTAAAGATGGGTAGAACATGTGAAAATCCCAATGAAAATGATTTTTGATAAGTTAAACTTGATTGAGACGATTGACAATGAAGTAGGTTGTGCAAAAGATGATCATGTGCTGACCATAGAGCTGTGCGTGGAGAATAATAGATCTTTCCCAAGACCACTGGAAATCCTCTATAGGAAAGAAAATCTTATGGCAACTCCAAACGGTCCATATCCAATAATTGTCCAGGCACCAACCCATTTTCCTTATGGAAATACCAATGCGGTACCATGAAATTATGAAGTCAAGTCTCATTTTGCCAATCATCAATTAGGTGATAGCTGTGAACCTAAAGAAATTGATGTCACCAACATTTCAGAAGTTGGTGGGATGACTCAAAGTGATCGAGTATACGCCCCCGAACAACCTAGGAAAAAGGAGGACCATAAGGAAAAGGGTAAAGAAGCTATGAATTATGCTATAAAAGGGCCAGAGACTAGTAAAAAGACGGTGCTTGAAGAAGAAGCTAACGAATTTTTGAAGTTTATAAAGCAAAGTGAATATAAGGTAGTGGACTAGCTAAATCAAACCTCTTCCAGGATATCTGTTTTTTCTTTGTTATTAAACTCTGAAGCACATAGAAGGGCACTGATGAAAGTTTTAAATGAGGCCCATGTTACTCACAATATCACGGTTGACCAGTTCGATGGAGTTGTCAGTAATATCACCACTAATAATTGTTTGAGTTTTAGCAATGACGAATTACCAGCTGAAGGGACAAGGCATAATAAAGCACTACATATCTCTGTGAGATGTCATGATCATATCTTGGCACGAGTGCTAGTTGATAATGGTTCATCATTAAATGTCATGTCGAAAACGACACTATCAAAACTATTTGCTGATGGAGCATGTATGAATCCTAGTGCTATGGTGGTGAAAGCGTTTGATGGGTCCAAGAGACAAGTTGTTGGCGAGATTGACCTACCGGTTCAAATTGGACCCCATAACTTTGGGATAACCTTCCAAGTGATGGATATTAAACCAACATACAATTGTCTTTTAGGGAGACCGTGGATTCATGTTGCTGGAGCGGTGACATCCACTCTCCATCAAAAGCTGAAGTTTATAGTGAACAATAAGCTGGTAATAATATATGGGGAAAAAGATATGATAGTGAGCCATCTATCTTCTACAGGCTACATTGAAGATACAGAGGAAGCCATAGAAACCTCTTTTCAAGCATTAGAAATTGCCAATGTTGTCTTCATGGGTGAAGGATCTCACTTAAAAGAACCAAAGTTGTCTACCACGTCATTGAAGTCTACCAAATCCATGTTGGAAGGAGGAGCTTTTGCAAAGTTGGGGAAATTGTTAGATATACCAGAAAGGATGATCGATACGGGTTGGGATATGTACCTACCAAAGTTGATAAAGAAAAGGCAATGAAAGAAAAAAAGGAAAGTAGGATGGCTCGTCTGGAAAACCATTCACAGAAGATTTCCATTTGTGACATTTGTCAAGCCTTTCAAAGCGCCAGAATAATTTATGCTGACCAAGTGGCTGTGGTGGAAGAAGAGCATGTTGGTGATAATACCCTCAAATTAATGCACCCTTGTCTTCCGAATACCATCCTCAACAATTGGAAGATCGTCGAGTTTCCTGTGTTTGTTAATTCATGCTCAAAGTAATTATGTATTTCAACTCCTTTTGCTATGCCTAAGGCTATAAGAATAATTAATTAAGGCACATGTATTTCAATTCCGTTCTTATTATCAATAAATGCATTTTCGAATTCTCCAACCGTTTCTTTTTCTTTTCTACTTAAACTTGCAACCTTTATTCATATTTTTTTTTCCTTTTTTCTTAATTTTAATAATGCAGAGTCAAAATGAATACGTTAAAAACAGCAACGCTAAAACCCCTTATTGTAATTTTGAACTCCCAATTAATCACGCTGATGAGGATTGTGAAGAAAATTTTGAGCCTCCCCCAGAACTAGAAAGGTTAATGGAACAGGAAGCTAAGATAATCCAACCCTATCAAGAACCTGTTGAGTTGATCAATTTGGGGACTGAATGTGATAAGAATGAAATTAAAATTGGTATGTCTATGAAAGAAAGTGAACGAGAAAAGTTGGTTAAACTTTTATTTGACTATGCGGATGTCTTTGCATGGTCATATCAAGATATGCCTGGGCTAGATACCAACATAATTGAACACAAGCTACCACTCAAACCTGAATGTGCTCCAATTAAACAAAAATTGAGGAGGATGAGGCCTGATATGTCACTTAAAATTAGAGAAGAAGTCAAAAAGCAATTTGATGCTGGTTTCTTAGCAGTAGCAAAATATCCTCAATGGGTGGCTAATATTGTCCCAATTCCAAAAAAGGATGGAAAAGTTCGAATGTGCGTTGATTATCGGGATTTAAATAAAGCAAGTACTAAAGATGATTTTCCTTTGCCTCACTTTGATGTCCTAGTAGATAGCACTGCTCAATATTCTTTTTTTTTCCTTCATGGATGGTTTTTCAACATACAATCAAATCAAGATGGCTCCCGAGAATATGGAGAAAACCACATTCATCACACAATGGGGAACCTTTTGTTATAAAGTAATGCCATTTGGATTGAAGAATGCTGAGGCAACCTATCAAAGAGCAATGGTGACATTGTTTCATGACATGATGCATAAAGAGATAGAGGTTTATGTGGACGATATGATTGCAAAATCCCGAACCGAAGAAGACCACGTGGTTAACCTTCAAAAGTTATTTGTGCGACTAAGAAAGTTTAGACTCCATTTAAACCCTGCTAAATGCACTTTTGGCGTGAGATCAGGCAAGTTACTTGGGTTTATCGTTAGTCAAAAAGTGATAGAAGTGGACCCAGATAAAGTAAGAGCAATACAAGAAATGTCGGCTCCACGCACGGAAAAAGAAGTATGTGGCTTTTTGGGGAGATTGAATTACATTGCTAGATTCATATCAAATCTAACTGCAACATGCGAGCCAATTTTCAAGTTGTTGCACAAAGACCAAAAGGTTGATGGAATGAGAATTGTCAAAAAGATTTTGAGAAGATTAAACAATACTTGTTAAAACCTCCAATCCTGGTACCCCCAGTTCCTGGAAACTCACTTATTATGTACTTAACAGTGCTTGATGGGTCAATGGGTTGTGCACTGGGGCAGCACGATGAATCTGATAAGAAAGAGCATGCTATTTATTATTTGAGCAAAAAGTTCACTAGTTGTGAAACAAGATATTCACTGCTTGAACGAACATGTTGTGCATTAGCATGGGCTGCTCATCGGCTAAGGCAATACATGTTATGTCATACAACTTGGTTGGTGTCTAAAATGGACCCAATTAAGTACATCTTTGAGAAACCTGCTCTTACTGGAAGGATCGCCCGCTGGCAGATGTTATTATCAGAATACGATTTAGTGTATGTTACACAGAAAGCTATCAAAGAAAGTGCACTAGCAGAGTACTTGGCCCAAAAACCTGTAGAAGATTATCAATCAATGCAGTGTGAATTCCCTGATGAAGGCATAATGACTTTATTTGAAGAGACTGAATCATTTGATAAAGAAAAATGGATGATGATGTTTGATGGTGCTTCTAATGCATAAGGGCATGGAATTGGAGCCATTTTGATTTCCCCAGAGAACCAATTCACTCCATTTACGGCTAGATTGTGTTTTGATTGCACAAACAACATTGCAGAGTACGAGGCATGTGCCATGGGCATTAAAGCAGCCATTGAATCAAAGGTAAAGGTTCTTGAGGTATATGGAGACTCATCATTGGTCATCCATCAAACAAAAGGAGAATGGGAAACTCGAGATTCCAAATTGGTTATGTATCACACGCACATCAAAGAGTAGACAGAATACTTCAAGAAGATCACTTTTCACCATATTCCTCGAGAAGAAACCAATTGGCCGACGCCTTGGCCACATTGTCATCAATGTTCAAAATAAGCATCGATCAAGATGTGTCGGTCCTAAAAATTCAACAAAAGGATAAGCCAACATATTGCTTATCAATAGAAGAAGAGCCCGATGACAAGCCATGGTTTTACGATATCAAATCCTATGTTAAGAATAGGGAATATCCATTGGGTATTTCGGAGAATGACAGGAGGGCTTTGAGGAGGTTGTCAATGAACTTCTTCTTAAATGGTGACGTGCTTTATAAGCTAAACCATGACATGGTTCTCTTTAGATGTGTGGATAAAACAGAAGCAGAGAAGATCATTCAACAGGTTCATGAAGGTTCTTTTGGAACTCATGCAAATAGGCACACAATGGCAAGAAAAATCTTAAGGGTTGGCTACTATTGGTTGACCATGGAGTCTGATTGTTTTAGTTATGTAAAGAAATGTCATAAATGTCAAATCTATGCTGATAAAATACATGTACCGCCAACCTCTTTGAATGTCTTAACATCACCTTGGCCATTTTCAATGTGGGGGGTGGATGTTATTGGGCTCATCGAACCTAAGGCTTCAAATGGGCACCGGTTTATCCTAGTAGCTATTGATTATTTCACAAAATGGGTTGAAGCTGCTTCTTATGCCAACGTGACGAGGAGTGTAGTGGTCAGATTCATTAAGAGAGAACTGATTTGTCGATATGGGCTGCCAAATAAGATTATCACGAATAATGCGACCAATCTGAACAACAAAATGATGAAGGAGTTGTGTGATAGTTTCAAAATTTAGCACCATAATTCTTTGCCTTATCGCCCAAAATGAATGGAGCTGTAGAAGCAGAAAATAAGAATATCAAGAAAATCATACAAAAGATGGTAGAAACATACAATGATTGGCATGAAATGCTTCCCTTTGCATTACATGGCTATAGAACATCTGTTCGCACCTCAACAGGGGCAACTCCTTTCTCATTGGTGTATGGAATGGAAGCAGTACTTCCCATTGAAGTTGAAATCCCCTCGATCAAGGTCTTGATGGAAACAAAACTAGAAGAGGCAGAGTGGGTTCAATCTCGATTTGACCAATTAAATCTCATTGAAGAAAAAAGAATGATAGCTCTGTGTCATGGTCAATTGTATCAAAAAAGCATACGAGAAAAAAGTTCATCCTCCAGAGTTTCAAGAAGGAGACTTGGTGTTAAAGAAAATATTGCCCATAAAAAATGATTCTCGTGCAAAATGCACCGCGAATTTCAAGGGACCATATGTGGTGAAAAAATCTTTCTCTAGGGGAGCTCTTATACTCGCAGAAATGGATGGAGAGGAGCTTCCACTTCCAGTAAACTCAGACGCAGTCAAAAAATATCATGCTTGAAAAATATATAGGCTTGCTAGGTCGAAAACCTCAAAAGGTGACCTAGGCAAAAGTCAGAGCATCCCAATGGATTGAAAACTTGAAAGAGTGGTCCATACAAAAGTTAGGGATATATAAAAAAAAAGGAATAAAAAGAATCAAGCAGTTCAAACTAGGGCAGTTATTATTCTTGGGTGCTGACCAACAGGAGTCCTAAATTACAAGAATGATTAACGTTTGTTATCCCTTCAATAAAACATGAACACACTCATCCCTACATTGTAATCCCCTACCTCAATTATTTTTGTTCCCAATATAGTAAATGTACTTTTTTTCAATGTTGTCTTTCGATGTTGTGCATTACCTTTTGAGGAATTAAAAAATGAACAAAGATTTTATCTATATTGCAAAACTCATGATTCATGCATTTTACATTCATATTTTTTTACCTACTCAGGCCTGACCTATGCATCTTCATTCACTCAACAACCTTTTGCAATGCATAATGAGTGAATCATGCATATTTAATATTTATACTCAATAGTCTTTGTATTATATTACTCAATCTACGCATCGGTAACCAATTCGAAGACGATAATTCTTTAATTCTCGATCTACGCATCGGTAACAAATCCGAAGACGCTCATTCTTTAATTCTTGTCGATCTACGCATCGGTAACAAATTCGAGGACGATCATTCTTTAATTCTTGTCGATCTACGCATCGGTAACCAATCCGAAGACGCTCATTCTTTATTCGAAGACGGTCATTCTTTAATTCTTGTCGATCTACGCATTGGTAATCCGAAGATGATCATTCGGATTTAATCTGCTTTAACAACTTATTTAGACAAAATTTAGGTTCTTATATTTAATTATCTTTTTACACTGATAATATTCATATTCTCTAGTAAACATAATTAAATAGGGGCAGATGTAGTACCTAAATATTGTCCGATCAATTAAAATATTTTTTTTAAATAAAAAATATATATTTAATAAAAAGTTTGCACTTATTATTATTAATAAAAAAGTTTTTCCAATTTTGAATTGATATATGTTTATATTACATTACATTTAATACATCAAATAAAATAATTAATTAAAATAATTATAAAAAAAAAAAAAAGTAAAAACGTTTACGTGCAAGACACAGTTTGCAGGTTTAATGCCAGCTTGCTCTGTCTTGCTCTGCTGCTTGCCAGTTTGCAAGTTGCCAGTTTGCAAGTTTAAGTTTACGTACTTGCTCTGCTGCTTGCCAGCTTGCAAGTTTAAGTTTACACGTGCTGCTGCCTTGCCATTCCTCAGTCATCCCTCAGTCAGTTTGCCATTTATTTTTTATCTTATTAAAAGTATTATTTTCACCATTTGAACATTTAATCAAAAAGGCTAACCACCTATTTCCTTAATTGTTTGAAGTTGCTTAATTTTTACTCTCAAACATTGAAAAATCCAGAACCTAATTTTATCTCATAAACACTCAGATTTTCTGAGTCCTAAAAAACAGTAAAATAGAGAGAGTAAGGAGTAGAAGAGAAACAATAAATCAGAGGAAAAAAAAAAGAGATAAGGTATTCTACATACATATATAATTTGGTTTTATTATTACAATATGTGTACAAATAAAAATCTTGTTAAAATCTTGTTGTTATTACAATATGTTCATTATTACCGTATGTATAAAAGATAAAATATTCTATTATTACAGTAGGTTAGTATGTTATTACAGTATGTTGTTGTTGTATGAATAAAAATGAAATATTGTAGAAAAATTAGCAATAAACCAAAAGGGAAACAAACGAAAAGCCAAACAAATTGAATAGAGTAGTTGGAACTTAAATCGCCGTCTTCGCCAGACGGTCGTCGCCGGCTGTTGCCGGTAATCGTCGGTCACCACCGTCGGATTCCCTATTCATCTTCCTTTCTGCTTCTTCTTCCTTCTAGGTTCAGCGCAGCTAACCTCTCCCTTTTCCTTTTTCTGATACAATTAACCTCTTTCACTCTTTTAACCCTTTCTTTTTTAGCCAAATTGGACCTAGCCCATTCAGATTTTTTTTTAAAAAAAAAATTGTTTTTGATTTATAACTCAATATCAAATTCTATAAAAAAGAAAAACACAAACAAATATTGCCTTAAAAATTAATTAATTGAAATATTTTTATTTTTAAAAAAAAATCACATATTCACTAGATAAACTAATAAATATAAATTCATAAATGAATTAATAAATAAAAATCATTACTAAATGTTAACTAAAAATGACATTCTTTAATCCATGTGTAGTAGAATACGAATTATACAATCTGATAGTTTTAAAAAAATTATTTTTTTAGAAAATAAATGAATTTAAAATTAACTTTTTTTAAATGTTAGATTAATTATATGTGACATCTTTTTAATCTTGAGTTAATAAGACACAAGTTGTACTACTTGGTGGCTTTAAGACTCAATTTAAAAATAAAAAATAATAAAATATTTTTAAACGGATTAACTGGATGAGACATCTTTTTACTCATCGTGTTTTGAGACATGAGTTGTACAACTTGATTGTCTTAAAATTCACATTTTAAAATAATTATTCAAATCAAGCAAACTCCTTTTTATTTTCGTCAAAATTAACCTTTTAATAACTAAACACTAATTTATTTAAAAAAAACAATCAACGCATCCGCATTTTCTAACCAAGAACTACGTAGCTTTGATTTATCCATCGCACCGGGAGATACGTATGAGCAAGATCACACTCTTGTCAAGCATATCAATAAATAACTTCTTTTTTCTTCCTAAGCATATATTTATTTCAAAATCACATTAAAAATAAATAATTGATATTCATATTTAATAATAAAGAGAGATAAATATATTTAAGTTAATACTAATTTTGCACAATTAATTATAGGTAACCGTATTTTAACGAATGTCGTAGAGTGCTAATATCTTCACTACGCATAATCAACTTCCGAACTCAAAATTTGGTTTCAACGACCATTTTTTTTTTCTTTTTAAGGGTTTCCCAATGTTTTCCCTATTTTAAATAAACTTTGGTGTCGACTCCATTGAATTCGAAAAATACTCGAAATTTAGGCTACGACATAAGTGAATGAGATAAAAAAATTATTTTAGATTTAAAAAAAAAACCTAAACATACTAGTGTTTCGAATAATTTTTTTTTTGAATTATTCAGAATTTGAATATTTATAAAACTAAATATTTGAAACATAATAAATACTTTCTCTCCTCCATAATAATGTCACACATTTCCACACAAAAATTGTGTTATTTTCAATTTTTAACTTAACTTTTTAATTATATCTTTTAATTAATATAGTTTGAGTCTTCACTTTACATATATGATAATGAAAGTACATCAACAATTAATAAAGATTATTCATCAAAATTATCATTATCTTTCTTTTTTTGTTTTTTTAATATTGGTTAAATGATCAAATACGTTAATATTATTTGGAATGAGGAACTGCTCGCCTCAAAATTCCATCTGCATTAGTAATGGAGGAAGTGGGACATTTTATGATGAATGAAATTAGTATGGAATTCATACAACCAACTTATGTGATTTAAATATACTCTATTGAAATAGAATGAAATATAATTAAATTAATTAATTAAGTAATTAAAAATTTAATGTACGTTGAATAAATTTTAGACTAAATACATTAATAATTTCAAATACTTATTTTTCTTAAATTTCATCGCGAAGGGAGAATCATGCATTTTTATTTGTATTATATATATATATATATATATATATATATATATTATGAAAAAGAATATTAATATATTGTATTATATATTAATACAATATATAAATAAAATGAGACAAACAAATTTATCCACAATAATTTTTATAGTGGGATGAAATAAGCAAACAATATAGGTATTGCACATAAATATTATGTTATGGTTTTCTGATCTCAACTTAAGAATATGATGATAAAAGTTAAACGTTGGATAGGAAAAGAGGCAGCTTTACTCGAGTGTGTGTATAAAGATCAATTTAAATCAAGAGTAAATACTCAAAACAATAACTAAATAAAGCAAAACCCAAAATAATCCCCCAGAAAAACAAAATCTTGAAACGGCCATTGACAATTAAAAACTGAGGATGCGTTAGTTCATATATTTTTATTTAAATTTTATCCGACTCGTAAAAAAGGTTCAAACTAATTTTTGGTATATATATATATATTATTCCTTTTTGTTAGAAAATGGGACTTGATGTTTTTGTTTTAGAATTGTTCATTGTATATAAAAAATGAGTTAAATGTGATTTTAGTATCTGTAAAAAAAATTTGATTTTTAATCTCTACATAATTGTTATGTAGTTTTTGTCCATTTTGTTAAATTAATATATATATATATTTAAATGAATTTTTATAAGTATTGTTTATAAGAATATAAAAATTTATTGCATAAAAATTAAACTCAAAATTTAATTTTTAAATGTATAATTTTGTTATTTTTATCTTGAGATTTTAATATTTAAAAAATTTTAAATTTTTTTGTAATGTTCTAAACATGTTCGGAAAAAATAATTCAAAAACTTTAAAATTTAAGGACAATTAAACATATTTTATTTCAATAAACACTAAAACTATTTGCTCAATAATTTTGTAGGGATAAAAAATTGTATTTTTATTTTACAAGAACTAAAATTAAAAATGAAAAGTTTAAAGAGACTAAAATATATTTAACCCCAAAAAATTGGTCATAATATTTAAGTTTTGCTCATGTTCATCAAGTCTTATTTTTCAACCAAATATCGAAACAAAATACATTATGTTTTAAAATTTTAAATTTTGTAGGATATTTTAAAAAAAATAATTAATAACCTTGAAAATATTAAAATTTTAATATGCATGTGTAATTTAAACAAATTAATAAGTTAATAATTAAATAAATAATCGACTTAAACGCTTGTTGCACTTCAATAAAGTGGGAATGCTTTGTGGGGTAATACGTGCCACATGAAAAGTGCATGAGGTTCAAATATGAATGGTAATTAAATATTCTCTTTGGTGTCATAAAACAAACAAGCAACAACAATTAAATTGTTTTCTGTTTCCTCCGCTAGTTACGTTTCAAATACAAACTATCATCAATCGTCATAACGAATGAATAACAAGAGTGTCATCTTAATAAACGTTCATATTTGATTCACTTTGTTTTTCTTTCTCATCTACAAAAATGAGAGAGTGTATTTCGATCCATATTGGTCAAGCCGGCATTCAGGTTGGAAATGCTTGTTGGGAGCTTTATTGCCTCGAGCATGGCATTCAGGTAACTAATCATTCCCCATAATATCAACACAATTGTTATTTTTGTTTCCCTTCTCATCTAATTATACCCTAATTTTTTTGGATCCCATCTTCTTTCTTCCCATCTTCTTTCTTTGTTTGCATGGTTGATGATAATATGCTTTTAACAGTGACTGATCCACAATGTGGGTTCTCTCTAGCATTGAAGCCACGAGCTTCGCATTTACATAGCTAGAAATGATTATATTATAGAGATCTTAGTGGTTGGTTAGTTAAATTGATTGGTTATTAAATTAATTAGTTAGTTACACTAAATAGTTATTTAGGTTACACTAACACGAAATTTTAAGTCTCACGTGTTATCATTTCATATAGGCCCGAGTCACACATCAAATTGATTCGATTTTAATTATCTAGTCTTATCTAGTCTTATGTATGGAATATATGATCAAAGTGGAGTTTTAGAGTATTTTTCTATTGTCACGTGGCCCGAGTCAGACATCCCATTGTTTCGATTTGAATTATCAAGAGACAGATACCTTTTATATATATATATTCTATTAAAAAATAGGCAATAAAACCTATTTGTCTATTCAATAGAAGCTAAAAGAGGTTAGGTCCCAAATAATAATAGATATATAACATATGACTAGTTGTCTATTCAAGTGGTTATATATCTCCATCTAACTTTGATATCATTCATTATCTTTATTATCAATATATTCAATTAACTTTTCTTTATTTTTCACTTATCAATTGTTTAAATCAGAAATCGTAATATGGTATCAGAACAATCATTATTCCACAACATTTTTTTTTTAATTTTGAGCAAAAAATTCATTTTGCTCGTTAACCTTTCTTCACTCCACTCTGCATTGGTTTATGTTGTCTTCGTTCAAACTCTTACATTTTTTCTTCATTAACCATGAAGAAGACTTCTTGTGTTTAGGGTTGCATGTGTCACAAGTTAAAACTTTGTCAAATATAGATAGTAAGAAGATGAAGAACATTAATAAAATAACATTAGTGATTAATGATAACAACAATGAAAAGAAGATATAGTGTTGAAATTCAATATTTCTAAAGACAAAAAGATCTTGTAAACACATGGAGATTGCAACCAAGTAATATTAAAGAAGAGAACAAGGAAGATGCACACATGGATTTGAGGTCAAAAGTTGGTGTAAAAAAATGGTAAACAAATCATAGATATTTATGACATTTAAAAAAAAATTCAGTTAAAGTTACCTATAGGATGTATAGTCTATCAACTCAAAAACAATTATTGTCGACGAACTATTCAGAGGCTAGGGACAAAAATCCTAAAGAAAAATCAAAGTCAAAAAATAAAAATAAAGCAAGACAGCATTACAATGTTTCTTGTCTCAAACAAAAAAGAATTCCTTAAATTTTTTTTTTGATATTCTTCTTAAAAAACAAAAAGTCTTAATTAGTATTTCAAATTTTATACGTATTAGCTTCTATTTATAATATGGTTAGTCAAACAAAATTCAAAATTTATATTTTTTCGCTGATGATTTTTCAGCATTTCAAGTTCTTTTAGTTAATAAATTATCAGCATTAAAAATTCATTTTATCCTATGTCTTTTTTGGTATTTCATGACATTTTCCAATTTTGAAGTGTTCTAAACACGTTCTAGTTTGAGAGGATATTAGAAATCTTAGCGGCTATATAATTAAATTGATTAGTTAGTTACACTAATTAGTTGTTTATCTGATTAGCTTTATAATCCTATATAACCTTTAATTTAATTCATTTTTTCTATTATCAATATAATTCAATTAATTTTTCTTTATTTCTCAAAAATCGTAACAATGTATATTAAATTACATATATGACGACAAATTAATTTAATTTAATTTTAACTTTGGCGGTACTTTATAGAATAATCTAATTCCATCATTCAATATTTCTATTATTGAATTTATGAAAGTAGATTACATTTTTTTATATTAAGCTCAAATATGAATGTATTTATATAATTTGTGAAAATTGGTAAAACATGTATAACTCATTTTTGCTTTGTAACTTCCTAATTGGTTATTATCCTTGTTAATGAATATTAGTAAATTCTTTTCCCTTACTACTCTTGTGAGTTTTGAAGAGTCTCATTAGCATATTTGTTATTATTAAGTGGCATTCTATAATTTTCTTGTAACTAAAAAAAAAACAATTTCTAAAAAAATTGTTGTTGGTAATTTGATGTATATGGTGGTTTTAGGCTGATGGGCAAATGGGCAGTGATAAGACAGTAGGTGGCAACGATGCTTTCAACACATTTTTTAGTGAAACAGGAGCTGGAAATCATGTACCTCGAGCAATATTTGTAGATCTGGAACCTACTGTGATTGATGAAGTGAGAACAGGGACATACCGTCGACTTTTTCATCCTGAGCAACTCATTAGTGGAAAGGAGGATGCAGCTAACAACTTTGCTCGCGGCCACTACACTAGTAATATGATCGATCATTTATATATGACATCTTTTCTTTATTGAATATCAAATTATAATCATGTTGTTTTGTTTTTTTAAATAATTTCAGTTGGAAAAGAAATTGTGGAAGTATGCTTGGAGCGCATGAGAAAGCTTGCAGACAATTGCAGTGGTCTCCAAGGGTTTCTTGTTTTCAGTGCTGTGGGTGGAGGAACTGGTTCAGTTCTTGGTTCCCTTCTACTAGAACGTCTTTCAGTTGACTATGGAAAGAAGTCCAAGCTTGGTTTTACTGTTTATCCTTCCCCTCAAGTTTCAACCTCTGTCGTTGAGCCTTATAATAGTGTTCTCTCAACTCATTCTCTTCTTGAACATACTGATGTAGCTGTCTTGCTTGATAATGAAGCCATTTATGATATTTGCAGACGCTCCCTTGACATTGAGCGACCCACTTACACCAACCTCAATCGTTTAGTTTCTCAGGTAACTTATAACCAAATATTTGTATTGTAATACATGCATCTATATATGCATGTGTTGGTCTCACTCATGTCTCTTTAACATGTTCAGGTGATATCGTCACTAACTGCTTCTTTGAGATTTGATGGTGCCTTGAATGTGGATGTTACTGAATTTCAAACAAATCTAGTGCCATATCCAAGAATTCATTTCATGCTTTCATCTTATGCACCTGTAATTTCAGCAGAGAAGGCATATCATGAGCAACTATCAGTGGCTGAAATCACAAACACAGCATTTGAGCCTTCATCTATGATGGCAAAGTGTGATCCAAGACATGGAAAATACATGGCTTGTTGTCTTATGTACAGAGGTGATGTGGTGCCTAAAGATGTTAATGCAGCTGTTGCAATAATAAAGACCAAGCGCACAATTCAATTTGTTGATTGGTGCCCCACTGGATTCAAGTGTGGAATCAATTATCAAGCTCCAACAGTTGTTCCAGGGGGTGATCTTGCCAAGGTTCAAAGGGCTGTGTGCATGATTTCTAACTCAACAAGTGTTGGTGAGGTTTTTTCACGCATTGATCACAAATTTGACCTCATGTATGCCAAAAGAGCATTTGTACACTGGTATGTTGGTGAAGGGATGGAAGAAGGTGAATTCTCAGAGGCTCGTGAAGATCTCGCTGCTCTTGAGAAGGATTATGAGGAAGTAGGAGCAGATGCTACTGAAGGCGACGTTGGTGATGATGAAGATGAATATTGATTTTGCATTCAATTTCTTTGTCTTTTTATATTTCTCCTTTATGTGGACCTTGCCTTCATTGCACAGCTTCTCTCTACTCTAGATTTCAGACATTAAGAATTACATCACAAAATAACATAAACAAAAGGACAAAATACATCAATTTTGGATTTTGTTTGGGTCCACATGAAATACAGAGGAAAGATGAGATTTTTTAATCTTTTATTGTATTTTAAAAATAAAAGAAGAAAATTGAGGAAATCATAATTTTTTATTTGCTTTTACCACCAATGTATTTTTGTTTGGCAAATTTTTTTTTTTTTTTTACTATTTTAGATAGTATAATCAAATTCAGCTACGTTGCCACATTATTCCTCAAACCACCGATTGGCTAAAAAGATTATGTTGCAACGTTATTCCTCTTACTCCATTTTTATAATTTGAATACAATATATTTTTCCTCAAAATTTATATGGTAAGTATACAAAATAAAATTAAAAAAAAAACATTACACCACAAATAGTTATTTACGGTGCATATTTTAAATATTGAACACTTTAAACATTTATTTAACAGTGTATTATTTAATATTTGTTCAAAGTAAATAGATTTATTTGAATCTTTTACAATTCATATAGTAGTTGTATGAATATTTGATAAACTAAGACAAATGTTCAAAGTCGGGATCTCTCACTTCCATATAATTAATGTGTGAATTTTGTTGTTAAAATATTAAAAACTAAAACAAAATAAACCTATTTGAAGGAGAAAGTTAATAGTGGGAAATGTAAATAAAGAAATGTGGGGTGTGTCTGCTAAGTGTTGAGGTATATTAAAAAAATATATGCTGGGCCGTATAAAAGTCCTTGGCCCAGTTCTAGCGTGAGATATATTCCATTTATTAAAAAAAACAAAATCAAAATCAAATTTATTGACACATGCCACCGTGCACCTAGTATAAAATGGTTTCATGTCATTATAGCTTGTATCGTATCTAGCTTCTGTTAAAACTTAAAAGGCAAAACATAGAGAGAAGGGTAAATGGCGACGACACTTGTGCGATCTGGTTTTCTTCGAAACGTTCTACGACGAGGCGCCGCTCCCGCTCGTAGCTCTCCCACTCCTAAGCGAAACTTTTCTTCCTCTGGTCATCATGATGATGCATGTCTGTACCCTAATTCTCTCTCTCTCTCTCTCTCTCTCTCTCTCTCTCTCTCTCTTCATTTAACCCTTTATTTATTTATTATTATTTTAGGGTTTCGATGAATAGCTTTTCTTCAGTATTAAATCGAATTCGCATATCTGTATGGTTTTCGCGGACCGTGTCTTATTTTTTTAGGTTAATTTTGGTTTCGTTTATTTATTTATTGATGAAATGTGGGAAATGATATGTGGATTTTTTAGATTGATCCGGTTCGCCATGATTTGAGATTAAAACCTTCTTTATTTGTTGTTTTTTTTTAATTAATTGAACTATTTGCGTTTGTAATTTTTCTCTGTTGAAATGAATTTGCGTATGGATTAGGTTTTTTTTTGCCTTCTTTGTGTGTTTGAATGTTTATGCACGATATTTATTATTCAGAATTCAGAAATGATAAGTTATATTTCAAATCTTATTGTTGACTTAATTAAATTTGGATTAGAATTGATGGATTTTATCTCAATGGATTTGTATTTTCATTGCTATGTATCGTAAAAAGTTATTTTGGGGTACATATATGATATATCGAATTATCCATACTTTGTTCAGATTAAGTGAAACTGTCAAAGTAATATCTTTTTATGTTTCACTTCATCATCTTATAAATGATGATTTTAATTTTGATCCATTATTTCAAATAGTGAATTTTCTGTTTAAAATATCATGAAGATTTTGTTTTGCTTACTTCCTTATATTGTTATTTACGTGCTTTCTATTTGAATATTCTGTTTTTTGTATTGAATTTTTGTCTTCTCCTTTCTACCAGATGAAACGGCCAAATGGGAGAAGATCACATATCTGGGCATTGCTTCATGCACTTTTTTAGCCATTTATAATCTATCAAAGGGCCACCCACACTTTGATGAAGCTCCTGTAAGCTTTCCTTTATATGAAGTTTGATCTTTTAATTCCATCATGTTAAAATTTCACTGAAAACGTTCTGTGTTTCTCTTTTATCACAGACATTCTTATATTTTGAAGAACATCTGAGATGAGAGAGAGACCCAATTTTCTGCTCGCTTGCTGTTATTTATGATTTTTATTTTGATATGTATTCGTTTTTTCTTTGCCCTATTTCAAATGCATGTTTGTGCTACTCAGTTTGTTTGACTTGTTCTTTTCTGATATGTTAAAAAATGTAGGACTATTGGTAATCGATATTTATAAGTAAAAGAGGATGAGATACTATCCTTTAATTGAACAAAAGATCAATTGAAATATTTATCCCTCTGCTCATAATGCCAAAACCAACCGCCATTAGAGACAATAAAAACATTTTGATCCCTGGTCTCTTTGACTTCTAAAATGTGAAGAGATTTCCACAGAAGTAATGGCGTCCAGTGCTCCAGACTATCAGAGTCAGACAACTTTTTATTCCCTTTCATTTCCTGGACTTTTAATCATAATCAAGAAATACTATTGTGGGTACACTAGAGAATCACAACCATGTCAAAAAGCCTCCTCCAAATGTGAAGTTTTCATTGAATTTGAGTAGCTCATAACACACCTATGAAGACTAAAAGCTTTGCTTGCTATATAGAACTGTAACAAATCATTAATATTAATCTCGATGAGTACCCCTGTCCAATTGAATCACTTGACTTTATGGGAAGTTTTGGACCTCTATAAAAAGTACTCAAGAAATTAACATCCCTCTATTTGGAGAATGAGTAATAAAACAAAGGGCTTAAATGAGGCACTTCATGTATCCCAGAGCTCATATTTTTCTAGGTGAGAAGGAAAATAGAATTCAGAGACGCATAGAGAAGCAAGAGCGATTGTATGCACACAAAAATTAGATTATAAGTTTTTCTATTATTGAATGTCCTGATTTAGTCTTCTTTTCTCTATAATACACCCTTCAGGCCAAAGTTTGTGTGATATATCATGATAAGTGCAATGAATTTTCATTTTGAAGCAAATTTTAAATTACTTTGCTGGTTACTTTTCCTTTACGTTTATATGATTCATGTTTGAGGATATCTATTTTCTTTGATACTTCTAAGTTGATAAAAATTCTAACTCTTTTATTTCTCTTGTAGGCATATCCATATTTGCATATCCGCAATAAGGAATTCCCATGGGGTATGTGTCTTTCATCTTTTGCCTTGTGTTATAATATTTGCCTTCACCTGCAGAAAGTTCCCCAAAACCACTACTAAATTTATTGGATTAGTTTTTCAGTTCCTTCATTTCATTTGTGGATAGTGTCTTCATTATAGTATTTTGGTAAATTAATAAAGCTGCAGCATTCTTAGACATTTGTTAAGCGAATAACAGCCATATCAAGTTGATTAGTATGATGGAGTTGTCATGCACTGCGTATTATTTATTTCTAATAATTTGGTCAAAAGAGGCTCTGCTTACAGATAATTAGTCACATGTTATTATGTAATTGTGATAAGCTTTATGTTATGGTATGTATTGCAATATTGCAAGCTCCACTTTTCAGAGTTCAAAGGTGGATCTTGTATTTATTTTTGTTCCATTTCCTTAACCACGAATTAAGAAATTGTTGTTGTGTTGAGTTTACCCTCTTTTTGTTCACAAGACACATGCCAAGGCCTTCCTGTTTCTAACTCAAGGATTAATGAGAACTAGGTGTTGTGGCTGTTGTTTACCATGTATGTATTATTTACCATTCTATGAGCATAATTGCCATGTGGTGGTTGTTTATGCTAAATGTACATGCTATTGTTAGCTTGAAACTCGTGCAACATCTTTTGTTGATTTTGCATTGCCAGGAGTGCTGCTAGTAACCTAATTCCAATGATACTGTGTATGTTTTCGAATTATCTTGTTGGCCTGAAATTCCAGGTTGTATGATATTGCTCTTTAATGACAAACAGGTCCTGATGGGCTATTTGAAACGAAGAACGAGCACCACTAGGAGTATTAGTGGTTTCATGAGGATGGTTTGCGGGCACTGATGTCTTCCTTTTGCTGTAGCCTCTGAAAATGTGATTATTGCAGTTTCTTATTGTTTATTGAATTATGATCCACAATTTGCACTTGGCATGTTATTTTTCATGCTGTCTTCTTTCTCATGGTTGAAGCAAAATAAAATTGGCAAACAATATTATGATGTGTGTTTTATTTCGAGCCTTGTTTAGTTGTTTCAATTTTTAAAGAAAACGATCCAATATGACAAGAAAAACTTTTTCTCATTGCGCATGTTTTTGGTATGTTAGCAAAAAATATAACTAGGTTTGATTCATCAAGGCTTTGTGGATAAAGTTGGCTCTTTTTTTTTAAGAGAAAAATGAGTTAGTGAGCTAATCGACTTAGTCCATTTTGGCTCTTAAATAATTCTTTTCTATCCAATTCACTGATGAGCTGGGTTGAATTCAATTGGCACGCCTTTTTTTCCTTTCAAATAATCAAAATTTTAAGAAACTTGTGGCTATACTAGTTCTTAGAATTTGAGCTTTTGACTGTGATTAGAATTCTTTCGGTGTCACAAATTAAACTTCTAAAGTGTGACGAAGTATGTTACATTCTTAGTGGAAACGTACGTAACAAGACTACCACTAAGGTATGCCTCCTAAAACTTCGTTCTTATAAAAAAATAAACACCAAGTAAATCATTTCCATCAAAAATAGGGATGCAGGCAAGCAGCCCAATGGAGACTGTACTGAAGCAAGTGGGCCACCATATGGTGAATAACCAATAACGTAATGCATCATTTTCATATATTTTCGAACTGAATCTAAATAAAATGAATTTAGACCATTTCAAATGAGAAAATTAAGTGTTATTATTTTAACAAATTCATTTTTTATTATAATGTACTCTATAATATTTACTTTTGACTTGTTAATCAATACTTGATATTGCTCACTCATTTTACATAAGAGGAGTCAGATTCAAATAAGATGATATATAGCACCGAGCAATAAGAGTATCATTCACTAATTAGCATGTCAATACAATTGTTAACTCAATTTCAATACTAAAACAACTAGATGTAAATTTTCTTTTACCTTTTCGATTGTTCGGCTACTTTCAGCTTTCAAAAATTTGGTGACTTTTATCGTGCAGCAGTTATAAAGGCTCTATTATTTTTC
The DNA here is from genome assembly GCA_037974295.1 of Cicer cuneatum. Taxonomy (NCBI): domain Eukaryota; kingdom Viridiplantae; phylum Streptophyta; class Magnoliopsida; order Fabales; family Fabaceae; genus Cicer; species Cicer cuneatum. The sequence goes on from JBBPBO010001985.1 coordinate 13,954,412, forward strand.
TATTATGTTAGCTGCAGAGGCACTATCTCTTACTGAAAGAAAAACTACCTTGCTTGTCCTGTTGTCCAATGTTGTTTTCAATTGAACTCTTCCTCATTTTTGACTCAAAATATCATATCATTAGTATTCCTATCAAATACTCAAATATCTAATGGGTTTAACTCAACCATGCCATGGAGTCAAGAAAAAACAACTCTAAATTTTAAAAATGTCAGAAATGAAAACATGTTGAAATCTCAGCAACTGATGTTTAGTTAATATAAATTTTTTTCATCAAACAAATATATATATAATAAAATAAAACATGGTGAAGTATTATGTTTATGAATATTTTTTTTAGAATGAAAAGCTTAATCTTATGAAAGCAAATCAGATGAAAAGATGGACCATGACTTCTGAGCGAGCTCATGCACAGCAACATTACAAACTTTACTAAAGAGAACTTCGCTTTGATGAACAATTTAAAGTGATAATTATTCCTCCAGGAAAGGGTACGGGACGGGTTACATATGAAACATAAAATGATTTTATACTAATACAACTCTAGATATTTCTAAATTGTTCTTAGGGAACCTGTAAAAACAAAAACTTTATAGCATATTTGCCAGGTAAATAAGAATGCATGGCTCAATAAAAAAGTAGTAAATGAAGAAAAAGAAAAAAGGTAGGATCAGAAGCAACAGCAGTGTACAATTGATTCATTTCAATTCTCATTCTGCAGAAGAAACATCATTGTGATTGCTTTCTCCATTGCTTTCGGGCAAAGTTCCCAAATCTACGCGAGATTCTTTGTCGTCCTGAGTGACTGAAGAATCAGAACTTCCTTGATCATTCGAGTTAGAATTTCTATCTCCGTCACTGTTAGCTGATTCCTCATTCTCCATTTTTGAGTCCCCTGATTCATTTTGAGCATTACCTTCATTTTCACTAGTATTGCTTTGAACTGTGTTCTCATTCTGATTCTCACTCTCATTTTGAGCAGCATTTTCATTTCCATTGTCATTGGTATTTACATTGTTGTTTGAGACATTCTGATTTCCATTGTTATTGGTATTTTCATTGTTGTTTGAGACATTCTGGTTACCATCACTGCTGTTTTCTGAGTTTGTGTTTCCCTCTCCACTTTGTTCAGATGAATTTACCTGGCTAGCATCTTTGCTGTCATTAGCACTTTCATCACTGTTTGTGTTGCTTTGAACTAAGTTCACATCGTCATTCTGTGAAGATCCAGTGTTACTTTCTGCACTCGATGATTCATCTTTCTTTTGTTCTGATGAAGTATCAGAAGTAGCAAGTTGATCCTCATTGCTAGTAGAATCTTTGCTGTCAAACGTATTGGATGATGAACCACTTTCTTGTTTTCCTTCTTGGCCAGAATTAGTGGTGTCCTTGTATTCACCTTTATTTGGATTGCTTTCTTGGGTTTCTGAGGAAGATTTGGAAGTGGAATCGGTCTGATCGCCAGCAGTATCTGATTTAGAATCTTCGGTTTTTTGCATTGTATTTTGCACACTGGAGTCCTCTTCCTTGGAGTTTGCATCTTCTGATGTTTCATTCTGTTTTTCCGTTGCGTCATTCTGGAGTCCTCTTCCTTGTACATCATCCTTGGTGGTGTTATTCTGCCCTTGCTCTTGCTTCTGTCCATCTGATTCCGATGCAGAACTCTTTGGAGAATCATTTTCTGTTTGTGCCTGATTTTCACTCTCATTTTCTTGGCTGTTTTTTGTAGCAGTAGAACCATTGGCTTCAGCAGTTTCACCACTATTTTTCTGAGATTCCGACTCAGACTCATTCTTTTCCTTTTTGTCAGATTGTTCTTCTGGCTTGTTATCAGTTTCTTGAGAGATGTCTTGTGATTTATTATCTACTACAGCACTGGAGGCATTATCTCCGGCATAATTTTCCTCCCGAGCTTCGTTGTTTCTTTCCCCATCCTGAACCTGATTTTCAGATGAAGTCTCTTCCTGAATCTTATCATGCTCTTCTTTCTCCCCTTCTGTTCCATTATTCTCATCAGTCCCTTCTTTACTATCTTGCTCATGATTTTCCTCCACTTGATCCTTCGCTTTGGTTCCGCTGTTGTCTTCATTCTCCTTATCTTTAGTGTCTGTTTCACTACTCTCTTCATTCTCTTGCTGACTCTTTTCCTCTTTAATTTCTCCAGTTTCTTTGTCCTCCCCTTCGTTTTTGTTCTCTTCATTCTCTTGCTGACTCTTTTCCTCTTTAATTTCTCCAGTTTCTTTGTCCTTCCCTTCATTTTTGTTCTCTTCATTCTCATACTGACTCTTTTCTTCATCTTTGTTCTCTTCATTATCTAGCTGACTCTTTTCTTCATCTTTGTTCTCTTCATTCTCTACCTGAGTCTTTTCTTCCTCTTTGTTCTCTTCATTCTCTACCTGACTCCTTTCCTCACTAGTTTCTACAATTTCTTTATCCTCCTCATTTTTGTTTTCCTCATTCTCTTGCACTCCACTTTCACTCTCCTTGTTGTCTATATTATCATTCTCTTCATCAACTTTCTCCACATGATGTTCAACTTCCAAGTCAGTCTTAACATTTTGAGAACTCTCATCACTCTCTTGGTCTACTGAATCCTGTCTTTGCTCAGAATTCTCATCCACACCATTAACATCGTCCAGTTTAGTTTGCTCTTCATTCTTGTTATCTTGTTCATCTTCTTCCTCATCCTCCTTGTGTCTTGCATCGATAACAGCAGTTTCCTCCCCATGAGGATTGAGATCCTTCCTCCCTAACTTAACAACCTCATTGGCAGTTTTTGTGGTTTCTGCATAGGACGCTTTCTTCTGCTGAGAGTGTCCGATTTGGTAAACCAACCAAATACAAACACCAACAAGAACAGTTATTTGTAGAGCATGCTTCACCTTGAAGCCTTTGGATCTTTGATTCCTCCTTGGAGATAACCTAAACATACCTAATATTCCTCACCCTCAAACTTTGCTTTATTGCTTCTTTTCCAAATACCTGTACATATGATGATTTTTATTCACCTCTACCAGAAACTCACGAAATCGCAAATAGATAATCAAGACATAACTGATAGAAAAGGAAAAAAATACAAATTCAAGATTCACATATGAATATAGTAGTATGATACTAAGGTTGATCTACATAATGCTTGTGTAATGTAAAATCAATAAACTAATATCTTTATTAGTTGACTATAGATATTATACTATGAAACACATTTACAAACACCAGATATAACACTGAATGCAATCAAAATGTGGGTGTTGTGTATAAACACTAAAACACCTTCATTTATCATAAATGCTATAAGATTATGCATTCATATATCCTAAATTCCAAATTTCTTATGAATATCAGATCACATGAGAAGAAGGCAACCAAATTCAAATCAAGAAAAGAACATTAAAAGTGTTGTGAACAGAAAAAACAAACCAAAATAAATGGTGAAGCATGGCATGTTCAAAGGCATTGCAGATCTAGACTAGTTTGTGTAAACAACGTAATTGACTAAGCAATTTTAAAACTACATCAAAATTGCAATAAAAAATGATTAAAACATAGATATATAACATTACATACGTGGCAAATTGAGTTTGTAATCAACAAAAAGCGTATCTTAATTCTTCTTCTGGGGTGGAAACAACGGTTACAAGAAGAAGCAACAAGTGCATAAGAAAAAGCGTGTGTTTTTCCTCTGAAGTAAGAATTAGAAGAATGAATGAGAAAGATCAGAGTCGCAGAAAGTGAGTTTTCGATTTTTTCTAAGTGGAATTTTTCTGGATCTGATCCCTTCGCTGGAACAGAAATGTAATAATTTTAAAAGTCAAAATGATAATTTTTCACTGGAAATCGCAAATGCGAATGGCAAGTAATGTGTCTAGTTTATTTATAGCAAGTGAAGTTAACCACAGATCTGAAAAACAGAATTTGTAATTAGTATTAATAATATTATTATTATTATTATTTGTTAATGTTAAGTAACTGTTTTCTACTCAAAGTTAAAATCGAAGAAGTGCAAAACGACGCTGTCTGTGGGGGAAAATAAGAGAGCACCGTCAAGCCCAAGGCAAGGATTCAAACTCGACACGTGGCGTCCTACAAATCTCGACCCTTGACAATGTCGGTTACACTCTACAACCGTCCGATATGATCCAACATTACCCCAATAGGTCCAATATACAAAGAAAAAACATTTTTTTTTTGGTACAATGGAACAAACCATTTGAGTGGCTTTGTTTCAAATTATCTTATGTTTTTACTCGATTCAAGTTATCTTATTTTTATAAAATAAAAAAAATTAGCTTAGGGAATAAATAGATAAAGAATATGTATTTTAAGGTTTTTTTTTACTAAATATGTATTTTAAGGTTTTTGGGCATAAAAGACGAGTGTAAAGGATATTTGGTGAATATAAATTTGTTTTAAATTAATTTGATATTTAATTATAGTCTATTATTTTGCTATGTTATTCTACTTTTTTAAGTATATTTTGAAGGTGGATGTTACTGTGGATTTTTCTTTAACTCATAAAAGATTTCTAAGAGAAAAATAACTTTTGATGTAGGAGGGTTCACGGCCAGTATCGAGGAAGAAACAGATTTGCGGACAAAAGCAGCAGAAAATGTGGAAAACGATCGTTCGGTGTCAGATTATCTATTATTATACCTTTCCGAAAAGGGAATCGCACCACGAATACAACTCATGGTTTTGCCATGAAGTATGGGCTCCAGAACCGTTTTGAGCTCGTCTTGGGCCTCAAAACAGCCGTTTTAGTTTTTTCCGCATTTTCTACTGCTTTTGTCCGCAAAGCCGTTTCTTCCTCGATTCTGACCGTGAACCCTCCTACATCAGTCTCCTCCACTTCTAAAGAACTCGACCCCGAGTTCATACCAGAATAAAGGTCAGCATCTTCATGGAATTCATAAATATCAGCCACATTAAAGGTATTGGAAATTCCCGTACTTGCGAAGCTGAAGCTTCTTGTAAGTGTCAACTAGGAACCTCTCCTTACGCAGGAACACCATCACATCATTTCCCACAGCAAAGACATTGACTCTTCTGCGCTTGTCAGCAGCTACTTTGTTCTTCTGCCTAGTAGCCTCTAACTTCGCCCTGACAGCTTCCTTAACGGCTTGCACATCCTTGGCCACCACTAGGCAAAACCACTCAGTTTCCTTGAAGGTCTCAGTCAGGTCATGCTCATCATGCGTCATAACAAGAAAACTGGACTTCTCCTTCCCTGTTTTTCTATTAAAACCAGAAATCGGGGCCATAGCTATCTTGTGCCTTTCCCATGAGAACATCATCACATTATCTCTGCCTCTATACGTGATATCATTGTCATACTGCCAAGGTCGCCCAAGTAGGACATGACACACATCCATATTCAGAACATCACACACTACCTCTTCCTTGTAATGCCTTCCGATGGAAATAGGCACCTTGCAAGTCTTCGTCACCTTGACCTGCGAACCCTTACTCACCGAGCCCAAAGCATAAGGCTTGGCATGCGGTTCTGTCGGCAACTCTAGGTAGTCCACCAGCTTCTAGGAGACCAAGTTCTCTGTACTCCCGTTATCCACGATCAGATTACACACCTTATTTTTAATAGAACAGTGCATTCTAAAAAGATTCTTCCTTTGCCCCTCTTCCTTTGAAGACAACAGGACTCTCTGCAGCACAAAATTCACTGCTTCTTCAGCTTCTTCTTCAGCGAACTCAACACCGTCATACTCGTTGTTTTCTTCCTCTTCCTCAGATTCCTCATTGAAAATTGCAGTCGTTCTCCTGGAAGGACAAACATTCGACTTGTGACCCTGCCCACCGCAACGGAAACACTTATCTCCCGTCGGTTTCGCGTATGGGTTGGCTCACTTCTGGTTCACCCTCTTGTTGTTGGGCGTAGCACTACTGGTTCCACCAGTTTCCTTTGCTGAGGAGTTAGAATCCTTAGCAGCAGCACCCTTATCCTTATCACCAGCAACTTCAGAATTACCCTACAGATTGAATCTACGAAAAAATGAGAAATTTTTGGGGGATTTCTCCATCAGTTCCGCTTTCAAGGCTAGCGTAGAGGCCTCCGTCATGGTCCAGACAGTCTGCAGACCCATCTTCTCCTGTATTGACCCCTTCAAGCCATTAATATAGCGAGTCACCTTATGACCCTCAATTTCCCCTAGCTCATTGCGTTCTGAGAAACGCAGGAACTCTGTTGTATACTCGGTCACGCTCTTTCTACCCTGAACGCAATCGATATACATCTTGTACATAATCTGCTCATAATCTTCAGGCAAAAAAGCTCTAGCATCAACTGTTTCATTCGCCTCCACGTTCTGATTGGCGCTTTTCTCTGGTGCTACCTCTGAACAACAAGCTTATCCCACCACACAGCAGCGGTACTCTTCAATCGAATTGCCACCATCTTCACCTACTTGTTTTCTAGCACACCCATCACGTCGAAGAACCGATCAACTTCAATCTGCCAATCCAGAAACTCTTCAACCCCCATAGTTCCCTAGAACAACGGGATGTCAGCCTTGACTATGTAGTCGTTGCGATTCTGTTGATTATCGAAACTCTGATTCTCCTCCTGGACCTCTTCTTCGGAACTAGAGTCCGATTCAACACGAGCCTGCAAGCCTCCATGTGGATGCCTGGGCGGTTCGTCTCTCCTGCCTCTGTCCCTCCTATTATTGATAGCGTTCACTTGAACCGTCAAAGCCGCCATATGAGTCGTCATCTGCGTGGTCAAAGCACTAAGGGCCGCGGTAAAAGCCGTAGTGATACCCTCGATGTCTGCTCTTGTGACTGGTTTATCTCCCATGGTTGTTCAAGCTACGAAAAGAAACAGGAGAAAGCCTGCTCTGATGCCACCTGACGCAGTCGAAAGTCGCAAAGGGTTAGCAAGCGCTAATCCTAAAAAAAGAACAAGTTCTGGAATCCACCAGAGAAGAGAAAAACTCTCAAAATTAATTATTTTATTAAAAGATACTGTTTGTTACAGCACAGAAAGTCTTTAAATAGATAATAGAAACCCTAGTACGAAAATTAGGTAAAACAGAAAAGCTCGAAATTAAAGGAAAAGTTAAAACGGCTGTAAAACAGAAAAGCCCGAAATTACGGGAAAAACTAAAACGGCTAATTTGAGGCCCAAGATGAGCTCAAAACGGTTCTGTAGCCCATACTTCATGGCAAACCCATGAGTTGTGTTCGTGGCGCGATTCCCTTTTCGGAAAGGTATAATAATAAATAATCTAACACCGGACGATCGTTTTCTGCATTTTCTGCTGCTTTTGTCCGCAAAGCCGTTTCTTCCTCGATTCTGGCCGTAAACCCTCCTACATCAACTTTCAATTTCAATTGTTTTATTTCTAATGGAGGTTTGTTTCAACTTTTAGAATCCAAAAATAAGAATATCCAAATAAGGTATATTATTGAGTAAAAGTTATGGACTTCCCTTAACTTTCAATATTCTCATAAGTTTATTCTTAAATGATAGAGTAGGAAAGTGAATTCTCGTGAATAAATGGTTGTATTTTTAAACATTAGAAACCGTAGTTGTAGTGTTGTTTTGTTATTCTTTTATTAAATTATCTTTGTTAAATATTTTATATTATCAACATTATAAATAAATAATAAAAATAATATAACTGATATTAATTAAATAGTATAATTAAAAAAATTACAATAAAAACTTACATAATTATTTTTTAAATTTTTTTTTGTAAATTAGTCATTAAGTGTACAGCGAAAAGCAGTAAAAAGTATAATTTATAACTGAAATTTAGTTGCATATTATAGACAAATGAAGTGTCAATATCGTAATTGACACCACTCAAACATAGATATCAAAACAAGTTAGTCCGTTCATTTAGTCTGTTAAAAAATGGAATGGGTGAGTCAACTTAGGTGATCGAGTCGAAAGTATCACCTCTGTATGCTCCGTGAGGGGTCAACAAACTTGTGGATTGGTTCCCAAAAAATCAATTTTTATTTTAATATTTCACAAAAATAATAAAGGCAATCATCATTAATCAATAAAGCCACCATCAGAATTAGACAAGTCTCAAAGATCACAGGTGCGGCACAAGCCCATATCGCAAAAGCGGCACAAGCACATATCATTAGAGTATGATGGTGGCGCGGGTGTGGTGTGTTTGAGTGAAAGAAGAAGGTAGAAATTAGAAACAAAACTCCAATACTTTATAATGTTCGGTGTGATTGTGAGTTTTTAGTTTTTGGTTTGGAAAACCAATTTTAAAACTAAAACTTGTTTAGTTAAAATTAAGTTGAATTGAGTTTTTTACTTAATTTCAAAATAGTTTTCCCAAAAACTCAATACACAAATTTTTTTTTTTTACAATAAAAAACTAACTTTATAAATCATGTTTTTATTTTAAAATTAACATACGATTAATCAATGGACGTTAACAACACACCAACAACCACAACAACAACCGACTACCACCTCTAATGTAACACCCCGAGTTTTTAAACTGCGCGAGTGTATTTTTTTATTTCAACCAAAATTAATAAAGGAATTTTCAGAAAAATTCAAAAGAATTAAAATAAAATTAAAGGATTTTCAAATTAATTCAAAGGATTTAAAATAAAATTAAGTCAATTCTTAAAATAATACGTCGTAATTCAAACGACGAACGTAATTAAATAATTACATCATAAATATAACTAAGTAGTTAAAATTTTGGCAATTAATACTTCTAGTATAATAAAAGATAATACATCACAAAAGACGGTGTCATAACATCTCAAAAAAAATATCAGAGTGCGGAAAAGAGATTCAATAATTCCAAAATAAATAATTACATTCCCCGAGCTCAAGACCCTATACAACAAGTCTAAATTGATCATGCACTAAAGCTACAGTAGCAAGGGTTCCCTCCGCATCCCATACAAGTCTCGTCTGACTCCACAGCTCACCTCGATGTGACGTCCTCCTCCTCATCGTACAGGGAAGGATCAATCTCTTCCGAAGTCAGATCTACCCACGATCCGGGTCGCTTCGGCGGTGCCGGAATCTCAAAACAATCATCTGATGTCCTAGATGGACCCGAAATATCAACTGCTGCTGACGGTTGTCCTTTATTCTTCTCTCCCTCCTCGGGTTCACGCATAGCCCCTCCAGCTACCGGGTTAGGAGTCACCACACCCACCGTGGCCTCCGTCTCAACCCCTTCAGTCGGATCCTTCGCGTCCGCAAAAACTCCGTACTCCTCCAATATCAATTTGGAAAGTACCGAAAAATCAATCATCGCGTGAGTGTGCTCTACGTAATCCCCTATCCCGTCGGTCCTGCAAGTCCTCGCCAATCTCCCCGTGTAAATCGCACTACTTGAGACAAGGTCATATACCCAAGCAGTAGGCAAATGACGGTCAAGAAAATCTCGCAACGTTTCGTTCGTTTGGGTACCTACCGGTGGTACAGGTTTGGGGGCATCTGAGGGCAAAGCCCAATTTTCCACAATAAGAGTAAAGGGTCACCGACCGAAATTAACAATTACCACAAAGCAATTTTTTCTGATATAACAGATAGACTCATGGCATATTATATAACAACGATGATGAATAAGGATGCGCATTTTTGAAAATTCATGACATTTGTACCTTTGCAAAACAGCAACCAAATTAATATAAAAATCATGTTGCAAGTACAAATACGTTCAATAAAACACAACAACTCATTCAACACTTAGAGTTCATAAGTTATTTGCACACAACGATTTCCACCCGTCAACATCATATCCAATCATGACCCGTCAATATGTATATGCCAATGTACACAACTTCTTGGAATTACCAAGGTGCAATCGCTCATAGACCAGCACACGTGCAGTCTCTCACATACCAGCACGATTTACATATGTTAGGCTCTCACAGGCCAACATGACCATGGTGCAGTCCCTCACGGACCAGCACCAGTGCAGTCGCTCATAGACCAGCACGTTTTACGTATACCAAGGTGCAGTCGCTCACAGACCAGCACCAGTGTTGTCTCTCACAAACCAGCACACGTGCAATCGCTCACAGACCAGCACCAGTGTTGTCTCTCACAAACCAGCACACGTGCAGTCGCTCACATACCAGCACCAGTGCAGTCTCTCACATACCAGCACACGTGCAGTCGCTCACAGACCAGCACGTTTTACGTATGTTAGCCTCTCACAGGCCAGAACATATAGAAGTTAAATCCTCGCACGGATAGAATGGATCACCACGAACACGCGGCCATTCCGTAGCCCATCACGGTGGTTACTACTTAACTTCGCGGACCATCACGGTTACCGCATTAACTCTGTGGCCCATCGCGGTCACCACCTGACTATGCAATGCATGGACATGCAATGTTTTCTCTTCACTGAAAACAGTATGCAAATACCAGCTAAAAATCCAGCCACTCCATCACCACCTCAAACCATCTCAACAATTTCATTATCACCACATCAACAAAAAATTCAAGAACCTCATCATCACCATCTCAAACCATCTCAAAAATTCCATTTTAATTCATCACAAGCCTTCCCAATGTTTCCCCAACTCTTTAAGTTCATAAACCAATGTTTAAAACTGGAATTTTGAAAGAAAAAAAAACCAATATGTATTCGAATACAGCTTCCTTGTATTCGAATACATAAGCTAAAACAATGAAAAATCAGCATTTATCACCACATCAACAAAGAATTCAAGAACCTCATCATCACCACCTCAAACCATCTCAAAAATTCCATTTTAATTCATCACAAGCATTCCCAATGTTTCCCCAACTCTTAAAGTTCATAAACCAATGTTTAAAACTGGAATTTTGAAAGAAAAAAAAACAATCTATATTCGGATACAACTTCCTTGTATTCGAATACAAAAGCTAAAACAGTGAAAAATCAGCATTCTGTATTCGAATACGAGGTTTTCGTAGCCGAATACAGTGGCAAAAATTGCAGTCCTGTATTCGAATATGACAGGGTCGTAGCCGAATACAGATGCTAAGTTAGAAGCAAAAATCACTCATATGTATTCAAATACAGAGGGTCGTATTCGAATACAAGTTCAAAATTTGAATAAAAACATAAACTTTGCAGGCATGTATTCGAATACACCAATACTGTATTCGAATACACCTTCGAATGCAGTGATATTTTCCAAAAACTTCAACACGTTTTCAAACTCTTTTCTTTGAGAAAAACCAACACAACACCAAAACACAATCACTATTCTTTTGAAACCACAAAACTCAGAACATTTCTCATCAACAACAGATTTTCCAGATACACCTCCACCCATTTTAAAATCCTTTTCTTTTGAAAACCACCATTAGCACAACAACAATAGATTTCCATAACACCTCCAACCATTTTAAAATCCTTTTTCTTTTGAAAACCACTATCTGAAGGTGCAAACACGAGAAGGTGGGGTTGAATTGTGTTTGACTTAACTTGAATACTTTTCCTGTTTTAATACTTTCAAAACAAAACTTGATGTATAATTAAAACAGAGTTAGCAGTGGATAAAAATAAAAATAAAAACTCACAGATTTTATACTGGTTCACCGGTAACGAGGCTACGTCCAGTCCCTTCGCCTTGAAGGATTTCACTAATTCAACCTTGAATTACAACCTTGCTACTGACCCTCCAAGTCAGTCTTCTCAAATAGTCTAACAATCCTAGACTTCTTTGAGGAAAAACAACTCCTGTTCTTCAGCCAATCTGACACCCCAGATTGTAGAAGAATTCACAACACTATGAATCTAATTGCTAAGTACCTTGCTACCCTTTCTGAATCCCTCAGTTTGTATACTCTACTTCAACAACTTAGATACAACCCTATCTAATTGCCAAGTAACCTGCTACCTCTACTGACTCCCTCAGATTGTAGACTCTACTTCAACAACTTAGATTTGCCACAGTGGAAAGAAAATAACCGAGTACTTACTTCTTGAAAGCTGAAACTCACAATTGACTTATATCAAAATTTGAGAGTGGTTGCTTTCGAAGTGTATGACTCTTTTGTGATTTTCGATTTTTAAGTATTCTGCCTTGAGCCTCCTTTTATAGATGCAGATTTGAGCCTCTTCCAATGCTTAAATTCGAGCTGAATCTTGCTGGATTCTCTGTAAAAATAACTTGACCAATTGGGCTTCATATAAATAAAAAACATATCTTTAGATTTCCTTTCAAAATAACTGGCCAATTAAATCTATTGGTTCCTTCCCTCCACAGCTCCTGAATTCCACAACACCTCACTTTATTTTTGTAATAAATCTTTTTAATCCTTTGATCAAAATAAATTAAATTCTCCACCGTATAAATTTCCTGATTAAATCTGGACCATTGGATCTTCATGCGCTAGTCCACATCTGGACCATACTGATTGTTATGCTGTGATCCTCTGATTTCGGCCTTCCCTGGACCACACTTCCTGACCCTCTGATCTTCTGATTTCGGCCATCTTGGATGCGCACCTGATATGCTATAATCCTCTGAATTCAGCCTTTGCTGGACTATACATTCTGTCCCTCTGATTTCGGCCAACACTGGGCCATGGTCTGATTTTCTGATCTGGACCATCACTGGACCAAATAATTAATTCTGAACCACTGATCTGGAAATCTTCCCTCTGATCTGGACTAATTCTGGACTTTGGTCTGGATTAAACTGAAATTAACTTGAACAAAAAATATTTCAGTCTGAACATTTTACCTTTGATTTTGGACTAGGTCTGGATTGATTCTGGACTTCATTTCTTCTGGTTTGGACTTAGTTCCATGCCCTGAATCATGCTATCTTATGGTCTGGGCCAAATTTGGATTGATCCTCTTGTTCTGGACTCATAAACATACCTTCTGGTCAAGTCTGGAACAAGTAATTTTTCATTGTCAGGCCATCTTCTTGTCAGAATAACTTCTAGAATAAAATTGATATTTGATTTCTGTTTGTCTGGAACAACTCTCCTTATGGCAGGCTTTCCAATGGTATGATCCATGTTTCATTCTGATCTTTATTCCTTCTGATCTGGGCCATCAAAGATATCTTCTGGTCATGTTTTGACATTCCTGGAGTATCTTCTGGTCATTCCAGAATTCATTTTTCTGATTCCTGCTTCTGATCACTGCTTCTGATTCCTTCAGTTCCTGATTCTGATTCCTGCTTCTGATCACTGCTTCTGATTCTGATTCCTGCTTCTGATCACTGCTTCTGATTCCTTCAGTTTCTGGGGCATTTAACTTAATAATTCAAATTCCAAAATAAGTTTACATAGAATACATTTGTAAGCATCAAAATCCTAAGTACTTAGAACCAACTTGGTTCCAACAATCTCCCCCTTTTTGATGATGACAAAACCTTAACTTATTTTGCTAACTTATGACTCGAAGACTTTGAATTACTCCCCCTCAGACCAATCTCTCCCCCTAAGTCTGAAACTCTCCTTTTCAACTCCTTCTTTGTTCTCTCTTTCTTTTCTTCTCTTCTCCTCTCCTTTTCAACTCCTTCTTTTTGCTCTCTTTCTTTTTTCTCTCTTCACATTTCTTTTTCTCTCTTCAACTCCTTCTGTTTTCACTCTTTCTTTTTCTTTCTTTGTTTTTCTCTCTCCCTGTTTCCTCTCCTTTTCAACTCCTTAAGTTTTCTCTCTTTCTTTTTCTCTTCTTCTTTCTTTTTATCTCTCCTTTTCTACTTATTTCTCCTTTCTTTCTCTCTCTCTCTCATTCTCCCCCTTTTTGTCATCAGCCAAAAAGTGGTCCTACTATTTTTGTATTTTTTGTTTTTCTCTTTACAAATTACAGAACGTAGACACTGAAATTAAAAGACATAAAATAAAATTGCAAGAAATTTTAAAAACTCCTAAGATGACTACTTGAGCTAGTCAGATATGGAGGTCATGCTGAGATGCTTCTTAATGAACTCGAACCTATCTTCTGGTAATGTCTTGGTGAAGATATCAGCCCATTGATGATCAATGTCCACAAATTGTGAACTGCATCCTGCTAAGAAAGTGCAGTTGCCACTTGTACTTTTCCTTTCCAACTTGTCTCCAGTATAGTCAGAATTACAGAAACCTCTGAGTTTGTAGGTGGGGGTTTTCTTGTATAACAAGGTAAGGTTGGTGGTTCCTTTAAGGTATCTCAGAATTCGTTTGACAGCAATTAAATGGGATTCCCTAGGGTCAGCTCGAAAACGGGCACAAACACAAACACTAAACATAATGTCAGGTCTAGAAGCAATTAAATATAGAAGGGATCTAATCATACCTCTGTATGTTTTCTGGTCTACCTTTTGACTGGTTTCATCTTTCTCAAGTGAGCAGGTTGGGTGCATGGGGGTGGCCATTGGCTTACAGTCACTTATCTTGAACTTTTTGAGAAGTTCTTTAGTATATTTTGATTGGTGAATGAGTATACCTGATTTGCCTTGATGAATCTGAATTCCCAGGAAGAACTTAAGTTCTCCCATCATGCTCATTAGGAACTCCTTTTGCATTAGGTCAGAAAACTCTTTGCACAAAGTGCCATTAGTTGATCCAAATATGATATCATCAACATAGACTTGAATAATCAGAATATCATGTTTAATGGATTTCCTAAATAGTGTATTATCAATCTGGCCTCTATTAAATTCATTCTTAAGCAGAAAGTTACTAAGTCTGTCATACTATGCCCTTGGTGCTTGTTTTAAACCATATAAAGACTTATTAAGTTTGAAAACATGGTCTGGAAAATCAGAATTTTCAAAACCAGAGGCTGTTTGACATAGACTTCTTCACTTATGTAGCCATTTAAGAATGCACTTTTGACATCCATTTGATACAGCATTATATCATGATTAGCAGCAAATGATAAGAGAATTCTAAATGCTTATAACCTGGCCACTGGAACAAAAGTCTCAGTGTAATCTATACCTTTTTGTTGACTGTATCCTTGAGCTACAACTTCACCCTTTTCATTGAATTTGTTTCTGAACACCTACTTGGTGCCAATAATGTTTTGTTTGGTCTGGATACCAGATCCCAAACATCATTCCTTCATTCAGCTCTTCTTGCATTGCAAGTATCCAACCTTCCTCTGCCAAAACTTCATCAACATTGGTTGGTTTGCATCAGCTTCTGGTTCTGGAACAGCTTCTGATTCTGATAAATCAGCTTCTGATTCTGGTGAATCTGTAACAGTTTCAGATTCTGGTAAATATCCAGATTTCTCTTCTAGTTTATCTTGGCTGTTTTTGACTTGATCAGATTTATCTTTTGAAGATTTGTCATGTGTTGCTGACTTACCTGTATCCTCTAACTTTCCAGGTACTTCTGTTTCTTCTACTTCTGCTTCTACTCCCTTTGGTTCTGGTGAACCTGCACTATCTTTATCTTGCTTTGATTTGTCAAGATCAAGCAGTTTGTCATATAACATAATATTGATCAAATAATTTAAAATTGAACTCAATACAGCCAAACCATTAATTCTGCTTCTGGTGATTTCTGTTTATTTTTGAAACCATTGGAATGTTGTTCTGCTGAGGTGTTCAATTCGTGTGAATCACCTGGTTCCTCTGACAGTTTGAAAACCTGCAGAATACTTATCTAGCTTTGATTTGTTAAGATCAAGCTTCTTGTTATCACAGTAAACATAAATATTAACTAATAATAGTATTTACAGCAAGATGTAGCCTCAGGTTTACTCTGAAAATCCTCTTGCTTCTGATTTTCAGATTCCTAATCTATATGTTCTGAGATTACATGGTTTGGATGAGGGAATTTGAATTCCCTTCTAGGTTTGTAGTCTTGATGAATCTCACTGGAGAGTTTGAAGAACTCTCTTGATTCTGATTCTTTAATTTCTGTTTTGGCTCATACACTATATTCCTCTGGTGATTCTGGAACTTATGGTGATTCTGATAATCATACTTATTTTGATAATTAAAGTAGTTCTGATGATCATACCTCAACCTTTGATATTGATACATGTTCAGGTTCTGGTTCTGGTATTGATTTTGATTCTGGTTCCAATGTTGATTCTGGTTCCAGTTTCTGTGCCTCCAGTTTTGGTTCTGGTTCCAGTGTTGGTTCTGGAGAGTTTGAAGAACTCTCTTGATTCTGATTCTTTAATTTCTGTTTTGGCTCATACACTATATTCCTCTGGTGATTCTGGAACTTATGGTGATTCTGATAATCATACTTATTTTGATAATTAAAGTAGTTCTGATGATCATACCTCAACCTTTGATATTGATACATGTTCAGGTTCTGGTTCTGGTATTGATTTTGATTCTGGTTCCAATGTTGATTCTGGTTCCAGTTTCTGTGCCTCCAGTTTTGGTTCTGGTTCCAGTGTTGGTTCTGGAGAGTTTGAAGAACTCTCTTGATTCTGATTCTTTAATTTCTGTTTTGGCTCATACACTATATTCCTCTGGTGATTCTGGAACTTATGGTGATTCTGATAATCATACTTATTTTGATAATTAAAGTAGTTCTGATGATCATACCTCAACCTTTGATATTGATACATGTTCAGGTTCTGGTTCTGGTATTGATTTTGATTCTGGTTCCAATGTTGATTCTGGTTCCAGTTTCTGTGCCTCCAGTTTTGCTTCTGGTTCCAGTGTTGGTTCTGGTTCCAGTTCCTGTACCTCTGATACTGGTTCCAGTTTTGGTTCTGGTTCCAGTTTCTTTTCTTCTGGTTCCAGTTCCTGTTCCTCTGATACTGGTTCCAGTTCTGATTCTGGTTCCAGTTCTTGTGCTGATTCGAGTGATATCTATGATATTTCCTGTTCCTCCTATAATTCTAGTTCTGGTTCCGATAGGTATTGGGTTGACCAGTTCTTCTTCTACCAGAGTCACTTTGCTTCTGTTTGGTAGATGTTGGAACATAAACCTTCTTCTGCTTGTGTGTTGCCAACATCCATTGTCCAGGCACCATTGTTGGTGTCTCCTTCTGGTTGCTTAGAATATCTGCAACATAGACAATTTGATCTTTTGGTACCCATAACTGATTGGGTCCAGGTTTGTTAGTTGTAACAGCTCTCTGATCTTGTTCAAATTTTACCATTGGACAAGATAATTCAGAGTGACCTTTCTTGGCACAAACACTACATAAAACATCAGAATGAACAGCTTTATTTTCAGTAATTGTTTCTGTTAAACCAAGACCTCTTTTTCCAGAATTACTATTTCCATAAATCATAGATGCATTTTTACTTCTTTCCATTCCATTGGAAATAAAGTTTTGAAAAACTTGCTCATGCATATCAAATTTACAAACAGTTTCAGAAGTGGAACAATTATTACTTTTCAGAGTTTGGTTTTCAGATTTGAGTCTTGCAACATCAGTTTTAAAATTTTTGTTTTCAGTTGCATACTCAGAATTTTGATTCTTTAAAACTTGGACATCTTTGGTTAGATTTTCCTTATCTTCCCTAAGAGTTTTCAGTTTTAAAGACCTTTTATTGTTTGCATTTAACAAGTCTTTTAAGGTCTCAATTAATTCAGATTTAGACAGATCAGAAAATACCTCATTGTCTTCATCTTCTGATTCTGTTTCAGAGCCTGAGCTATATTCAGAACTTGAGTTGGTATGAGCCATCAGAGACAGAATTGTTTCCTCTGATGTGCTTCCAGATTTTCTAGAATGATTGCTTCGATCATTCTTCCTTCTGCCTGTTTTCCTTCTGGAATTCGTGCCTTTATGAGGTCCAGAAGCAGACTTGATGTGAGCTACCTTTGCTGTTTCTGCCTCTTCTTCATCAGAAGATTCTTCCTCTGATTCTGATACGTCCCAGGCAGCCATCAGACCTTTCTTTTTGTATCTGGAATTCTTCTTGTGTTGTTTTCCTTTTTCCAGATTTGGACATTCTGACTTGATATGTCCAGGTTCATTGCATCCATAACAGATGATGTTCTTCTTGTCAGATTCTTCCTTGTTGTTATGTTTCTTCTAGGAACCTCTCCTCTTTCTGTTTTCCCAGATCTTAACCATCTTTTTGGTTAAGTAATCCATATCATCACATTCACTATCACTATCCTCTGATTCTGATTCTGCCTTTGCAGCTTTCTTCTGTTTCGATTTTAGAGCCAGATTCTTCTTCTTCTTAGGTTCATCTTCTTCCAGTTCTATTTCATGAGACCTGAGTGAGCTGATCAGATCTTCCAGCCTCAAGGTACTCAGATCCTTAGCTTCCTGAATTGCAGTAACCTTTGCTCTCCACCTTTTTGGTAGACTTCTCAGAATTTTCCAGACATGATCTTCAGTGGTATAGCTTTTGTTTAATACTTTCAGTCCTAATACCAAAGTCTGGAATCTACAGAACATTGTATCAATGTCTTCATCCTCTTCCATCTTGAACAGCTCATACTTTCTGACCAATATGTTAGCCTTTGTTTGTTGAACCTGCT
Source organism: Cicer cuneatum (assembly GCA_037974295.1). Lineage (NCBI taxonomy): Eukaryota > Viridiplantae > Streptophyta > Magnoliopsida > Fabales > Fabaceae > Cicer > Cicer cuneatum. Next base: position 13,972,785 of record JBBPBO010001985.1, read on the forward strand.
TGGTTCCTTCATAGGTCAGAACCAGACTATCGAATATACTCTTTGTTGTTTCTTTATTTGTGCATCTATCAAATTCCTTGAATGTGATTGCACTGATCATGATGGTTCTGGACTTGTGATGAAGTCTGTGTAGTCTGATCTGATCTGGTTTCATATCATCCAAGTCTAGTTTCTTAGTTGGATCTTCTGGATCAGTAGGTACAGTGTATCCTCTGACTATCATCTTCCATAATTCAGGATCTTGAGATATGACAAAACTTCTCAATCTGTCCTTCCAATACTCAAACCTTTCTCCATCAAATATTAGTGGTCTGTTGATGTTGCCTCCCAATTCTTCTGACATATTGAACCCCTTGGACCTTTCCTCAAACACTGTTAAGTGCTCAGCCTTGAGACTGAGCTCTGATGCCAATTGAAGGTGCAAACACGAGAAGGGAGGGTTGAATTGTGTTTGACTTAACTTGAATACTTTTCCTGTTTTAATACTTTCAAAACAAAACTTGATCTATAATTAAAACAAAGTTAGCAGCGGATAAAAATAAAAATAAAAACTCACAGATTTTATACTGGTTCACCGTCAACGAGGCTATGTTCAGTCCCTTCGCCTTGAAGGATTTCACTAATTCAACCTTGAATTACAACCTTGCTACTGACCCTCCAAGTCAGTCTTCTCAAATAGTCTAACAATCCTAGACTTCTTTGAGGAAAAAAAACTCCTGTTCTTCAGCCAATCTGACACCCCAGATTGTAGAAGAATTCACAACACTATGAATATAATTGCTAAGTACCTTGCTACCCTTTCTGAATCCCTCAGTTTGTAGACTCTACTTCAACAACTTAGATACAACCCTATCTAATTGCCAAGTAACCTGCTACCTCTACTAACTCCCTCAGATTGTAGACTCTACTTCAACAACTTAGATTTGCCACAGTGGAAAGAAAATAACCGAGTACTTGCTTCTTGAAAGCTGAAACTCACAATTGACTTATATGAAAATTTGAGAGTGGTTGCTTTGGAAGTGTATGACTCTTTTGTGATTTTCGATTTTTAAGTATTCTGCATTGAGCCTCCTTTTATAGATGCAGATTTGAGCCTCTTCCAATGCTTAAATTCGAGCTGAATCTTGCTGGATTCTCTGTAAAAATAACTTGACCAATTGGGCTTCATATAAATAAAAAACATATCTTCAGATTTCCTTTCAAAATAACTGGCCAATTAAATCTATTGGTTCCTTCCCGCCACAGCTCCTGAATTCCACAACACCTCACTTTATTTTTGTAATAAATCTTTTTAATCCTTTGATCAAAATAAATTAAATTCTCCATCGTATAAATTTCCTGATTAAATATGAACCATTGGATCTTCATGCGCTAGTCCACATCTGGACCATACTGATTGTTATGTTGTGATCCTCTAATTTCGGCCTTCCTTGGACCACACTTCCTGACCCTCTGATCTTCTGATTTCGGCCATCTTGGATGCGCACCTGATATGCTATAATCCTCTGAATTCAGCCTTTGCTGGACTATATATTATGTCCCTCTGATTTCGGCCAACACTAGACCATGGTCTAATTTTCTGATCTGGACCATCACTAGACCAAATAATTAATTCTGAACCACTGATCTGGAAATCTTCCCTCTGATTTGGACTAATTCTAGACTTTGGTTTGGATTAAACTGAAATTAACTTGAACAAAAAATATTTCAGTCTAGACATTTTACCTTTGATTTTGGACCAGGTCTGGATTGATTCTGGAATTCATTTCTTCTGGTCTGGACTTAGTTCCATGCCTTGAATCATATTATCTTATGGTCTGGGCCAAATCTGGATTGATCCTCTTGTTCTGGACTCATAAACATACCTTCTGGTCAAGTCTGGAACAAGTCTGGAACAAGTAATTTTTCACTGCCAGGCCATCTTCTGGTCAGAATAACTTCTGGATTAAAATTGATATTTGATTCCTATTTGTCTGGAACAACTCTCCTTATGGCAGGCTTTCCAATGGTATGATCCATGTTTCATTTTGATTTTTATTCCTTCTGATCTGGGCCATCAAAGATATCTTCTGGTCATGTTTTGACATTCCTAGAGTATCTTCTGGTCATTCCAGAATTCATTTTTCTGGAAGCCTTTGATCACTGCTTCTGATTCCTTCAGTTTCTGGGGCATTTAACTTAATAATTCAAAGTACAAAATAAGTTTACATAGAGTATATTTGTAAGTATCAAAATCCTAAGTACTTAGAACCAACTTGGTTCCAACACTATCAATACCAGAACAATCACAGTTTTTCTTTAACCACCAAAATAGAAAGTCAACCACACAATAAAAACGATTTCATTCCCCACAATGAAACCATAAAAACATCCTCCACTCAGAAACGAGTCAACAACACTAGTAAAAACCATACCCTAAAAAATAACCACAAAATAGTGCAGCACATTCCAACTCATGCATTTTGATCATCCCCAAAACGACATGCAAGGCCCTTTCCAGTATCCCCACACAACCAAAACAACATTGATGTATCAACCAAAACAACAAACATCACAGATCATCAAAACATCGACAACATGCATTTTCATCAGTTATAACGACATGCAAAACAGTTTCACTTTAAAAACAACAACGAAAACATCATCAATGCCACAAAAGCATGCATTTACAGCCCTAAATGCAATCTAGAAAGTTGGAAGGTGCCCCTTACCTCTGTTTTGTTTTTTGCGCTCGTTCACGTTACCGCGACAAAAGTCGGCGAAACTCCCGCTCGCGTCGCTGCTACAAAAGTTGGTTCTCTAGCTCCGTAACGATGAGAGGAACAACTTTTGTTCTTGACACTTGCTGGTTCGACGCTTGGATTTCCAAGTAATTTGACTTTTGAGCAACTCTTCTTACCACCAACACAAAAAAACAGAATGGGAAAGGAAGAAGAAGCTGGCGCATGTAGTGAGGAAGGAGGGAAAATGTTTCTGCCTTTGTTCTTGCTTCTCACTCATATATATAGGCATATATGTGCCACCTCACCCAACACGTTATTATTATAATATTGCTTGACCATCAAGTACTTAACTACTCTCGTCGTAATTAACAGATAACTTCTTAATTAACTGCTCGATAATTTAATTACTCGCAATTAAATTAATTTATCTTTCATCCAATAATTTTAATTCAACCTCCAAAATAAATATTTATATATATATATATATATATATATATATATATATATATTTACACAAAATATACATTATTAAACACTTTACAAATATTCCCAAAAATACACTTAATATTAAATCCATAATTTAATTTTAAATTTAAGGGTCTTACATCTAACCATCCTTGCCACCACCATCACTACCAACCACCTACATCCAACAACCGTCAATCACCATCTCCTACCATCGACCACCCACTTCCGACCATCATTGATCATTGACACCACCATTGATCATCTACTTCCAACAATTGTCGAACACCACTATTATTCACCACTTCGACAAATGTGGATCACATGCCAATCACCATTAATCACATTCCCACCACCACCTCTTTTAGCTGCTTCAGTCACTTTTAACAACTTACCACTGTTATGGAAGCCACCTTTAACAAATAATATTTTCGACTACTATTATTAAAATTATAAATAATATATAACTTTATAATAATAAAATTATTTTTAAAATAATTATAATGAAAGGAGATAAAAAGAGTTATTTAATTAAAATTCAACTTAGAATTGAAAATCAAAACTTGAAAATGAAAATTCAAAACCAAAACTGATTTTTGGTTTTTGGAATATTTATAACAAAACAAAAAACCACTTTGAATGAAGCCTTAGAATTTTTGTTAGTTTGGGTTGAGTTTATCAATAAGTGAGTTTTAGTCTCTAGTTTGGTTGGGTTAATAAAAAAAAACTAAAAAATAATAAGCCGACAAAAGTCAAGAAAAAAAATTAAAAAATGACTTTTTTAAAAAAAATTTGTCCCATCATGTGATGATCTATTTTTTCAACGGACTAACCAGACAATCATAGGCTAAACTCACTTAAAATGACAAACTAAATGAATTAGTTTGGCAAGTTCGACCCAATATTCAAAGTGACTGGATTAAATAGATGGATTGAAAAATAGTTTAAGTATTGTTTATTAGTTTTCTATAACTTAAAGTTGGGGTGTTCGAAGTGCGGTTTGAATCGATTTTGAGATAAAAATTATTTGATCTAAACATAAAATTACATGTGTTTGATTTGGTTTGGATAATACATTTTAAATTTTTTTATCCGATTAAATTACAAAGAGTTTAATTTGAATCAATTTTTAGATATTTAAATTACAATTGTAAAAAATTATAATATTAATATTATAAAAATACGATAAAATAACAAGTTTGATGAAGAATATAACATATAATATACTAAAATTTAACATTACAATATAACAATAATTAATTATGTTTGAAATATATAAATAACTAAAAATATAAAATTCAACTAATATATATTATTATGAAAAAAAATTAAAACCAACAAATAATATATATAAATGGAATATATCATGCTAATAAAAAAAAATAAGTATTAAAATTTATTGTGCAACTTTATTCAGTTTTGAAAAATAATCCGAAATCCGATCAATTATATGCACTTTTCATAAAATTACATAAAATTATGTTTAATAATATTCAATTTTGTGCAATTTTTAATTTTTTAAATCGATTTACAGTTTATTTTAGATCAATTTAAATATAAACATGTCTAATTTAGAGAAACAATATAGAGAGAAAGTGATATTCTAAAGACCTAATTAAAAGTTTATTTAGAACAAAATCTCCATAACCAGGTTCAATTGTCCTTCAAATTAAAGAAAATATTTTAGATGGAGAAATAATCTATAAAATGTATTTTTTGTATGGAGGAGAAAATAATTATTAAATATTTAAACTTAAATATTATTTTATTTAATATGACATTTATTATTATAAAAATGAAAAATGTAAATATATACTTTTCTTCGATAAAAATCCATGTTCGTGAAACCAAATACGATACACATATAATAAAGTCTATCTATTTTGCTTCCTCTTCCTCTCTGATGAGCTAAACAAACACTATATATAAAATAAAATTATACTTTCTTAGTGTCACTTTGCCAAACCATTAAGATAAGATAAGGGTTGAAGTCAACGCATTGATCATATCGAAACTGCTGGTGCATCCATTTGATTTATTGTTTTAAGATATGTAGGATTGGGATTATTATTATTATTATTATTATTATTATTATTAAGGTAGATGTAGTACAATATAAGTGCCTTTAAAAGTCACTCAAAATTTTATGATGAACAATAACAATCAGAAGTATAAATTTACGATTTTATTCGTCTTTATGGATGAAACAACAACCTAATAGATGTCAGTTTAAAGAATTGAGCTTTGATAAATATATGTGTTGTTTTCTTTTTGTCTTAATCGTAAAGACGAGGATAATTTTATCATTGATCGCCACTAAAATTTTGAATGATTCTTAAGCATTAATCGACAATGAATTACTTTCGTTGCACCCACCTTGTTATTTTATGAATTAATACTTAATAGTATTTTTGGTCATTTTAATATAAAGTGATATGATTTTATTTCCTGTGATTTTATCTTAGAAGATCTCAATTTTATAGGGATCGAATAAATTTAAGAAAGTCTCAATTTTATAAGAACTTAAAGATAATGTGGAGTTTATCTGTTCGAAAGTTAAAATTAAATATGCTTTTGATCTTTACAGAATTGAATTTTTCTAAATTTAATCCTTATGAAATTTTTTAAATTTAATTCTTATGAAATTTTCACTCGTTTTATTTTATCTAAAAATGAGATGATATAATTATCATTAAAAACTCATGCACCTAAAAAAATATTAATTGAATTGAAACTTAAAACAATATTAATGATTTTTTACTCTCCCATTTCAACCTTTTACAATATTGGTCCATACCATACATTTTAATGAAAACTCCATTTTTTTCTCTATTTTAAAATAATATATAAAAGCTACCATTTTTTTTAAAAACAAAAAAAAATTGATCACCAATAATTTTTTTTAAAGTTTGTCGGTACATAAAAATAAATTTTAAAATAAATATTTTAATTTTTCAAAACAAAACTTGTAATCTACGAATTTTAAAATTTAAGTTTTTCAAAAAAAAATTATTTTATTAAATTTAAACTTTAAATTTTTTGTAAAGCATTACCATTTTTTCAAACAAAAAATCAAAATAAGAAAATTTGGAGAAATAACTCCGACGCATAGATCAGAAGAAAACTGAATTTAAATTAGTTAATTGAAATACATCTGTGTTATGAAAAGTTCAAACTTTAGACTAATTTATCTAAATATCTCCATTTTTTAAAACTAACTAAATTACCTTAGTTTGAAAAAAGAAAATTAAAATGTTTTATTTTTTAACCCCTTCAGGAGATCGCTTTTCAAATATGCCATTAAGAATTTTTTTTTATGCCACTAGGAGGTCGTCTCGGAATGTGACCATCTACATGTATTATTATTATTTTTTTCATTTTTAAAATTGGATTATTTTTTATTTAATAAATTAAAAAATAATTAAAATATTTAAAAAAACAAAATACTATTAATAAAATAAAATACATTAGATGGAAGGAAAAAAATGCGGTTGAGTAGATGTGTCAGAACAAATAACGTGTTGTATTATTTTAACAACTCTATTTTATTTTATAGATAAATTTGTATTATTATAACTAATCTATCCTATTTTGTAGATAAATTTGTATTATTATAGCTACTTTATCTTATTTTGCAGATAAATTAGTCACTTAATTCTATTTTGTTAACAACTACCTCATATTTTTTCTCTGGATATAATAAATAAAAATAATTATAATTAAAAAAAGTAAATTATATTAATAACATGAAACAAAATATATTAAATAGAAGAAAAAAAATATATCAAATTTGAGTAGATGTGTCAGCACCATTTCGACAACGTTTCCTAGTATGATCAAATACTCAACATAATCCGCATTTTCTTGGTACTTTTTCTGTAATGTTCATTTCTGTTTTAATGCGTTTAGTCTTTGGGCGACCTTTCTTGACTCTCTGCATTTGAGGATTGTGACACACCTTAACACCCTTGATGGTTGATCAATGTTTGTTGATGTAGGACTATCCAGGAATGTAACATATAACTCAATGGTGTCGAGTTGCGACCATTGTGTATAAACATCAAACATCAGGTGAACATCTTCGTCATCGCAAACCTTCATCAGTTCAAACCTTGTCGTATTTTTACCAAAGAACACAAAGTGTTGATAAACTATATCAGTTATCGTGCCTTTGTCGTCGAGCTGTAACCTTTTTTAAAATGTACTGTGAACGCTTTTCTATAATCACCTACAAATGTTTTACCTTCAACTCCGTCGAGAATTGAACCATTGTAATAAATAATACAAATTACTTGTTGAGCAGCCATGATTAACTAATTGATTAACTACGAAATGTTAAAAGGTATATTGAGACAGAAGGCGTGGTGAGATAATGTGACTTAGTTTTCTATTTATACAAGGTATAAGGTGTTGAATATAATTTAGCAAGGATTCGTACTGCACCATCCACAATCGTTGATTAATTAAAATCAACAAACAAGATTGATTTTTTAATAGAACAATTTGATTGGTTGATTTCTCCGGATATAATAAATAATAATAAAAATAATTATAACTAAAATAAATAAATTATATTAATAACATGAAACAAAATACATTAAATAGAAGAAAAAAATACATCAAACTTAAATTAATGATGTCCACCTAAATGACCTCCAGTTCCACATCTAGGATGTCGTCGAACTCGTCTAAACAACCTCAACTCGTGTTTAGCATTTAGTGTTTAGGATGTAGGGTTTAGGATCCTAGTGTGTAGGGGTTAGGGTTTCTTGTTTAATGTTTAGGGTATAGGGTTTAAGGTATAAGGTTTAGGATTTAGGATATAGCGTTTACGGATTTAGGGTGTATGTTTTAGGGTTTATGGTGTTAGGGTTTACGATTTAGAGTTTAGTGTTTAGTGTTTAGGATGTAGGGTTTAGGATCCTACGGTTTAGGGTTTAGCGCTTCTTGTTTAGTGTTTAGGATTAAGGTTTTAGGGTATAAGATTTATGGCATAGGGTTAGGGTTTGTGGTTTACGGTTAAGTGTTTATGGTATTAGGTTTGGATTTAGGATATAGGGTTTACAGTGTGAGGGGTGTAGGATTTAAGGTATATGTTTTAGGGATTAGTGTTTAGAATGCTAGTGTGTAGGATTAAGGGTTTAGAGTGTTAGGGTGTAGGGTTAAGGTTTTAAGATTTAGGGTTAAGGGATGGGGGGTTAAAGTTTTAAGATTTAGAATTTAGGGTATAGGGTTAGAGTTTGTGGATTATGGTTTATGATTTAGGGTTAAGGGTTTAAGGTATATGCTATAGGATTTAGGTTATAGGGTTAGGGTTTAGGGATTAGGATATAATATTAAGGGTATAGGGTTTAGGATGTACCGTGTAGGATGTAGTGTTTAGATTTACGGTTAATGGTTTTGGGTTAAGGGTTTGGATTTAGCGTTAAGGGTTTAGGGTTTGTGGTGTTAGCGTTTAGGATTAAGGGTTAAGGGTATAGGATTTAGGGTTTAGAGTTTAAGGTTTAGTGTTTTAGAGTGTGGGGTTTAAGGTTTTAGGGTTAATGGTGTTCGGGTTTAGGGTTGATGGTGTAGAAAATAGGGTTTTGTGTTTCGAATGTAGGGTATGGGTTTAGGGTAGGGTTAGGGTTTAGGGTGTTAGGGTTTAGCATTTAAGATTTAGGGTGTAGGTTGTTGGATATACGGTGTAAGTTTTAAGGGTTCGGGGTGTAGGATTTAGGATGTAGTGTCGAAATTATTCTTTGGTGTGATATCTTTATCTTTAGAAAATTATCTTCACTCGATCGTTCTTTGTACTTCAAAGAGAGATGTAAATGTTTACAAATAGAGAGATGAAAATGTTTACAAATAAACGACTGTTGATGTATGTATAAAAAAATTGTTATTCTTTTCCCACTATTTTCTATATTACAAAAATAAATTGGGAATATATATAATCTATATCAAGTTGAAATATAATTTGAAACCAGGTTAATTTGAATAAAAACACACTTGGAAAGGTTGATCCACAAATCTGATTATTAGAGTTCTTTGATTGATGAACACTTAGATAAGTGTGATATGATTCAATACAAAACTTTTGATTTCATAATTTTAATGTTTTTTCTATATAGGAATAGGAAAGCTTGAGTTTTGCTAGTGTGAGAAAAACAATTGTTGGACACATTGTCCATACGACGGGTTCAAATAGCTAGACAAGTTTGACGACATCTTTGATGTGGAACTGAAGGTCATTTAGGTTGACATCATTAATTTAAATTTGATGTATTTTTTCTCTTCTATTTAATGTATTTTGTTTTATGTTATTAATATAATTTACTTTTTTTAATTTTAATTATTTTAATTATTATTATTAATTTTTATTTATTATAGCCGGAGAAAAAGTATGAGGTAGTTGTTAACAAAATAGAATTAAGTGACTAATTTGTGTGTAAAATAGGAGAAAGTAATTATAATAATACAAATGAATCTACAAAATAAGATAGAATTGTTAAAATAATAGAACACGTGATTTGTTTTGGCATATCTATTCAACTACAATTTTTTCTTCAATTTAATGTATTTTATTTTATTTTATCAATAATATTTTTTATAATTATTTTTAATTTATTAAATAATAAATAATCTAATTTTAAAAATGAATAATAATAATACGTGTAGTTGGTCGCATCCCCGGAATGCGACCTCCTACTAGTCTAAAATTTCTTCTTTTTTTTCTGATCGCATGTCATGGATGCGATTTCTTGAAGGGGTTAAAAGTATGACATTTTGGTATTTTTTTTTTAAACTAGGACAATTTAATTATTTTATTAAAAAAAGAGGATATTTACATAAATAAACCTAAACTTTAAGTTTTATGGAACATATATATATTCCAAAAGATTTAAAAGTTTGAATTTTTTAAAATACATTTATATTTAAAAAAATTTAAACTTTTATTTTTTAAAATATATATCTGTTTTGAAAATTTTAAAATTTGAATTTTTTAAAATATAAATTTGAGTAGCATTTTTTTTAAATGTAAAAAAATAAAATGGGATAAGAGTTTTAATTGAAGAGTTATGAGATAAAAATTTCCTAAATCTAGGATGTATAGTAAAACCCACTTCCATAAAAAAAAGTAAAGCCCACTTAGTATTGAGCACAACCACACTTCATAAAGAGGAATCTATTAGCCACGTCTACATCTATTCTTTATACTCCACAATTTTTCTAAATTTTACTTTTTATTCTTTAATTTCACCAGATAATTAAAAGAAATCTGATTTTTTTTTTCCTTTTGTATTGTAAAATAACATGAACTGAAAGTGAGTGATACCTTTAAATGGAAATGTTCGAAAATATCAATACTGATATTTTTAAGTTTAAAATTTTTGGAACGGTAAAATATGTGGCTTAAAAAAAAGAGACAAATCATGTACCGAATATTTGATATATCTATCTATAGTCTATAATCTATCATCTATATCTAAAAAGATTTACCCATAATGGACCACAAGTTATGACCATTAGATTCATCTCCTCCTCACCATTGTATAGTGTACTTACGGTATATAATTCATCCCTCTTCTCTTCACTATTAGAGAAATTTTTTTAAATGTTCACAGTCAACCAGTGACAAAAAAATTGATTTGATGAAGAAAATGTAATTGAAGATACAGAAAAGATCATTTCTACTACTAATTTTATCCAACAAGAACATAAAATTGATTGACGGTGATTCCCACAAAGCTGGTGGTAGTGTAGATAAGAACATTGTCAAAAGTCTCTTCGTTGTTAAACGCTTGTTTCGTGAACGTCTCTCTTTTCTTTCTAGAACGCCGAATTTCATCCATTAAGACTAATTTATAAAATAAAAAAACACAAAAAGGAACCAATTAAAAGATTGTTTGATTTATTTCCCTTTCGCTTCTCTTTGCTTCTTTATTTAATTTTTTTTGCTATCTACAACCCTATGAGGTTATGCCCTATGAATTCAACTTCATTCACTTCCCCAGTTTTACCCAGAATTCCCTTTATTTATTTATTTATTTATTTTTATCATTGGCTATGAATGACTTTATGATGAGATGAGTCCGACGAACATCCTCGGGCAAAAATCTTACCGTTCTTCATTTTTTACTATCGTAATTATTTCTTAATCGAATGAGTTTGGTGGTGGTTAAGTTGAAGCAATCGATGATCTTGGTGCCATCTCCAACATTGGAGCTTATAGGAGGTTGAGGAATGTTGGAGGTAAATGAAGGTGGTTGGAACTTGAAACGCAACTGAGAAGGATTGAGGTAGATGATTATCTGACATGAAGAGAATGGAGAGGAGTGGTAGAGGAAAAAGAAAAAAAAATCAAGTGCATAGGGAGCATCGTAGTAGTGTATGAATCAAATGAATCCAATGGTAATAAATTTTGGTCCAATATGGACCAATACTTCTATGGGTGGAGGCTATATGGACCCTTTATCACAAACTATCAATAGAAACTTTGTACTATTTCTATTTAAAATATAAGAAAATTAGATGTTCTATGAATTAACAAACTGTTCATGTCTTATCTTACTAACACGCGTCCTCAATTGTAACAATATTTTTCTTATCACAAGTCATTATATATCCAACTATCAATAGAAATTTGTACTTCTCCACAAAACAACTTTAGCTCATTTTGACAAAGACATGATATAACAAAAAGTTTTCTATCTCGTTTCCAAAATTTTCAAACTTTTCCACATATTCTCACTCACCATCACCACACTCACCTCAAAAAAAAAGGGGTTAGCTTTCTCCATCTCCATTTCACCCGTTTCTTTATTTCTCTTTCTTGCTTTCAAGCAATTCATCGGAGAAAAAATTCTTCAAAAATTTATTTCTATTTTTCTTTCATTCAATTTTAAAATTTCACTTCCATTTTCTTCATTTTTGTTCTTCCATCTATTCATCTTTTCCCCCTTTTCCTTCTTATTTGTTGCTTCAAATACCTTTGTCCATAGCTACCAAAATCAATTTTTTGCATGATCTTTTGAAAGGCTTCTTCTTACTTTTTCATATTTTTTCCTTCTAATGGGAAAAGATGCATATTTCATTTTTGTATACATATGTTTGTTACAAAAATTTCATATTTCTTTATTTTTCATATCAAAATGTTCAATTGGAAATGAGTTAAGTCTATATTTGTTGCTTTTTGAGTCTTCAATTTTTTTATCTGAACATGTATAAAGTTTGGATATTTTAGAATTGACTAAATAGTACTACGTTTTAGTTTTTTATTTTTTATTTATTTATTTTTTAATTTGGTCTTTTATTTTAATTTTAAGTGATAATTTGATCTTTTATGCTTTAAAATGTTAACAATATTATCATTTTTTTTACAAAAATTCAAAAAATTCATCAAAATTTTCAACCAAAACCCATAAAATTAATTATATTCTATAATATAATACAAATTTCATCAAATTCGTAACTCAAATCTTCAAATAAACTCATATTTGCATTCTTTATTTGATGTTGTTAGAGATGTAAATATGAGTTTATTTGAATATTTGAGTTTCGAATTTGATGAAATTTGTATTATATTGAAGAATATAATTAATTTTATAGGTTTTAGTTTAAAATTTTGATAAATTTTTTGAATTTTTGTAACTATAAGGACAACATTGTTGACATTTTAAAACATAAAAGATCAAATTGTCACTTAAAATTAAAATAGATGATCGAATCGAGAGAAAAAAAAAGATAAAAGACTAAAACATTAACTGAAATTAAATTAAGGGACTACATGTGCTGTTTAGCCTTTAGTATTTGAACATTTTTTGCCTTGTGAGGAAAATAATATTTTTGGATTTGAACATTTAAATTTTGATGTCTCTAATGAGATCAAACGATTGCTATTAATAAAAAAAAAATTATTAATTGCTTTGAATTTTTTTTATGTAAATATATTATCTTCCTCACAATAAAGCAAATACTTTTTTTATCTTTCTAACAACAAGTACTTAATCAAATACAATTTAAATTTGTTGTATTTGTTATATGTGTAAAATACATGTCAAAATTGTATTAAGAGATTAGTTGAGGCACATTTGTTATTAATAAATATAAAAATATGGAATAATTATTTTTAACAAATGCCTAAAAAATATGAGATAAGTATTTGTTAGCGATAAATATAAAAAATCACATGTCAAATATTTGTTATTGGTACATAAAAAAATACGAGACAATTATTTGTCAGTGATAAATATAAAAAAAAAACACATGACAAATGTTAGTCACTAATATATAAAAGAACAAGGGTCAAATATTTGTTATTGATTAATATTAAAAAAAAAAGTGACAATCATGTATGACAAATGCATAAAAAATACATACACAACTATATATAAGTGATAAATATAAAAAATCAAGAGACAAATATTTGTCATTGATACATAAAAAATTCATGGAATATATATTTGTCACTCATAAATAGTAAAAAACAACTTAATACATATTTATAATTGACACATAAAAAAATATAGGACAAATATGTGTCACCGATATATAAAAAATACGAGACAAATAGTTGTTAATGATAAATATTTTTTAAAAAAATACGGAATAAATATTTGTCATTAATAAATATTAAAAAAATATGATACAAATATTTCGCATTGATATATAAAAAATACAAAAAAAATCTATTAAATATATAAAAAATTTAATTACAATATTTATCGTACTATTTATCAAATACATTTTACTTAAAAATGCACGTAAAAAAGTATTACAACTCATTATCAAATTTAATTTTATTTAATCATTATTAATTATAATAAAATTCTTTATCTATAATATAAATAAGAGATTAATTTCTTTCACTTTTCTTTAATTATTATCCGAAAAAAAGTATAGTAACAATGTAATACCCATACATTTAACCAAGCATTTTACTAGTTTTCTCATAAAAACATGTACGGAGGATTTGACCAATAAATAAAATTGGAATGTCGCAAAAGAATAAAATTTGGAAAATTGTGTACCCGAAAATTTGATGAATAAAAGAATCCGGAACATGTTAAAACTCCTTGGTTCCGAGCATTTATGAATGAAAAGATCAGAAACATAAAAAAGTGTAAAATTGTTTTTATGTGTTTCGAATTTTTCAAAAATAAATACAAAATTAAAAATATTTTTTTACTTTAATTTGAAAAAGAACAGTTTAGTCTTTTTCAACTCAATTTATAGAGTTGTGGGGAATAAGTGCAGGGGTACTAGTAAATTTCTCCTTCCTAAGCAGCAAGTAAACACTTTGATTGGATCGCATGAAATTGAGACAAGAGATTGAGGGACAGGAGAAATTGGAGAGAAGTATTAAACTCACTTTATTTGGAGAGAAGTAGTTTTATTTATACTTTTTTGTTGTGCCATTGTTTTACTGTTTTATTTTACTCATAGTTTCGTACGTTCATTTTATCAAGTATCCTAGTACAAACAGAATATTACACCTATTTATTCCTTCTAATTGTCATTTATTTATTTTCTAAATAAAAAATAATAATTTAGTAATTTAATAAATCAATAATTTGATTATATCTTATAAATTTTTTTTGACAGATATCTCAAAAAATTAAATTATATGAAAAATAATAGTTTATTAATTATCTTAAATTAATAAAATTAGTTTATGTAAGATAATTATTTAATTACATTTAATAAAATTACATTTAAATTTGATGGGGGATTTTTTAGTTGAGAGGGTATCTTAATACTTTTATAAATAATCAACGATTTTCTTTCTCTTCAACTAAATAATACTTCAAATCTATTCTATTTTTCACATTTTTCTATTTTCTCACACTCACTCAAACCTATTTCTCTCTTCTTACTTTCTCTGCCCCAAACAGTCACACCCTAAGTGTAACCAATTTAGAAGAAAAAAAGCATTAAAAGTAACAATTATGGACGTGTCTGACGAAAATGCCCTTATAAAATCATGTGGCATTATCTCACTCACATTAACTCTTCAGCCCCATCAGCATCAGATTGGAACTAGAGTATGCCATGACTTGCTTTCTGATTGTAAGTACCTTTCTCAACAGTTCAATTTTTCCACGCCACAACTACAAGGTATGGGTGCAACTTCCAAAAAATCAAAACCTTTTCTACGAGTAAACAATTTTGATCATAATAATATTTAAATTTATAATTAAATATGTATTTTATTAATTATTTAAATATTTAAATATATTTTTAATTAATCAATTAAATACTAAAGTGTATATTCATTGATCAATTTAATCCATTAAATTATTTACAAAAGAGATATTGATAATGCATTTGCAATTTCGAATATTAAAATATTACAATGATAACATATTTTATATTTAGAGATCAAAATAATGATTGTTTTTTTAAATACTACTCACTATAATCTCAATTATAAGAGAAAAAAAATATCAATACTAATGTTTATTCAATACTATTATTTTTTTAATATTTTAATAAATATATTTTTCATAAAAATGTAAGAGATTAAATATATTCATTTATATTTAAAAGATAAATATTAATTAAAAATAAAGAAAAAAAACTTAGTAAAAGGCAATGAGAAAAAGGAATCAGAATCCCTTCTTTTGTTGGTGTGGTCCCTCACAACCCAGCTTTTCAGTTGAGTCTGTAAACCCTTTTCCACCAACATTCTCTTTTATCTCTTTGAAAGGATAGAGAAAATAACATTATCATCTGGGGAGGGGGGGAAGGGGGTTCCCATTTGATTTCATTTTCTCACAGTCTCACGTGACTGCTTCTGCTACAACCACCCACCTAGTACTTTTCTTCCCTTTGCTTTGATCTACACTTAGTGACCATACATCACGGTTAATGCTTTAAGCTTTCAACTCAAATATGACACAAAATAGGTTCTTTCTATATGCATTCACTTTTAATGTAAAGGTTCTGTTCTTTAGGTAAGTCATTTTCCTCAGCAACACATCATTTTAATTCTTAGCTAGTTCCTAGTTTTTAATTCTATTTTAGGTAAATTTTACGATGATTTTAATTTTAATCATGTTTTTTTTTATCTCCTCTTGTGGTTGTTATATATACTATTTTTTCCATTTTAAAATACTTGATTCATTTATTAAAATAAAATTATTGACAATTTTAATTTTTAATACGTTTCTTTTCGATTGAATTCTTGAATTAACCAATTACATAATTTTCAATGTAATATTTTTGAAATCAAATAATACAAAATTAGCAAATACCAAATCATAGTACATTAAAATGATGTACAATCGACACTCAAGTTATATGTTGTAATAAATTGAACCACTATTTCACCCAAATAAAATTTTGCCTCTTTCAAGTTCCTAGAATCTCTCAATCAAACCAGGGCTTATTTATAGCTACTGAAATATAGCATTGACCTGTGTCGGTATTTGTTGTGCCTTATTATTATGTTATGTTATCTCACTGGAAAATGTAAATAAGCTATGCACATGGATTCTACTCAACTACATGACAAATGAATTTTTCATTTGTCATTAATGTTGTAGCTTGTATTCGTGCAAAAAAACAAATCATGTCTTCCCAAATAAATAATCCTTGTGTCCATTTTCGGCATATATAGTACCAAATTACCAATTATTGGAACTTGTTAGGAACACGCATAAAATAAGATGAATTTGTCAAATCATTTAAAGAGTTTAGGAAATGAGTGGTAAGGTGATTTTGAATTTGATTTTTACTTTTAATATAATATTAACAAATTAACTGTTAATAATTCAAAAATGAATTGAATTTTGAATCTAATTTTTTAAATCTTTTTATACAAGTAAAACAAATGTTATTTTTTTCAAACAAAGAAGAAAGCAGTAGGTGCACCTATGAAGCTAGGATTGTGGGAGAAGGATGAGCAATAGGGTGTGAGGTTTCCCCAATAAAAAGACCCTCGCCCAAATTTAGGTTAAGTGTTAAACAATTATGGTTATAAGACTATAAAAGGGATTGAACAGAGTTGTTAACTTTTTACGAATGACAATTTCTTTTTATAAAATGGTGATTTTTTTTTTATAGAATCGAAATGTGTATCAAATTAATAATACAAAAATCATTTTCACCTACAAATAACTTGTAAAGTAATTGAATTGTGATTCAAACATAATTCAATCACACTTAAACTAGTACTAGTTAAACAAAACAATAATTAATGACGATCAGAATGCCACCTAAAATAAAATTTTGCATTACAAGAAATTCCTTTTTCAACACAATTAAAGTTTGCTCAAATTGCACAAACACATGGTTTTCACAACACGCAAGATCGATTAAACCGACAAAGTTCTAAATTTCTAAGAAGCGCACATATTATTAGATTAAAAAAAAACACACATATTATGATAATGGACCGTCCATGAGATCAATGTATATATGCTTCACTTCGCGTCCCATACTGCATCTTACACATGCATTTCAGTTTCAACATAAATTTCCACTCTTATCTTGGAAGAATGTTCAGAACTTAGAGAAATTTATTTTGAGACTCAAAACATCTTATAATTTTTTTAATTAATAAATTAGACAATTTAATACTAAATTTGGTTCTGTCACAACTAGAAAAGTAATATTATTTTGAGGCAAAATAATATTTCTTTACTCTTATGATGAATAAAAATTCAGTTAAATGCGTGTTGACAAAATCATTTTACATAATATTATTACTTTAATAATATTTACTACTCAAATCAATATTTAACATTTGAAAATATTATTTATCAATTATCATAATCTTATTTTCTTCAAAAAAATTGATATTTTTTTTGTAAAAATATAAACACTGCTTATATAATTTTACTTCTCCATAAAATTAAATTTAAAAAAATCAAGTTTAAGCATAACCAAGTTAATAAAATTTATCTATTTTTCATTCTTGTTTTTCCGTTATTATGTGGTCTAAGTGCGACCTATTTTCTTCGTCATCTCAGTGTAATTTTATTTAATTTTTTTATCTTATTGTAGTGTTTATTTTGTTCAAATTAACACATTAACTTTGACATAGTACAAACAAATTCATCCAATGACTCTAATGTGGTCAATATTGTTTATCTGCAGTCATGAATATTCCGGTCTCTTCAACTTTATTATATTTGTAAGTACTTTACCGTTTATATTAATTATTAACCTGATTATTTTGAGTTTTACCATAAATTTATCATTTTTTATTTTAGCGATTTTTTATTTGTATTGCTCTAGATTGTTATATTCTTTTAATTTAAATGAATAAATATTGTTTAATAAACTTTTTTTTTATAAAATTTAATTAAAAAATAAATTTAAGATATGTGTGTCTATTAAGTACAATGGTATCTCAGTAAATGGGATCAATATAATTTGTTTGGCTAATAAAAATTTAGTTAATAAAAAGTTAGTTCACCTCCTATAAAGTTGTTGGTTTCATTATCACTGCTAATAATAAAATTATTTATATTTAATGCATTTACTAAAATTAATTTTACCTCATAAAAAAATAAGCCCAACATAAACTTAGATTCAGCCAATAAATTTAAAAGAAAAATAAATAGAGAACTTGGCTCAGCTCAACTCACTGAACTCAGAATTTTATTTTTTATATATGTTTAAAAAAAAAACTGATTTCAGGTTCATTTAAGATAAAATTTAGAAAATTTTACCCCATATCCCTATAATTATACTTATATCCACACAAATTTTTTAAAATACTAAAATTACCCTTTATTTTTTAAATTATTTTATCAAATTTTAAATTTTTTTTATCTTATACCGGAAAATTTGCCAAAAAATTTTTCGATAATTACTGGAAAATTTGAGAGGAAGTTTTCCGGAAAAGATGCATACATTTAACACTACCGGAAAACTTGTGATAAAGTTTTCCGATAGTTATCGGAAAACTTGCAAATAAGTTTTTCGATAGTTTTTTTTTAATAACTACCGGAAAACTTGGGAGAAAGTTTTCTGGTAGTTACCGGAAAACTTGCAAATAAGTTTTCTGGTAGTTTTTTTTTTTTAAATTTTTTTATAAATATTTTTTTAATAACTACCGATAGAACTTTTTTGCAAGTTTTCTGTAACTACCAAAAAACTTTTTGACAAGTTTTTCGATTAAATATTTGCGTTGTTTCTGGAAAATTTTTTTTAAGTTTTCCGGTAAAAAGTAAAAAAATATTAATTTAATAAAATAATGAAAAAAAGGATAATTTTAGCATTTTAAAAGATTTATGAACATATAGATATAAATAGTAAAACTTTCTAAAATTTATATAAAAAAAAATTGAAATAAAATTCGTATAAGATGCTTAGTCCGTTTATACCAGTCCAAACGGACTAGACAAGACCGAATTGATATATGTAAAACTGGTACTATGTTTTTTGAAAATTAAAATAAGATTTCGTACATAAGTATCATTGTAAAATGTAAACCATTACTTCTGTTGAGTCATGTCTGCAGATAAGAAAGATAATGAATATGTGATTCGGTATACAGTAATTACTGAATCTTTCTTACGTTAATTACAGTTTAACAAAAATATAATAATTAAAAAATAAATAAGTTAATTCAAACTATATATTGTAAAAAAAATTACAATTGTATTAAAAAATTTGTAAATCAATTTATTTTAAGATAATTTTTTTAACTAAAATATATTTTTGAGACGGAGGTAGCAGTATGATGTAAGAACTAGGAAGATAGGATGATATTGTATCCCATCCACTTTCTTTTCCAATTTTTAATATTATTATTGACTTAATTGCTACATAATTTTTCTACTTTTATCAATTTGGTAAATTATTTTATTTATTTTAAAATTCGATAATTTTAATTTTTTTATGATTTTTAATTAAAAATAGTGAATTGACATATTTTAAATAACGTGATTTATGAATAGATGATGTTAAATAATTAATATTTAATAAATTACAATAAACATCCTACGAACATTAATTTGAAATTATGGAATTATTTATTTATATAATTTAATTAATAACATATTCATATTTAGATGATTATTTATTATTATGAGATCATATATTACATCATTTTAATTATATCACATCACAATTTTTTTTATATAAACTCAACACGAAAGACTAAAACCATCAAATTTTAAAATAAATAGACTGATTATCTGAATTGATGAAAATAGAGAACAATAATTGCAATCATATTTTTTTATAGTCTAATTTTTAGTTTATTTTAAAATAAAAAATCTAATAATATGTAAAAAAAATCTAATAAATAAGTAGGTATTTAGATTTTCTGTTTTTTACTCTCTTATTTTTTCATTATGTTATGACATATGTATAAAAAAAATTGTATAAGTAAGATTTATAAAAATTATATTTAGATTGTTTATGTATTTATCTCTTTCTAAACATGAATGAAAAAAGAAGAAGATAACAAAAAGAGATATTCAAATCGTGACTCATTCTTCTCTTCTATAGTTTCAATCCCCGAAATGTGATTAGAAAACCTTAGTTAGATTTCTTACCTTACATTAAAAAATAACACTTGATCTTATGCTCTCTTATGATTGGTGATCAAATCAACAGCACACAAGATGGCAAGTATGTTACATCATGTGACATATTATCGTCTTGTCATTTTTTTGAGTGGTAAAAATCACCGATTTATGTTTAGTTCCAATATCCATCATTTAAATTAATGCTCACACAAGTTCACTAGCATATTATTGAAAGACAAAAATATTTATGTACTTGTCTAAGATCCTCTGTTTCACCTAACTGACTAATGTTACTATAGTGTCAAATGATGATATTGCTTAGGACGTGTTTGGATTAGTATTATATATGTGGTGAAATGAAGTTGAATGAAATGGACTAATTTTCCATTGTTTACATTTTTTAAAAATGAAAATTTTTTGGTACAATTAATTAAAAAATAACGAATATTATCTGTCTACCTAAATTGTTACGGAAAATGGAACATTAAAATAGTGTTACATAGTAAATTATTATCCTATTCCAATTCATGCACTTAAACAACTTTTAAAGTTAAATATATTTTTAGTTCATATAAAATTTTAATATTTTAATTTTAATTATGAAGAAAATTAATATAATTTTTATTCTCTATAAAATTATATAACAAACAATTTTAATTATTGTTGAAACAAAACAAATTTAATTCTCTTTAAAATTTAAAATTTTTTGAAAACATATTTGAAACATTAAAAAAAAAATTTCCACAAAAATTTAAATTTTTTTAACTTTAGATAAATTAAAAATAAATTTTTTAAATATAACAAGTTCAAGATAAAATAACAAAAATATGGATATATAAATCGAATATTGAATTCATTTTTTTCTAAAGAATTTTTTATAATATTATAAATTTGTTTGCAAAAAAATTATTTAAAAATATACGTTGACTTAACAGTAAAAACTAAAATTACATACATAATAATTTTGTATAAACTAAAAGTTGTATATTTTTTAACAATGACTAAAATTAAAAAATTAAAATTTTATAAAAACTAAAAACATATTTAATCTAAATATAAAAAAAATAACTCAATATATACTTTTCATAACAAGTAGTAATCAATCTCTTTTTCGCGTTTTGAAGGGAAGTATATATAAAACACCAAAATCAAGAGGACAATTTGGCGTGTCAATGATTTTTTGTTGGTTCTTCTGATTGCATATTGCATGTCAGAAAGTACTGGCTACAAATTATTTTACCCAGTAATAAAAGTTATTAGGTGAAATCATTTTCAACTTATAATAATAACCATATATTGGATTAGGATTAGTGACTGCGAGTGATGTAGCAATATGATAAAAGGCAATATGATAAAGGCAATATGAAGGATAGCATATAGGGACAATGAATTAATTGAGTACATCATACAATTGATAAAGGCTTACCTCACATTAAGTCATTGAGAAAATTAAAAGTAAAAAAGAGCAAAAAAGGCTCCCCAAAAAATATAATAAAGGTGTATAATCATGTACAAAATTAACAAATTGGTATCCTTAATTATATAAAAAAACAAATATTGTTATGCATGCAAATAATAATTGGATTCAGGGGTTGAAAATGAGGTCCCCACATTTGCATTTCCAACTCATAGGTTTGTAATTGGAATTATCATTTCCTCTTGAATAAGCAACCGTAGAGAACTTTGAAGATTTAATCTTTCCATTCTGCACTTGAGGATTTGTAGGCACTTGAATAGCTTCACAGTGTCCACATGACCTACATCTTCTATCACATTTTGGAGGCCTTGACCCTATTTGTGCCCTCAATATCATCTTCTCCTCACTTAATTTCTACAAAAAAGAAAAAGAAAATCATAATATAATTTAAAATTAGCACTTTTAATTCTTCACCTTTGCTAAATAAAAGAGTCAAAATAACAATTTACAAGTAAGACAAAAAAATTTACCTGGTGGAAAACACCTTCTTTGTGAGTCTTTCTACCTGTTAATTAAAACATAGATATACAATATAAATATGTTAATTCAACTTTGTTTCTACTTAGTTAAAGCTAAAAAGAAGTGATGATTTTATAATTAAAAACAAAAGTGTGGATTTACCTTCAATAACTATCCCTTGCAAGATCCAGCTTGAAATTATCAAAATTAAAAGAGAAATGCAAATGCCATGATGAAGAAACCCCATTTTTTTTAGGAGAGATTTGTAATTGTGATGAGAAGTTGATGAAGCAAGAGAGAAATTGAAGGGAAAAAGAAATGAAATTTGGTTCTAATTATTAAGAGAAAAAAATGGGTGGTTAGGGGAAGAAAAGAGAGTGGATATATAAGACAAAGAGGATTTAGTAGTAAGTGAAGCAAACATCAGTAACTGAATGACACTATAGGAAGTAACAATATTAGATTGTTGAGATGATTTATGTTAATGTTGAAGTGATGGAACATAGAAAAATGAAATGGATGAGTCCTGAAAAGGGTAACACTTGTGCTTCTTTGGTTACCGAGCCTCTAAATCAAGATTTATGGAAATAATAATAATGATAATAATAATAAATAATAATAATAATAATAATAATAATAATAATTGGTTGAAAGAAGGATGAGAACCCTAAGAATGAGCAAGTAGATGAAATGAAGACAAAGAGAACCAGAAACAGAAAAACGCCACAAATTTCAACAGATGATGAGAGGGACAAGTTCCCACTAACGGACATGCATTTACAGCTGGGAGAGGATTTTCAGCTTTTCATTTCTTATATTTATATACACACGCATAATTATTATTTTGATGGGTATTAGTATACACACATTTTACACAAACATAATATACAATTTTCTTTTTGGTTCATCACAATTAATTTATTTGAATATTTTTTCAATTTCGGTTTTTGTATTATAATGTTGGAATGGGTTGTACCTCTATTCTTGTGTTTCTTGTAGTACGCGAGCCTTGCAGTTCCATCTTATCACGGCACCTCATTCTCTTTCTTTTCTCTGAGTATAAAACATGTGGAAGAAAATAAGTAAATAGAATATGATATAATTTCTAGTTGTTTGGTATGAAAAGAATTCGAGAGAAAATTAAATTAAATTTTTTATGTAAGAGAAAATTGACATAGGGTGTTGTTTGGTTAGTCCGTTCGAGTCGGTTTTAGACAAATTTATTATCCGGTTCAATTAAATTTTATTGGATTAAATAAAATGTTTGATTTTTTTATATATCCGAGTTTGTAAGATTAATTTTTTAAAAATTCATAAATTAAAAAATATATAATTATATAACTTTCTCTTTTAAGAAAAATTCAGCACTTACTCAAAATTCTACAATTTAAAATTTTAACACTTGAATTTAATTGAATCACTTTTACATCAATACATAAAAATATTAATTTATATTATTAAAATTAAAAAAAAAATCACAATTTTTTAATGGACGGGTACACAGTTGTAATACAGAAAAAAAAGTTATTATTCTAAACCACTTTGAGTTTAAACTGAGTTAGTTTGAGTTAAATTTACACTTAAACGTGTTTATATGAAATTTGAGTTGGATTGATTAGGACAAATAGATTGATTGAATAACTCAGACCCATCAATACCCTAATTAAGGTCATACAATAATATATATGATTCATAATTCGTAAAAAATTATTATCAATTAATATAAAATCAACTTAAATTTAAATGTAAAAATAATTAAATAATATTAAAATAAATTATCTAAAAATAAAATTATAAATTAATTAAATAAGTAAGAGTGGTTGGTGGATAAAATTGAAGTGGTGATGTGTCCTATGTTGAAATATTTTTGAGCATAGAATAAATTTGTTTAGAATGATTGTGGAAGTGATATACTTATATAAAAACTTTACTTCGTATCTATATAAGTAGGAAATACCAAATTTTTATGTAGCTTTTTATTCTAATTTTATCCTTCATTTAAATATTTTTATTTACATTTTACTATTCTTTATCTAATCAAACAATTAAAGTTTATCATAATTTATATATAAAGGGGATATAAATCAATATAATGCGACACAATTTACATATAAATTTATCACTTAAATATTTGATCATGAGTTTCATTATTGATTGATGCACATGAAATGAAATTTGTTGGAATAAGTCGAATTCTTAAATAGATATTCATACATTAAAAAATTAGACTCTAATATTCGACCGACTGTGGATACTATGGACAACAACAAAAAGATGGATATTTCATTTATGTGTAGCTTTATTCTTTTAATTTTGTCCTTCATTTAAACTCTTATTGACAATTTCATAATTGTTTACTTAATCAAATAATTGAATATTTTAATAAACACATAAGGTTTCACGACAAGAAAAAGTTGTATTTGTATTCAAATTTTATAAGCGACACGACAATTTGGGTAAAAAAGCTTCATTTTTTAGAGGTATATTCTTAGGTAAGTGCATTAAAATTCAACTTTATAAGGTATATGCCTCAAATATTTGAACACATGATTTGAGGGTTAGACTTTTTGAAAGTGTTTTCATCAATATTGTGTGACACAATTCACATATAAGTTTTTCCCCTAAACATTTGATTAAAAAGTGTGACAAAATTCACATATAAGTTTATCCCTTAAACATTTGATCATGAGTTTGATTATTCATTGATGCATATGGAATGACTTTTTGAACACATGAATTTATGAGGTATACGCCTAAAATATTTGAACGCATGATTTGAGGGTTAGACTTTCTGATAGTGTTTTCATCAATATTGTATGACACAATTGACATATAAGTTTATCCCTTAAACATTTGATTATGAGTTTAATTACTGATTGATGCATATAGAATGATTTTTGTTGGAAGAGGTCAGTCTCTTAAATAGATCTCCATACCTTAAAAAATTAGACTCTAATATCCGGTTGTGGATACCATGGACAACAAAAAAGATGGATACGTCATTTATGTGTAGCTTTTTCTTTCAATTTTGCCCTTCATTTAAACTCTTATTGATAATTTCATAATTGTACTTAATTAAATAATTGAATATTTTAATCAAACACATAAAGTTTCACTATAAGAAAAAGTTGTATTTGTGTTTAAGTTTTATGAGCAACACGACAACCTAGATAAAAAAACTTCATTTTCGAGAAGTATATCTTTGTGTAAGTGCATCAATTTTTTTTTTGAAAAAATTGATATTTCCTAAGAGTATACTTCTCATAAATTTCAAAAAAATTGATGTTTTCTAGAACTATACTTCTCAAAAGTTTAGAGCGGAAAAGTAATTTTATTAAAATTTAAATTTATGAAGTATACGTATGAAATATTTGAACACATGATTTGATGGTTAAATTATTGATAGTGATTTCATTAATATTTACTCATCTTCAACAAAAGGTGTTTATTTATAAATGGATATCAAACAAAAATAAATACTTAAAAGTAATCACAAAAAGTTATCCATGGACGATTCTTGAAGAACCACTTCTTTGTTGTTTAAACAGAACCTGCACTTAATAGTCTCTATTTAGGGGCAAATTTCTAGGTAAAAAAGTGATTAAAAAAATGCCCACAAAATTTTATTAATGTGAAGCTACCCGGAGCAAAACATTAATATGCTTCTCATTCTCCACAAAGATGAGACTAATTTCGCTCCAAAGTTGGGTTTTGTAAGGTCTTAACTATTATGTTCAATCAATGTTGAATTTTTCTCTCCCCTCTCAATGTTCTAGAAATCCTCAAATTATGTTTGGTCAATCGAAATGTTATTTTTGGAAGCTTTGAAATATTAGAGGAGAGAAGAAACCACTTTAATCAACACACTTCACTATTTTAGCCCCGGGCTCTTTGGTTTGAGCCCAAATTTGATGAAGTACTGTCACATTAGCATTGCCAAGATACGCCTAAGGTCTGTAAAAAAAAAAAGGAGCAACGTAAGGAATTAGTTAAAACAATACACGTAAAGCCCGACACACATGTTGACCAAAAAAGCCCAATACACACTATGCATGATTCTCAACCCATAATTTTGGATCCAGTCAGACCACAAAAGTCCAAAGAAAAACTGTTTTCATGATGACAAAAATGGCCAAAAGGATTAACCACTTTATGATAGAATCCCCATATAGCAAAAACATGAGCTAGGAAACAAAAATGAAATAGCTCTTTAATCTTTTGGTTTTAAAACTCTGGTTTTTAAGAAAATAAATAATGGGAAAACAATGTCCCATTTCCAGCCATATGAATTATGAGCTAGTTGGTTTGATGTTGCTTTCAATTGAAGTAAACAAAACAAACCATTAGACTGATTGATGGATTGCAAAGCCAAACAGAAATATGGTAGTTGATAAAGAATGAGAGGGTCATATATTTTTTATTTTATTTTTTGCTCCTCTTTTATTTCATTGGAAGACACGCACATCAGTTAGATATAAACTTAGAATTAAATGTAAAAATAAGTTACAACTTGCATATAATGTATTAATTTTGTGTCTTTTATCATTCTATCAATATACAACTTTGTTTTTAATTTTAATATTCTTTCTTTTTCGTGAGTTATATTAAGATTTTAACATGATATAAGAGTATATTTATTAATTAATTATCGTGAAACTTCTAAAAAAATGGTTAAATCACATAGACAAAAACAAGAAAAGAAACAAGAACAATGTGGAGATAAAGTTGCACAAAATAACAAGTTTTTAGTCAAAACTACGACTATATCCATAACCGATTTTAAAAAATTAGATATTTAGACTATGTTTTTTAATGGATTCATATACTTTGGATATAATTATCCATTTTTTAAACCGATTGCTAATTTAGATGTATATATATATATATATATATAATATATCATAGGCAATTTTTGTTTATTTTTTTTTTCTAAAAAAGAATTTTAAGATCAAAATTATTAAAAAAAATAAATTGGAAACTTGTATACCGAGAAAAAATTTCTGATTTTGTTTTAATTTTTTTTCTCCAAACAAATGTTTTACAAAAAAATCTCGATTTTGAAAAATAATTTGAGTTTTTTTTCTAAACAAATTTTTTATAAATTTTTTTTGATTTTTTTATGAAAAATTTGTACTTTTTTTGAATAAATTATCAAAAAAATTGATTGTAAAACTGATTACGGATATAACCGATTTTGTATACTCAAATCCAATTGTATGGATTTGTTATAAAAACTAATTATGATCAATAATTTTTAAATGGATATAGATTGACTATGTGAATATGGTATTTATGAGCAACCCTATAATAGAAATACAAAATCTACGTCTTCAAGCGACTCTTGAAAATTTATTTAAAGATTAAATATTTCAATCAACAACAAAAAGGAGAAAAAATATTTCTAATATAAAAAAAAATAAAATAACGAGTAATAATAATTTGGTTGTGTTATTTTATTAAAAGAATTTTTGTAAACTTAAAATTAAAATTCAAACCTTATTGGAGGAAGAGTTAGTAGTTGAAAGAAAATTAAGTATTAAATTAATTATTATTAATTTAAAGGTGTGAATTAAGTTGAACAAAAATTTACAACATATAATTTTAGAAACAATCCAATAACGTTAAAGAACATCATTCTATCCACTTCTTTATGTGAATTATATGTGATATACTTCTTTTGTGATTCTATGACATGCATTTTGTAGTAGGTTTGTGTATATTTTTTACATGTCTTATATGAATAACATGTTTATGGTGATGTTCCAGAATCATAAAAATTGATATATAGACCAAACTATTGTAGATGGGTAGAATGTAAAATCCGTATATTATTATTATTATTATTATTATTATTTGATTGTGTTGTGAATAACTAGTGTGTATTTGATGTGTCAAGAACTTTAGTGTTTTTAAGCAACAAGAGTATGTTGTACATTCTTGTAGATTGTATAAGGTTGTTGTTTTGATGGTCACTCCAAAAAATGTAAAAGGTTTTCATGTTGATTTGCACAAATATTTTGGATCAATCCTCTTGGTTGTTTAGAGATTATTAAATATGTGTAATTTTGTTTATATTTGTTAGATGTCTAAGGGAAGTGTTGATCTCGACTTATTTTTGTGCGAAATTTTTTACTAGAGATCTAAAATTTTGTAGTGATTAATTTTTGTATGTTATTTTTTTATTTAGGTCACATATTGCTGTCTAAATAAAAAATATTAATATATTTTATCTTCTGTAAAAAATAGATCAACAATGATAAACTGCATGTATAATAAACTATACTATTAGGAGCATTTAAAACATTAAATTAAGAGACATAAGGGTGAAAATAGACTGGTTTGATTAAAATTTTCAATAGGCTTAAATCAAATATATTTCCTATCCACCTTAGAGAGCTTTACATCCTCTGCCTTGACCGGTGATAAAAAAATATAGCCCTATCAAGCAATCTTACTTATTTCCTATAATTTCCATAGCTAATGTGTAAATGTAATGGATGAGCTTTCACATCCACTCACGGCATTAATTAGGATAACACAATTTAATGGAATCACATTAAGCTGCTATTTTATAATTATTATTATGGGTATACCAAAGGGTTGGGAACCATCCATGGACATGGGACAAGTTATGTATGTTTTGTACGTCTACATCTAAATGGGAAGGGTACACCGGCTTCTACAAGAAATAAACATAATCTGTAGCTAGTATTTTGGAAATTAGTTAAGTCCTTCGATTGATAAATTGTAAGGTGGCTCAACTTACAACATTGGCTTTCTTTAAGTAAATAAAATTTTATTATTCTCTTTATTTACAAAATGAAAAAAATGGTTTGATTGATGCTGGTTTGATAAAATTTAAATAAATAAAAAAGGTTTTTTAAAAATGGTACCGAAAGTTAATTAAAAGACCTAATAATAGGGTCTAGATTTGTTAGTTCTATGCATTATGTGTAAACCAAAGGAGGATTCTTAATCCGTTTTGAATTCTCAAAACAGTGGCTAGATCTGGATCTGTACCGAAAGTTATTAGGTATTTAGCCAATAAAAATCCCCAAAATGTTGCACTTTTATGATATATTTAATTTCCAAGGGTATTATGTGTATACCTGTATATGATTTTGACACAGCACCGGTCTAAAACTGATTTCAATATTCATAGTTTATTAGGTACTGTACCTTACTATTATGACCACTGTTTTGGTTTAAGAGGAAATATATAGAACTATATAATAGAGTACAGTATCGGCAATTTAACTAACCATATAATATATGTATAAAAGGCAGACCAAGGCACAAACCATTTTCACCGCAGAACCTTAATTTGGTCCAAAAATCTGCCAAATTATGGGACTCGTTAAAGAAGTGGTACCTCTAATTAATAACTAATTCAACAAATGCAGCTGAATTATCTTTGTTAGTTAAAGACGAAATGAGGAATTCATCATCTATATCGTGTCTAGACCAAAACTATGTAGAATTCAATAATCTGTAAATAATCAATCAGATAAAACATAAAACGTGAGTCTAGCATGATCATGAAATAAGACAACAGAAATAACATTATTTTGGAAGAAAATTGGAGTACATAAGATTTTTTCCGAACATTTCAACACGAAATGCTAATCAAACACTACTACAGTAAAGACATTTCATATCGGATCAAAATAACATTTCACATCGAAATAATTAATCAATGTGATATATTGTTTTTCACATTGGGTGGATGTCCAACATAAACTAAAAATCAAATTAAAGATTCCAAATAGATAAGATTGGAACCGAGTTTTTTTTTTTATAATGTCAGATTCGAACTAAGTCAGTACAAGATTCAATTTTAGACTTTGTTTGGACAGATTGAATGTGACATAATGGAATACATTAGGTTTTGTTAAAAATGTATGGAGTGAAATCCAACGTGATGAAATTTATCTAATACCACCCTTGCATCCAATTTTCCCCCTTTAATTTAGGATGTATGCAATGTAATGGAATGCATTATGTGTTGCTTGAAAACCATAAAGCTTGATAATTGGAGAATGATTGTAAGTGAAAGTAGAAGAGGACGCAAAAACAAATAAAGGATTACTGCAAAACAATTTTTTATAAAAAAAGAGAGCAAAATACATCATTTAGTATTTTAAGTTACACATTGATCTTTTTATTTTATTTTATATTTTATATCAAGTTAGTTTTTTATGTTTGAAAAAATTACATTATTTTTAATCATAACCTCATTTCAATCATTTTTAATTAGAGATTTTTAAAACCGAATTATGAATTAATTTTGTTATCATATTATATTAAAGAACATAATAAATTTTCATGTGATTTCATGATATAGATTAAAATAATTTCGCGTTTAATTTCAAGAACCTAAAATGTATCTCACTCGAATTCTCTTTTGCTTAATTATTTTCCTCAAAGTTGATTGATGATTTATATTCTTATGATTATTACAATCAAAACCCCTTAAAAATTACATGAATTTATAGATAAAATTGAGAGAATTTTAGGTTTTAATTTTTCTTGTTTAAAATTAGAATCATTGATCCAAACATTCACAAACATAAAGAACAAATTTGACACCAAAAGAAAGATAAAAGACAAACTTGCCAAAAAAAAATAGTTAATATATTATTCTCGTGTAACTTAAAGGACCGCGATATGTATTGTGCCAAAAAAAAATGCAAAACAGTGGAATAAATTATCAAATTTTAATTTTATTTATATTAATAAAAGACAATAGGCTTTTTATGAAGAAAAAAAATTAGGAATAAAAATAGAGTAAAAGCAAGTGGAATAAAAAAGTTTCGAAAATTTTAAAACTTTTGAAAAAATTACATTTTGAAAGTTTTATATTCATCAAAAGTTTTAATTTTTTTTAAACTGTTGAAAAAATTTCAATTTAGAAGTTTCATATCCATCCAAAGTTTCGAAAATTTTAAAACTTTTAGAAAAATTGCATTCTGGAATTTTACATATTCATCCAAAATTTCAATTTTTTATTTTAAATTTTTGGAAAAAATGTATTTTGGAAGTTTTACATTCATCAAATGTTTCAAACTTTTGGAAAAATTGCATTTCGAAAGTTTCACATTCATCCAAAGTTTCGATTTTTTTTTAAATTATTGTAAAAATTGTATTTCACAAATTTCATATTTATCCAAAATTTTGAAATTGTTTTAAATTTTTCAAAAACTTTGATTATCAAGTAATAGAAAGTAAAAAAAGAATAAAATAGTCTTTTCATGTGCTTTAGAGGGGTGAGAGGTAAATGTGAGGAGGTGAGAGGTACATTCCTCTAAAAGAAATTATGCATTTGTAAAAGGTTAGTTGTCTAGACAAATTCAAATATGGACCATAGTCCACTAATTATCCACCACTACCTTACTTGAAAAATATTTAAAACTCCAATGACTACATATGTTGGTTTTTAGAACCACATGTTAATAATAATTTTTTTTTATATATACGAGATAGTGACTTAAATTATACATGTTCGATAAATATAAAGAAAAACAAATATGTATCTTGTATTGAATTGACATCAATCAAATCATTGTTTTATTTATAAAAATAATGAGAATCGTGAACTATTAATTCTAAAGAATATATTCGACAATCATTAAAATTTTCATAATTTTTAAGTATAGTTGGATGTAACCCCTTAATAAAGTGGTTCACTCTATAACTCATGTTGATATATATATTAAATATAAATAAAAATACTCATATTTAGTATTCTTAAAAATAATATAATTATTAGTCAAAATAATATTATTAAATTTAACTATTTTTTTATTTTAAAAACCTCTGTTAATATTTTTTAATTAACATAAAGGAAAAATAACACAAACCTGAAGAATATAGCCTAACTCACGAGGAAAGAAAAGAAATGTATAAAAGAAACGAAAGAAGGAAACTATAAGTTCTCGTCATGGAACGTGTATAAGTCCAAGAATAACATTCACTTGTTGCTCCTTTCTCAAAATCATGTTAGCTCGGTTTACTAGATATTTGACAGCAACAAATAATTTTTCCAGCATCCATATAGAGTTATCTCCTAAGTACTATCGAGTTGTGATATCTAAGCTAGACGAATTGCCAAATGACTTTGTGAATAACATTATTGCTTCTTAAACACTGTCTTTTTCGCTAGTTTGTTGCATCTCCACAAATTTTTCTCTCTCTCTCTCTCTTTCAAAATATTAGTTGTGCCTTCGTTGCACCTAGAGGTCCAATATTAAACTTTGCAATATATGTGAATTTACGAGCAATTGGCACCTCCTTCTTGATTTAATTTTTTTGGTTTATTTAAAGAAATCTGTGACCCTTGTTTTACACTTCCTTAGAGTGTGACGAATACATTGGCAAACAATAATTAAAAAAAAAGACAATATTTCAAATTATAAATCAACTAAAATGAATAATTTTATCTTTCAACCAAAAGTTGATCATGTGATTTTGCAGAGAATCATTATCCAATTTTTTAAAATAATAAATGAGTGTGACATTTTAAACTTAAATTAGTATTGATTTGAATCCATTTCGGCAAAATTTACAAACAAAAAATAAAGAGCTCAGTTTTATTTTCATAAAAACTTCATTTTTTTAAGTTAAAATTTATTAAAAAGAAGAGAAAAATAAAAATTAAAGGAACATAAACCTAATTCAAGACAAAATATAAAAGAAAACTGTATCAAAAAATATCTTCAAATTATACAGATTTTTTATTAGTTTCTTCCTTTTTCATCTCTATTTTTTTAAAAAAATCTTACAACATCTTTAAATTAAGTCACGAGCAATTTTAGAATATAAACTATCGTACTGTCAATAACCTTTGAATTCCAAAATAAAAAGCCCAACTTAGTTGATCTCTACACTAAATCTCATATCTCATTCCAAACCAAGATGAATCAAATAACTTCATATGTGTGGATATTTTTTTTAGGGAATGTAAGGATATTTTATGTATACCGAAAATAACTTAATTAAATGTATAGAATTGATATTTATAGTAGGGATGACAATGAGTATCCATGATTAGTAATCTTATTATTCTGCTATCATATTTGTTGGATAAAAAAGATATACGTATGTTATTATATTCGTGCGGACATATGTTTTAAATATATTTGACAGATTTTTAAATATCCATGGATATTAAAAGATATCGAAGGAGATTATATTTTAAATATATTTTAAATGAAAAATTATTTATGTATAAAAATTATTTTTTATTACAACTATGTAGAATTTTTTTCCTTATTTTGTCAGCAAAAAATATTAATACATTAATAAATAATTAAAATATACAACAAAATTTCAGTTTTTTTCATTTATATCCTATTTTTTTAAAAAAAAAAACTCTTTAATATACTTTACATTGAAATTTATATACCAAAATATCATATTTTTTTTGTTTACCTTCGGAAGGTTTCATCTCCACCCTGCAACCACGTGAAAGTTGATTTTTTCTCTGTAGTAGGAGGTCGCATCCATAGGATGCAGCCATCTATCACTTTAAATTTTTTTATAGATGGTTGCATCCCGAGGATGCAACCTCCTACTATATTATTCCTTTGTTAAAATAAAAAATAAAAAAATTAAAAATTTATAGATGGTTGCATCCCGAAATGCAACCTCCTACTGGAGTAAAAAATCATAAATCCTCCATATGGCCGCAAGGCGGGAATGCGACCTCTTGAAAGTAAGAAAAAGTAAGGCATTTTATTATATAAATTTCAATGTAGAATATATTGGAGAGTTTTTTTTTTAAAAAAGGGATATAAAAATAAAATATCCCAAAATTTCACCATAAAAACTATTAACATATATATATAAACAAAAAAATTTCAACATATCAATTTTATTAATTTATTAATGGATACAAATATCAGACAGATACCGTTAGATCCACATCTGTATCTATTTCAATTTATATTATTCGCAAGTATGTTAAATTATTTGTCTTTTGTAAATCTTATTTGTAGGTAAATATTTTTTCCCATCTCTAATAGGATGTTGAGCAAACGGATAGGGAAAAAAAAGTATGTTGTGTAAATATTCTTTTATTTCAAAATAATTGCATTAATTGTTCTTTTGTAACTCTTTAGTAGGGGTGAGAATAGACCGGTCGAGTTAAGCTTTGTTAGGTATGAGTCTTGTCAAAAAATTCAAAGCATAAATTTGGTATGACCTGTCATAGGCTTACTTTTTAGGTTACTTAAAAGTCTATTTCATTTTAACATTTTTGAATAAGTAATTAAACATATCTTTAAATAAATTAATGAATAAATATGTTAATAAAATTAAATTATATTTTGATATTTAATATCACATTTTAAAAAAATATGACTTTATATATATTCTACTTAAATTATATTTTATATTAATATATTTAAATATGTCATAAACGAAATGAGGTTAATATGCCTAAATTACTAAAAGTTGAATATATAACAAAAAGATCAAAATTTAATATAATAATTATAGTAGTAAAAATATATTATTTATATTTATTTAAATAGGTCGGCCTAAAAAGCTTATTATGTGTCATATAGTATGACTTTTTTAGAAGCTTTGACCTGTTTAAAAAAAAAATCTAATCTGACCTGGTCTTGACATAGGCCCCCGTCGGTCAGTCTAATCTATTCTCATCCCAAATCTTTAGCTCTTTGATATTTTTTAAGTCATTTGTTATCTTTTAAAATGTACGTTTTTGTTTTCGTTTAAAAATGTTTTAGTGTCTGTGAGCTAACAACAATTTCACCATTTGTGTTATAGATAAGTTTTAGCACTTAATAATTAATTTTATGAGTTCACATACTTAATATTTAATTTTTTTAATATTTTATATATAATGATTTATTTTATTCTTTAATATTATACATATCCAAATATAATTATAAAAAATATATATTCAAGTGATGAATACATTTTTCCAAAAATCTATTTTTTTTATAAACTAAGGTATCTCTGTGAACCAATACATATATTAATTATTACTTGAGATAATTAAAATCAATTTCAGAATATCACCTTTTCAAACTTATGTTTTTTCCATATCCTGTTAGAGATAAAATTCTGACACTCAATTATATACCACTAATATTTCTATTTGTCATACCAAGATGATTTTAGGGTATTTAATTTAATATAAAGTGTGAGTTTGAATATCAACATAGAGTTAAATTTAACGAAATGAGTTAAATTTTCATAACTTGGTAAATTCAAATTTCGGCAAAAACTAATTTTCTCATTTAGTTTGAATAAGGTTGAATTGAATGATTTTCACTTCTCATGAAAACCCACTGAATACAGTATTACGCAAAAATGAAAAAACCCACTTGCAAATTTCATTAGCATTATTGGGAATCAAATTATTCAAAAGAGTACTTTCTGATTTTGACTTCGACCAATGAGTGTGTGCCACGGTGGATACAACTGCTGATCGGACCCGTTCGTGTCTTCGTGATCAATCAAACTCTCTCAGCTGTCTACAGTACTTAGCTCAAATAATTATGAATTAATGGTCTTGCCTTAAACTACAGGACCCTCACATTAAATTAAATTAGGCAAAGGAAAGTTAAAGATATACTAGTACTACTATAAGTTTATTACAGCCAGGCTCATAAGAGCTTCCAAAATGAGTTGCTTTTAATAAATAAAAAAATATTGATATTAAATATAAAAAAAAAAAAAAATAAAGATGATTTTGTATTGATCAAATGAAAAATATAATTATAATAATAATAACTAATTTAACTGTCAATGTTCCACTTAACCAACACAACACATTAACAATATTTATAGTTTAGTAATGCCCAATAATAAAAGTTTTACAGAATGGATAACTAAGTAAATTAAAATATTGATATTCTCTGAAGAGTTATATTGCAAGTGTCCTACAAAATCAAAATCCACATTAGTAGTTGAATACACATTAAATGATTTACAATTTTACTCAAATTATTTTCTATTGGACGCGCACGCTCAGAAAATGATTAGGTATACAGAGGATTTAAGGGCCCAGGTAAGAGGACATACTGTTTGGGTAGGTCCTAATGACGGCAAACCCTTAGCTGTATGGAAAGCTATGTTATTTTTTTGACATCTTCCATTTCATTGCGACATTAAACTGATCTTGTTCATTAATAATTTGTCTTCGAAATCCTCATGTATAAATACAACACACTACCCCCACTTCTATTACACAATCAAATCAAATATAATTTCTTCATCATATATTGCATTACATTACATGTTTATACACACATCCATGGCCATATTTTACCCTTCTAGAAACCATGGTGTCTTTTATTTATTATTATTATTATTATTATGCATTCTTGTATCCAGCATGTGTGTTTTGGGACGACCATCCACTTTTCAGCAAGACTTTCGTGTCACGTGGTCTGATTCCCATATCAAGCAAATTGATCAAGGCAGGACAATCCAACTCATCTTAGACCAAGGCTCAGGTAAACTATATGTTATATTATTATATACATGTCCAAATGTCAAAAACTATAATATATTATTTTAATAACTCATGTTACTTTTATCTACTATAAATACTCAATTTATTTCATAGGTTGCGGGTTTGCTTCCAAGGTGAAGTACATGTTTGGTCGTGTTAGCATGAAGATCAAACTTGTCCCCGGAGACTCTGCTGGTACAGTAACTGCATTTTATGTAAGTTCAATTTCTCCTACCACATAATCTCTTAATTTGTTTTAAAAGCTAATTAGAGAGGCAAATTATGAAATAATTGAATAATACTTTTGGTTTGTTGTAGATGAACTCTGACACGGACTCTGTTCGTGACGAGTTGGATTTTGAGTTCTTAGGGAACCGTACTGGACAACCTTATACAGTTCAAACAAATATTTATGCACATGGAAAGGGTAATAGAGAACAAAGGGTTAACCTTTGGTTTGATCCTGCTGCTGATTTTCACACTTACTCAATTTTGTGGAATCATCACCATATTGTGTAAGTAATAAATAAATAAATATAAGCATAGTAGTTTAATTCTCATATTGCATTATAATACTTGATATTGCATAAAATTAGTTGACACTAAAAAATTTACTTTAATAGCGAAAATTTAAAATATTTTTATATGAAATTCGTCTTTAGTTCTTTACTAAATTTAGTGATAAAAAAATTTGTCATGAATTTCCTTTTTTGTATTACATAATTATGATTTTTTATCTACTACAATTGCAATTACAATCACAATTGTGCGTAGAATTATAAAAAATCCAAATTGTGTGTGAAATTTTAAAAAATTGTAAATACCAAATGTTAGTAAGTCAATAATTATTTTAATATTTCTTTTTTATTAAAGTTTGAATTCTAAAAATTTAACTTTTTC
The DNA here is from genome assembly GCA_037974295.1 of Cicer cuneatum. Lineage (NCBI taxonomy): Eukaryota > Viridiplantae > Streptophyta > Magnoliopsida > Fabales > Fabaceae > Cicer > Cicer cuneatum. The sequence continues at coordinate 14,010,765 of JBBPBO010001985.1, forward strand.
TCTTTTTTAAATTTTATCTCAAACTAGTTGAGTTATCTAATTCACTCTAGACTTTTTTAAAACATTCAATACACAAAGCATGGTGATTTTTTTTACAATACCAATGAATTAGTTGAATTAATTAATAACATCTTATATATATGAACACATGCAGCTTCTATGTTGATGAAATTCCCATAAGAGTGTACAAGAACAATGAAGCAAAAGGGATTCCATACCCAAAATTGCAAGCCATGGGAGTATTTTCAACATTATGGGAAGCAGATAATTGGGCAACAAGAGGTGGTTTAGAGAAAATTGATTGGAGTAAAGCACCATTCTATGCATATTACAAGGATTTTGACATTGAAGGATGTGCAATTCCAGGACCAGTTTCATGTGCTTCTAACCCAACAAATTGGTGGGAAGGGGCTGCATATCAAGCTCTTAATGCAATTGAAGCTAGAAGATATAGATGGGTTCGTATCAACCATGTGATCTATGATTATTGTCAAGATAAATCAAGGTTCCCAATGACCCCACCAGAGTGTTTTTCAGGCATTTAAATACCTAAAATAAAAACAAAAAAATATATAGACATATATTCAACTCGTCGGCAAAATTAGTGGTTCACAATATTCGTGCCACACACTTTTATGTGCATGTGATATTCCTTTAAATTGTTTTTCTTGTGTTATACAAAATATGTGTATATATAAGCCACAAATTAGAAGGGGGTATATATGTAAGTTGTATAAGTCAAAAATCCTCTTCTGGCTTTGTCATTCTATATTTTATTTTTAGTAACCAATATTGTTTCTGGTGTAAAGAAAACATGTGGGAATTATTGTGATATATTGATGAATAAATATTATTTATTTATTTAATTGTTCTTATATAGCAAGGCTCCATTTATTTGGATTATGGAGTAAAGTTTTTATAAAAAATAAAATAAAAAATTTCCTATGTTTCTGGCTAAGGAAAAAGACAAAAAAAGTAGTTGGTCTATAAGATAGCCTTCAGGGTCATGGTGATCTTGGTTTGTTCAACTTGTTGCCAGCTAATTCGTTACTTTATTATTTTATCTGTTCAAACAAAAAGTTCAACTGGCTAGTATAGTACTGCAATCGGACTTCGATAGGAACATAAAAGTAACTATGTATTTTAGTTTAAATTATTTTTTATATTGAAGTACATTAAACTTTAATATAAATGATTTTTTTAAGAAATTAAGAATAGTAATATATTAAAAGATAAAAATGCCAAGGATATAAACAAAAGATTACACCAATACAGTTATAAAATTTTTTCACAAAAGTAACACATGTTACATTCATTTATATATTCGGAAACAATATAAAACTATAATACATAAATAAAATTGATTTTAAGTATGATAAGCTAATGAATTTAGATACTACTGATTAAAATCATAAGTAAAATCAATTATCTTAAATTTGAGCCACAATCAAGAAAGACTTTTCACTCGATCCACTAACTAAACGCTATAGTCATTAGGCTGATTGAACATCATTGTTACAAGATTTCCAGATTAACCAAATACAAGCAAATCAGATAACATGTATATTTTGGTTTTGTTTTTTATTGCTGCACACGAGACATTAAAATTGAGAAACATGATAATAAGAATCATTATGAAGTGCACTTTGAATCCTCTTCCAAGACAAAACATCCATCCACACATGATGCATGATATGACATTCAAAGAATAAATGCTATACCAATTCATCACGCCATATCTACCAACACACGAGAGAGATTATTGATCAAACAAGCCACACGTAACCAAATTATCTTTAGTGGACAATCTATTATTCACGAGTTTCCACACAAAGAGAGACACTTTAAGAGGTGTGAATTTGTTCCAAATGATATGACATCAAGGAATATCTTCCAAAGTTAAATCATTTGTTAACTAATGATATGTTACACTTTACAATCAATTGTTTCTCCCAAATAAATAAATTTTTTCACAAAAGTAACACATGTTACATTCATTTATATATTCGGAAACAATATAAAACTATAATACATAAATAAAATTGATTTTAAGTGTGATAAGCTAATGAATTTAGATACTACTGATTAAAATCATAAGTAAAATCAATTATCTTAAATTTGAGCCACAATCAAGAAAGACTTTTCACTCGATCCACTAACTAAACGCTATAGTCATTAGGCTGATTGGACATCATTGTTACAAGATTTCCATATTAACCAAATACAAGCAAATCAGATAACATGTATATTTTGGTTTTGTTTTTTATTGCTGCACACGAGACATTAAAATTGAGAAACATGATAATAAGAATCATTATGAAGTGCACTTTGAATCCTCTTCCAAGACAAAACATCCATCCACACATGATGCATGATATGACATTCAAAGAATAAATGCTATACCAATTCATCACGCCATATCTACCAACACACGAGAGAGATTATTGATCAAACAAGCCACACGTAACCAAATTATCTTTAGTGGACAATCTATTATTCACGAGTTTCCACACAAAGAGAGACACTTTAAGAGGTGTGAATTTGTTCCAAATGATATGACATCAAGGAATATCTTCCAAAGTTAAATCATTTGTTAACTAATGATATGTTACACTTTACAATCAATTGTTTCTCCCAAATAAATAAATTTTTTCACAAAAGTAACACATGTTACATTCATTTATATATTCGGAAACAATATAAAACTATAATACATAAATAAAATTGATTTTAAGTGTGATAAGCTAATGAATTTAGATACTACTGATTAAAATCATAAGTAAAATCAATTATCTTAAATTTGAGCCACAATCAAGAAAGACTTTTCACTCGATCCACTAACTAAACGCTATAGTCATTAGGCTGATTGGACATCATTGTTACAAGATTTCCATATTAACCAAATACAAGCAAATCAGATAACATGTATATTTTGGTTTTGTTTTTTATTGCTGCACACGAGACATTAAAATTGAGAAACATGATAATAAGAATCATTATGAAGTGCACTTTGAATCCTCTTCCAAGACAAAACATCCATCCACACATGATGCATGATATGACATTCAAAGAATAAATGCTATACCAATTCATCACGCCATATCTACCAACACACGAGAGAGATTATTGATCAAACAAGCCACACGTAACCAAATTATCTTTAGTGGACAATCTATTATTCACGAGTTTCCACACAAAGAGAGACACTTTAAGAGGTGTGAATTTGTTCCAAATGATATGACATCAAGGAATATCTTCCAAAGTTAAATCATTTGTTAACTAATGATATGTTACACTTTACAATCAATTGTTTCTCCCAAATAAATAAATTCTTTCTCCACATCCATCCTCCCCCACCATCTACGCACCACTAAGGCACATGTCTAGCACTGAAATTGCTTTATTCTCCACAAGACCAAAGAAACGAAGAAAACGCTCACACAAACACCCCTATTTTCCAACCACTTATTACACCAAAAAGATGTAAGACTTCCATTGCCCACCTTTCTAACCAAATTTTAAAAAAAACACCTCGATATCCCACTATCCACTCCTTCGCACATTGAACGAATATATTTCCACCAAACTGACTCCTTACAGACAACATCACCTCCCTCGAGCCCATACTTTATGGCCAATACTTTATACCACAAATCCTTTGGGTCCGTTTTAAGACGCCACCCACGTTTTCTTTAAAGTGCTAAATTGAATTCTTTTAATCCATGAAACCCTAAACCACCTTTCTCACGCAGAAGACGCATTATCTCTCAAATCTCCTAATAGATTTTATGGGCTTCCTCACTACCTCCCACTCAGCCCACAAAAATAATTAAAAAATAGATTTAATAAGAGAAATAGTACTTGATAGAGCCTTGAAGGAAAGAAAATACATTGGTAACGAGAATAGGGCAACTTTAAAAGGACAAGAAGTTCACCCATTGATAAATTACAACTTTTCTAAAAGGATGATCTATGTCTAATTTTCTCAATCAACGGATACTATAATGATAACCTCTAAGCTTTACCTCTAATAGGAAGATCCAAATATCCAAAAGGCATTTAGCCTACTTTGTAGCTAAGGACCACACCAGCTTCTTCTAACCAAGAGGAAGTAACATTCACTCCTACCAACAAGCTTTTATGAAAATTCACTTTTAGTCCCAACACCATTTCAAATAAAAGAAGATTAGCCTTTATGACTCTAACATTAGACCAAGTTTTATCTCCAAAGGTTGACATGTCATCCACAAATTGGAGATGAGTTAAACAAAAATCATCCTCAAAGCCAACCTAATAACCATTAAAATGGCCCACATTAATCAATGCAGACATAATCAAATTCATACTTTTTGACGCCAAAAAATATAAAAACGGGGATAAAGTATCTCCTTGCTAGAGATCTTGATAAAAGACAAATTCATTGGTGGGCCTACGATTCACAAACACTGAAACTGAGGCCGATGAAATACATTCAATAATTCATTTCCTCCATTTTTTTAGAAAAGTCATTTTCATCATAACCGCCTCAAAGTAGCTCCAATCAATAGAGTAATAAGTTTTCTCAAAATCAACCGTAAACATAAGAATCTCCTTTTTCCTCTTGCTAGTATCATCAAACACTCCATTCGCAAACATAATCCCATCTAAAACCTAACGACCATGCACAAAAGCTCATTGATTATAAAAAATTACTTAGCTAATAACTTGTTTCAATATGTTAGCAAACACTTTTGCTAATACCTTATTGATACAACCCGCTAGAGATATCGACCTATAATTTGATAATCTTTGAGGATTATCCATTTTCCATATCAAAACAATAAAACTGTTGTTGATTCCTTTAACCAATTTACTATTGGTATGAAACTCTGCCACAAACCTTATAAAGCCGCCTTTTACTTCCTCCTAGAAATCTTTTGAGAATCTAAAGTTAACGTCATCTGGTCCTTGACTTTTAAAATTGTATTTCTATCAAGATACCCTCCTATTTTCCTATAGGCTGAAAATGAATATTCTTAATCCCAAACATTTGAAAAGTCACTGTTTTAAAATGATTTGCAAAATAATAAAAAATAACCCCTTTTATCCCACTACCTCGTTCAACTTGTATTCCATTCACATCAATACAAAACATTTAATTGTGTTTCCTTCAATGTGTCATCACACCACGCAAAAAACCTAGAATTAGTATTCCTTTCATTCAACCATAACATAACTGATTTTTTCCATTCAATATTACAACAACATATTTGACTCTAGCTTAACATCCAACGAATTCAAGGGATCCTTAGCCTCCACAATATGACTATCCAAATTTGTCCCATGACCTTTATGCCACTGACAAAGACGAGCTTTGATTGCTTTAACTTTCTCTTATAGGATAAAACAACCCCGACCAACAAAATCCATCTGCGCCTCCTTCTCTCTAACAAAGTCATGAAACCCATCAAATTCATACCAACATTTAAGGATGCGAATGGGACGTGGTTCCCAATTAACCACCTTATCACGAATCATAATATTGAATAGTTGGTCTTTCAAAACCATAACTAAATAAATTATTATTTAACAAAAGTTATTTAATATCATTTAATTAATTATAACAACTAAATAACATTTACCAAAAGAACCCTCGTAGCATAAGTCAACATTCACTTATATGTTGTTCACTTATATGTTTCTCCAAATTCATGTTTTATTTTTTAGAATTTGATTATGTATAATCTATAAAATATGAAAATTATGAAATCTCTTTTTTTATTTTTATTTTGTATTTTGGGCCATCTCCATATTTTTTATTCAACAACCTATTTCCTTTTTAAGTTTGAAAAATTATCACCTCACCTTTTTCAAAAGATCCCAAAATTATTTTTCCTTTGCCAATTTTAATTCTATATGAATTAACCAATCCAAAATGAATATGTTTAGATTGATCAATATGAAGGTATAAATAGTAATTTATTTATTTATTTTCAAATTTGGATTGAGTTGGAGGCGTAAAAATTCCGAAATTAACAATTTACACCTCCGAATCAACAATTCAGAGATGCAGTGGTGAAACTAGCCTAATCTATATGATGGGGCAAATATATAAAGAAATAACAAAAAATATTTTTAAAATTAATACATCAAATTCAATTGGTGAGTGAAAAATTAATTTTGACTTGTATAAAAATGTAAATCAAAACGGCAATACAGAAAATAAAAATCAACAATAACTATTTTAAAAAGTTGCACTCCGCAATGTTTTAAGCAGTCAAATTTATACATTATTGAATTTATAATAACTAGTAATGTCTTTTCAATGTAAACAACTAATTATTTGTAAGAAATTCATCATCAATTTAATGTATGAGTCATGTCTTGATAATTTCTTTTGTTAAAAATATTTTATTTGAAGATGCAGTAAAGATTGAAAAGCGTCAAAACAATACAAATAGATATATCAATCAAGTGATAATTTTTTGGCTTTTTTATTTCTCATACTTTTTTACTAATAAATTTATTTGGAGTAGCTAAAGATAAAACTATATTTCCTCATTCCTAAAAATAATATTTTTTGGGGTAGCCAAGCTTCCCGAGAGTATGCAAGGCTTCGCTTCTGCAGAGATATTTGTAATGTCTTTTCAAGTTAGTATTTACACCTCCAAATAAACCAATTCAGACAAATTTCATCCAAATTGATCAATTCAAAGAGGTTAAAATTGACAAATAAAAAAAAAAAGATTTTGGAGGATTTTTGAAAATGTTGAAGGGTGAGATGAAAAATTTCCTTTAAGTTTAAAGGTTTAAACGCCTATTGACAAAAATAATAAAGTTTTAAAAGCATGGGCTTTTTGGGACTAAATTCTAGGTCTCATTATGTATAATAGAATACTGATTGGGCTCAGGAATTTATATTTAATTAACAAACTCATAATTGGGCCGAGCAGTATTGAACCTAACCAATTTGTATATTGATATTGTCTTAAAATAAGTCGGATTCAATTTTAGGTTGACCAAAAATATAGAATAACTTTTTGCACCCTCATTTATTCCACCACACCTTAATTTATACACTATTTTTTCTTTAATTTACCCCTTGTTTGGAGGTATAATTGGAAGAAAAACAAGTACAAATGAAAGTGTATTAGCAAAAATGGACGTATATAGTCGTCAACTTGATATATTGGCAATAATAAAAACTGACCCAAATCTAAATTGATTTAATTAGTTTAATTACAATTAAATGATTAAATTCGATGGTAAAATAAAAAAAAAAAAAAAGTAAAGTGTTTTTTTTAAGCAGAAAAAGTAAAGTGTATTAAAAAAAAGTTAAAAAATAACAAACATAACATTGGTCGGACAAACTTACTTTTGTTCAATAGTTGTTTAACTA
>JBBPBO010001985.1:14018152-14119171 GCA_037974295.1 Cicer cuneatum
GGAAAAAAAAAAAAAAAAAAAAGTAAAGTGTTTTTTTTAAGCAGAAAAAGTAAAGTGTATTAAAAAAAAGTTAAAAAATAACAAACATAACATTGGTCGGACAAACTTACTTTTGTTCAATAGTTGTTTAACTAGTTCAACCCATTTTAAATCTAGTTCAATTTGGCTCAACTAGACTATAATACAACAAGGATCAAACCAATGGCGAATAAGTCGATTCTCAATTTGACTGATTGAATTGTTCGATTCGATTCGATCTTTAAGAAATTAATTATTTAGATCAATTGTTAGGAGTACATTATGAATGAGTTAAACCTAACACATGTATTGTTTTATGCAGCGTTGCGTAATAATGAACTATATAACTAAAAGAGAATGATACTAGTTCATATAAACTGTTCAAATATTGTTATGCCAAAGTAGTTATATTTATAAATATGTATTTGGAGACTTTTAACCAATTTGTGTGGTCTTGTCTTGTACGGAGCTATCATTCTTATCAAACTTGCATCTCTTTGAGTTTGATTAGATTAAAGATTACCTTCAAACATAAAAAGTTGTTTGATAATATAGAGGTACGCAATCTTTTAACTTCTGATTTTTAGAAAAATGAACTATAATAATTTAGAGTTCGGTCGCAAGTAAATAAAGTTTTGCCATTAATTAATTGTCGTCGTTAACTGAAATTCATCAACCATTTAACTTCAATTACTTAGTTAATTGTTCGTTTTTTTACACATGAATATTATTTAACTATTACTCTAGAATAAAAAATTATCTAAAAAGTTGATATACCTAATTTTAAATTTTAACTAAATATATCAATTTTTCATATATTTTTTGTTTATATTTAATTTAGAGGTAATAATAGTTAAGATTATTTTATCTGGTGATAGTTAATTAAGATTTTTATTTCTAATATTGTTGCATGCATCAATTACGCATAAAATGGTACTAGTTGTTGAGGTGGCTGAATTTGGGGAAACGTCTATGATATAATAAATGGACAATCGATGTTTGTAAGTTAGGTAATCCATTTGTTCATGTCTCTTTGGATTGGGCCCCAGCTGTATTTCTGTTATACACCTATAGTTTTATGCTGCATTGGTTTGTTCGTTTGTGGGTTTTGTCTTTTATTTCCCTTTCTATGTGGTTTTGTAATGTGCAACTGATTAGTTTGCTTTGAGTGCTTCTTCAACGATGACACAATAATATAATATAGTTACAATTAATATTGTTAAAATAAGTTAATACTATTATAAGCCGACAAAATAGCAAACACAAAAGACATATGTCTTTCGCTTAACCTTAGACTAAGCAAGGACTATTACTTGTGCGCACACATATCATATACTAAATTCAACATAAAACCATTTCGTGACAAGAGGTGAAATAAACATCCAATACAAAGATGTTTTGATTCTTTACTCATAGACTAGATCATACAAGTTGAGATATGTCAAAGATTTAGATATTTTTGTATTTGAGATAATAAAATTAATTAGAGCTGAGTTATTATTATCTGGTCATAAATATAAAGAAAAGTTATATAACTTTTAGATTAAATACATCTTTATCTTTATTTTTGTTTATATTTATTATTAAAGAAAGTGGTAGTTAGTTTGTTAAATTTCTACTATCTATATAATCAGAAGTAGTTAATTATTAGTAAGTAGTAATTAGTAATTAGTTTGTTTGGTATGTACGAGTTCTATAGTTAAATGTACTTAGTAGTAATTAGTTATTAAGTCTTTATTAGAGTATTTCATATATTCATTTGGTATTTTTTTTATAATTATCTTATCTGAAATATTATTCTAAGGAATTTTTCTTTGAATCAAATTTTTAAACTTATTTTCAATGTGAGTGGCTCAAAATTAGAAAATGTTCTAAGACTCAAAAAATACTTACATGTAAAAATGATGTATAGTGAAGATTCAATACTTTGACTTTAAATATAAACAAAAATGTGTCACAAAAAAGTTGATATACATTTATATTTTTTATTAAATTTTACTTATATTTAAGACTGCATAAAATATATTACTAAAATGATGATATATTTTAACAGAGTAAAACAGGATCGTGTTTATCATTTTTATTAATGTTGTCTATATAGTTTAGCCAACATATATGGGCTAGGATTGATTATCACAATTTGTTTGTTAGAAACAAAAATTTATTAATACAATGTGCTTTATACATATACAAACATTCAATTAACTGCATAATTGAACGTGAATTTTAAAATTAACATTGAAAATTAATAATTCTTCTATTATAATTATTAACATTGATTATTATAGGTTAATTTCTTAGGATAAGAAAGTTTAGTTGTAATTGTTGAAAATTCAAGTGCGAGTGATTAAAATAAGTCTCACATTGACTATGAATGAAGTAAATGTTGAATATATAAGAGATGTGATCCATAAACCTATCGCCTTAAGATTTTGGGTTGAGATATAGTGTACAAGTCTCTTGTGGTTCAAAGAACATTTAACTATTGCCGTTTTAAATGCTCCTTGAACTCCCCAACAAGAATTAATTCAATTTCATTAAATTTAATTGATAATATTATCTTCAGTTATATATAATAAAAAGTTAGATCAACTAAATTTGATAAATTTAGTCTAAATTTTAAATTAAATACAATAAATTTTTCTAATCAAAATATATCTTAATTATATTGACTTGGAGGTAGTATAATACAGCAAATTGAGAAGAAAAAAACATAACTTATGTTAATTATAATTTTCAAATATGGTCTTGGTTGGATTGAATAATTTAGCAAATCGAGGGAAAAAACACAATTTATGTTAATTATAATTTTGAAATATGGTCTTGGTTGGATTGACAATAGATGAAAACACATGCATTGACTTCTGACTAGTTCTATTATGAATATTTTGTTTACAAGTAACAACTACAAATTAACCAAAAATAATCAACTAGAAGTTTCTTTATTTTAACTTAACTTTCACACTATTTGAGTCCTTTAGCAATGAAATATTCGTGAAGTTGGAGTATAAAAGAGGGTGTTTTAGTGAGAGAGGATATGATTATGATTGCGATAGACGTTAAAAATGGTGTACGAAAGTATTGAGAATGACTCAGATAAGTAGTAGTAGTTTCCAGGAAGTTGTCTCTTTGGAAAGTCCCTCTCATGATATTAATTTATTGGTCCACCCTATTATGAATTATGAGTAGAATTCAATCCTAATTATCTATAAATAAATATAATCTGTATCATTTGTTGTTATATTTCTGGCCCCATCTCAATTTTTTTCCAATCATGATAGCTTGGCTAACACGTATACATAGCAGAGACACGAGATCTTTGCCATTCATTATTCATTTTGAGCAGTTGGAAAACACAAATCATATGTGAGGTGGGAAATGACTGCTTTTTTGGATTAAAATAATAAATTAACTGCAAAAATATGATGATTAATACCAAACTGATTCCATCAAATTAAGCGCCATCAACCCCTGTTTTAGGTAAAAATAATAATTTCATTTTGCTTCAATTTTTTAATTAATCTATAAATTTAATATTGATTATGTAATTATAGATATATTTTAAGAATTAATTAACATTGAGTTTCATCATTAGGATACATATAAAATATCTTCTTTTTTAATCATAGAGATACATGTAGAAAGTCAGTTTCAAATACTTTTACGACGAATTAATAAAACACATACAGAAAGTCTACATTTTATTAAATAAAAAGCTGTTGAATGTTATTTTACTGCATAAACCAAATACGTCGTTTTAAGTAGGGTTAATTAAGTTTTGTTTTAGGACATTGCTATTGATCAAAGAGTGTCATTTTACAGCAGAAACCAAATATATCATTTTAATTAAGGTTCATCAAATTTTACTTTAGAAACTTACTATTGATTAAAGAATTATAAATAAAATCAAGTTGATTGAAAATAGAATGTCAAAAATTATACTCCATCATTGTATTAAATACCCCCGTCTAATATAAATTAAATAATTCATTAGTTATAAATACAAATATCAATAACAAGTTAACAACTATATAAAATAATACCCCCGTCTAATTTTAAATATAAAAGAAAATTAAATAAATAAAATATAATTTATTTAATTTAAAATTTAAATTAAATATAGTTATTTTTATTGATCTAATTTTTTTATATTTAATTTTGTATTTAATAAACTGTTTGCGGCAATTGATTCAGGCAAAAAGGAATTGGAAAAGGAAGATAGAAGAGATGACGACCTTCAAGAAAAATCCACGATGAGATTTTGAGAGAGACCTATTGGGTCTTATCACGTGGGGGTGTGACCTACCAGTGGCCTTAAAGCTAAAGCATATCACGAGACGACACCATGTACGTGTACCCACATAATCAAATTGTATATGAGAGAGAAGAAAGGAAACTCCATTCGTCCCATATTACTTACTCTCCGTGTCCCATAATAAATGGGTGATCGCATGATTATTTCACCTATATTTGAAAATATTATAAATGAAAATATTATTTTTATTAATTATTGATTTTTTTTATTTGATTATTATTATCAATACAAGGTTGAGATTATGTCATATTTGAAAAAATGTAGGTAAGTTTTGCACAAATATTTAAAATTAGTCACAACTATTTTACCATGTCAAACTAAAAATAATACAGGTTGTTTATCTAAAATTTACCTTAATATAAAACAAAAGATATTGAGTTGGGAGCGATGCATAATATGTTAATTAGACTGTACGATTGAAAAAGAAAAATAATAATTAATATTATATTAAAAATTCAAAAAATCATTTATTTTAAAATAATTTTTTTATAAATAAATCATTTGTTGTACGACAGATAAAGTAAATGAAATATTTTATATTAAATTATGAGTGGTGTATCAATTAAAATTAAAAAAAATATAATTAATATCATTTTAAAAATTGAAATCATCAATTATTTTGGAGATTATTTTATTTTTCAAATAAAATTATTATTGTTGGACGGAGGAGTGACTTCTATCTACTATTAATATAAGAAGAAAAAAATGCTATCAAAATTACAATATTGTTCATTTAAAATTTGGTTTTTTTGTTTTTTTTTAGAACTCAATGATAATATATTTTGTTAGTTTTTTAGTTCAAATGAAAAAACTGCAAAAAAGAAAAAAATTGCAAGTGAAACACAATTTCCATCTAAATAATTTATTTTTAAAGTAAAAACATTAACAGAACAACAATGTAATTAAAAAAGAAAAATTTATGGTTTCAATGCAAAATTAACCGAAAAATTAAAAAATAATACATGACAAATATTTATAAATATAAAAAATTACGTGATAAATATTTGTTGATCTTTTATTTATTTTTCTTTCTTATAATATTTTATCTCCTCCCCCGTATCTAAATCATCACTTACAAAAAGGTCACTTACATCTACTCATTTTATTCTTTTTATTTTATTTTAATCTTCTCATTTGAATTTTTAAGTGACACATAAAAAAATATATTAAAAAATACAGTATAAATATTTTTTAGTGATAAATATAAAAAATTACACGACAAGTATTTGTCACTGATCTATAAAAAAATATGGGACAAATATTTATAAATATAAAAATTTAAGGGACAATTATTTGACATTATTACATAAAAAATACGGGACAAGTAACTATCATTGATATATATTAAAAAAAACATGGGACATATTTTTGTTATTGATAAATATAAATAAAATTTTGAATAAATATTTTTCAGTAGTACACACAAAACACGGAATACATATTTATCAAGTGATAAATATTTAAAACTATTGAATAAATATTTGCGACTAGCGCATAAAAAGCATGTGGAAAATATTTATCATTAATAAATATTAGAAAAGTATGGAACATTTCATTATCATTAATAAATATAAAAAAATATTAAATAAATATTTATCATTGATAAATAAAAGTAGATTTTTTATTTAAAATTCGAATGAGACATAACATATTGTTGACATGTCACCCATCTAATAGCATGAATTTCTTGCTAGTTTTTCATAAAAACAAAAATAATATTCTCTTTATTTTAAAATGAGTATCATTTAAGAAATACAATAATAAAGAGAAAAAGAAAAGTCATTTTATCAAACTATCTTTCTTAATTATTGGTGTATTTTTCATTATTATCAATATAAAGTATAATAATAATTTGAAAGTTGTGTATATAATAAATATTAAAAGATAGTAAAAGATAAAAATAATTAAAGTTGTATTCAAAATCATGAATGACATTTATTTTAAACAATTTTTTTTATAAAATAACATTGGACAGTTAACTTGAGAAAAAAGAAATGTTAATTACTTTATGTTTTGTTTGCTAATCTTCTATTGATTATTTCTTTTCACACAAGCTTAGTCATCGCTTTCTCTAACTACTCTCTCTCATTCAGTTAATCTTTTAGCAACTGATTTGCAGACAGAAACACGTGAGCTAACCTCCTTCTCCACACATTTGAACCTTTCTCTAACTTAATAATTGCCTCTAATTATTATATGTTTGACTATATACTAGTATACTTTTTGAATACTGATAAATTTCTGCATCCATTTAAGGATTCAACAATAATTTTTGTCAACGGACTAATAAAAAGAAATACTAATGTTTTTCAAAATTTAATAATAAAATAATTTTAAAGGAAGTTTAGCTTTTAGATATATATATAATTTTATATGGAGTAGACAGGAAAAAAAAAGTGCCTAGATCAACTACGTTCGTATTTTGTTAGAAAGGCACCTTCCACTATTTCACAAATATATCTAATTTTTCTAATGTGAAAAGATTTGTTCAAATCCTAATTTTATTTGTCAAAAAGAAAAAATTGGATTTGAACTTATGATGAAAGTCTTCAAACACGAGGTATTAGTTTAAAGGGTAGAGTCTAAATCTATTTTTTTCAATTATACAAATCTATTTTTGAATTAAATGTTTTGAGTTTGAAGTTTAAACATGTACGAATTATTTTTAACGTTAAAAAATTTGTGTGAGAGTTATCACATATTAGGTGATTCAAGACATAAAGATACCCAATTTATTAAAAACATATGCTCAACTACAAAAATCAACAAATAATTAGTAAAAAATATAGTTATACTTTCATATATAGATGGATGTCTACTGTAGCAATTTACAAAAATACAATAAAGGAAATTAAAAGAACAAAAAGTAAAAAATATTTTTGATAAGCAATTACAAATTTCTACACAGTATTAATTAATTACACCCTTAACCTTTCACTACTAGCTAGATGTAGTTCACATACGTTTCCCCTCAACCCAAAAAATACAAAGGTTGTGTGGGTGGAACTTTTTTTTTTTCCCTTTTAATTTTTGCATAGCTTTAAAAACTAAAATCCCAACAACAAAATCAACATGCTGCAGAAGAATTGGTGAAGGGATTGTAAAAGTGAGGCTTAGGAGCCATAGAGAAAGTGGTTTTATTGGAAGCACCACCACCACTAACACCACCAAGCCTCTCACAAGAAGGACACATGGTAAGGGTAGCAGCTGGCATAGGCATATACAAAGGTTGTGCTAATTTCAGTGCCTTCAATTCTTGAACCTCTTTTTGTAGTCTCCTATTCTCATCCGTTAATGTTTCACAACATTTCTTTAGAAACTCACAATCCACCTCTGTTTGCTTCAGCTTTGTTCTGCATCACCCAAAAAATAAAATCTTAATATAACATAACTAAATTGATTTCACTTAAATTAATATGTGGTACTTAATTAATCTAAAGATAATATTTAATTTCAACAAAAAAAAAATTATTGATTATGGTACAGTCTATTTATTAAAAACATAATTTTAAATTGCAGTTGTTGTGACAATTGCAGTTGTTGTGACAATTGCAGTTACATACAACCTTAATGCAACCATTTAATTTAATAAAAAGAGATTATGTATGCGTATATGATTATATGCATGTATGTACCTGGCTCTTCGGTTCTGGAACCACACCTCAACCTGACGAGGGAGTAGATTTAACTCTCTGGCTAAAGCTTGCTTCTGTTTCTGTTAATCCATAAAAAAAAAATGAGAAATTAAAAATAAAGTATGAAAATAAAATAATAAGAGAAGTAATTAGAGATTATGATGAAATACAGGATTGAGAGTGCTGTGTTGTTTGAAGTTTTCTTCTAACATAGCAGATTGTTCTTTGGTAAGCCTAAGTTTCTTCCTAGCAGCAACACCATCTTCATCTTCATCGCTGACTCTTGAACAAACTCTCTCTATTGCTTCAACTTCTTCACTGCTAACATCTCTTTCTCTCTTGACCCTTCCACTAGAAAAGGATGAAACAACGCTGTGATGAGGTGAAGTTTGTGTAGAAAAATCAAGAGGGTCTTCATAATAAACTTTATTGTTATTATCTTTTTTGGGGTAAGATAAACCCAAAGTTAAAGATGGTAATTCAGCTTCAAGGTTGTTATAATTATTATTATTATTACTTGCTGCACAAGTGATGAAATTGGAGGAATTATTATTATAAGGCATTGTGATTTTGTTGGATGGTGGTGGAGTGATGGTTTCTTGTTGGGAAAGTGTGAGAGCTAAACCGAGAATAAGTTGAAGACCAGAGTTGTTACTACTAGCATCTTGATCAAGACCCATCAAGAGAGAGAGAGAGAGAGATATTATGTTGATGGTGTTTTGTTTGAGGAAGGAATTGGGAAGAGATGTGAGGTGAGGGGGAAGAGTGGGATGATTAGATGATGGTGTGGTTATATAAAGTTTTGTGGGAGCATTTTTTGAGAAGAGGGAGTAAATTGGGGGAAAGAAAATGAATGTGACTTTTTGTGGGGGCATTTGGGTGGGTGGGTGGGTGGATATGATTATTACGAGAATTATTGTTAATCAAAGGGTGGAATGAGTATACAAACGAATCATTGTGTTTGAATTTTCTTTTTCAAAGGAATTAAATATTATATAAACATTAGTATAAGTCAATGTTTCAATTGATTGATTTCAACCTCGATAATTTACGCTTTCTTTTCGTTTTATTAATATTTGACTGATTTAATTTACAATTTTCTCTTAATTTAACTAATTTAGAGTACTTAAACTTTTTTAATTTTGGATAAAAAATTTAAATATTAGAATATCTCAACCAATGTACAATAATACAATTTTATATTATTTTTATAAAAAATAATCAAATAGATATATCAACTTCAACTTATTAAAAGAATTAAAACATAAGAAAAATGACACACCAAACATGGAGGTTATGATACAATTCAAATTTCCTAAAAAATAAATATTACAATTCAAATAATAGTAATAACACACCATTTGTAGTAAAGCCAATAGACACTTTTTCCCTACCCAAGTGTCATTTCCAATACTTCACATTTTTTTTTTCTTTTACCACACTTAACACATGAAGAACCTTATTGGAGAAAAAACATTCATTCCTCATATTCCAAAATTACACATTAAGTTAAATAAATATAAAACACTTCAACCCCCAACCCAAAAAGAAATAAACATCATTTTTTTTTTTGAAAAATCAAAATATATTAAAGAGTTTTTCTTACATTAAAAAAAATATATAAAGAGAGTATATATAAACCATATTCCAACTCTCGTATAAAAAATGAAAAACTAATAAAAGTGAAAAATAAGCTTTGGCATAATAAGCACCACCTCTAATAATCTAAACACAACATACCAAACCACCTAGGAAATTTTACATCTAAAAAATAGGTGTAATTTTGACCACTTGCCTAAGAACTTTATTTTTTAATAAACAAAAATATTATTCATGGAGTACAAAGGTACTCCAATCTTTTATATCAGAGAGGGACAATCCAAATTCAACATTATAATGGAAAAGTTCTACCCATATTTTATGAAGGGTTGCAAAACACCCACGAATTCATGTATTCGAAAGTCTTAGATAATAGTAGTCTAATGCTATAACCTCCTATCAAACTTCATTATTCTTTGAAGATCAGTGCTTTTAAGCAAAAACAAACTTCATTCCTTAGCAAAATGCACTTAGCATTGAGTAAACCTTTCATTAACTAAGATAAATCAGCAAGACAACAAACCGGGTTTGGTAATCAGTCTGAAAAATTATACCTCATATTTCTCCTCTCCCTCAAAGCAAACCACCCCCAAGCCAAGAAATTACTTGTTCTAACACCTTCATATGATTCGTCTCTTTTCGTTGAAAAATAATTTTATTTATATGAAGCCAAATGGACCACACAGTAGACAATGAAGCAATTCTAACCTAAAAACTCTTGGACCCAGATTTTCGACATTAATAAAAGCCCGTAGATTTCTATGGTAATTAATCTTAGTCGTTAATTTGAAATCATATAGTTCAAATTATAATTTCACTAATCAATTTTAAACAATCTTAACCATAAATTAAAATCAAAAGGACGAAATCCCTTCTCTTAATTAATAGGTTCATGGGAGTATTAAGTAAATATTATTTAAAATAGATAAGTTCTTAGATACTCTAGAGTTTTATTCGGCATTATTACTCTAAAAGAAAAATTAATTCATAATTTAAATATAAAAATATGACATAATGTTGGATATTATAAAACTCTGAAATTCCAGATTGTTTGATATATTAGGAAGTTTTCCTCTCTAATTCTTTAGGATAGGTTGACCTATGAGCCCATACTTTTACTTCCATTATTATAACAGACAAACTTGGATAATCTTTCTCTCTCGGTCGGATGCTGTAGAATGTTGATTAACACTTCACATGGCGCAGTGAATAACACACCAAAAGGGTGGGTGATTCGATTCACATACGTATTAATATAACTGTATGTAAATAAATTATTAATTAACTCACTTAAATTCTTTTCCTACAAATGCTTTTTTGCGTAATGCGTTTCTGTGGTAGTTTCACTTTGCATATTGTCCAATTATTGGCCCCTTTTAATCTGCTTTACTCCTTTATCGCGGCCTTTAAAGTTTTAAGAGTTAAACTCGCCAAGTTGGTTTGTGGTGAGTATTTTTTGTTTTCTGGTATCATTTTAATCGTGAAAAGTATAGGTGTCGTCTTTTTGTTCTCTTAAAAAAATTAATATATGAATAATTAAAATAATATTTAAAAGATATAATTTATTATTATAAAAATTCTTGAAATATACAATGTATTGTCTAAAATATTCATTATCGTTATAACGTCAAAAATTAAACTAACTGACATTTTAATGATTAGATGATTATTTTTAACTTTTTTGTTGGGTTAAGACACAAAATATTTTAAATCTGATTTTCAGGAAAGTAGAGTACTAGTAATCCAAAATACTTAAGTTCTTTCAAATGACGAAATTTATTAACCACTTAAATTTAATTTTATATTAGTATTGTCTTATAGTATCAATATCCACATTTCCTCGTGTATCAAAGAATTTTCCATATTTTAATTTCTTATTTGTAATTCCTATTCATACATGAAATTATTTAATATCCATTTTCTCTAAATTCACGTTTTTACTCTCTCTTTGATTTCCAAAGTAAAGCAAAAAGACACACATGAATGGAGTATATTATTACACTTTCATGAAAAGATTGCTTCATAAGTAATTTCCGAAAATTAATATCACAAAGCGAGAGAAAAAAAAAACTATATATACGATGATTGGAAATTGGTATACAAGTGTGTGTGAGTGTGTTTTCCATAATAATAACAAGCCCACATGAACTGTCTCCCACTCCATGTTTGGCTTAACTAGTTAGAGATGGGTACCATGTCACCATGTTTACCAATCTTGCATACTTTTTAATGATGGAAGAATGTGAGAGATGGTTGGACGGTTTTCTCTTGCTTATTATGAATGTGGAGATTAGAAAGGGATGTGCACTATATTATTAGTTTTATTTTCCAATTGAAAAAATAAATTAAAATAGGTACAAAACAAAATTGGAGTTTCAAAGAGTTATGATTTATCAACAAGAATTGGGATCTTTGCTTAACTAGAAAGTTGATGTGAAGTATTCTGGACCTACTTCTCTGTATCAGTACAATAAGCACTTCCAATAATGCATTGTCGGCGATGGGGGACAGAAGTTAGGTCATCCATAATTGATCATCAACCTATAACTAAACTAAAATTAATAATCACAAGGAAATTAAATAACCCTCAATTAAGGGTGATCTCTGCAGCCGCTGCCTCCTTAATTTTTTATTTTATTTTAAGTTTTCTGTTCTTTTTCCATTAGAGAAAGAGAGGAGCGACGGACCCACTCATAATCTTGTATAGGCAAGGGTTGATCCATTTCATTTTGAAAAATAAAATTTTAGTATTTAATATATTAAAAATAAATAAATTACATGATAAAGAGAAAGACGTATGATGTAGATTATAACAGCTTCAGCTTCATTACTTTTAGATTTTATTTTTAAATGTATGTTATTGTTGTTATAATAGTTTTTTAAATGTATTAAAATTATCAAAATAAATCTAAATGTTTTTTAATAGTCATTTTATTCTTTAAATATGTCTCTAGTTAATTAATTTAAATATTTAATTGTATTTTTTACTAGTCACTTTGGTTTATAAAATTACTAATAAAATAGACATTTATGAGTGTGTTTGTAATTTGATAAATTAAAAGATTATATAATGCTTAAAGAGATATAAAATGTTTCCACTGGTCAAAATTTTCGAGTCCGTCACAAAAGAGAATCGTTTAAAACTAATTTTTAGTCTAGAATCACCCTGGCATTCAAGTCATTTAGTTTTAATAATTTTAACGTCGTCGACGTATATCTTAAGACATGAGTAGTTTGAGCACATAAATTTTTTCATATTTATAAACGTGTTTGTTTGTTTTAGTGGAAAAAAGATTTTCAATAACGGCGTTATTAAGTTAACATAAAATCACCAACTCTCATATTTGTTGATGAATTGTTTGTTTTATTATTGGTTCATGCTATTAAAAAATTTATTTGTTAATCTATCTCAATTTGTGTCGTGAACATACGCGTTAGTGCACGCTTGCTTGGTTAGCATGCATGTCTTGACTATTAATTAAGTGGTTCGAATTAATTAATAATTTCATAGGACCACGCCAATCCATTAGAATATTTTTTTTATTAACATTAGAATTTTTTAAGGTGATGTGTTGCACATTTCAGGTGATAAAAAAAAAGGGAATGGATTTGTATAAAAAAGAAAAAAGGGAATGGGTGCCTATCGATTAGAATACAATGGCATTTTCTTTTGGCGTTAATAATTTGTTTAGTGAATTTTTGGCTAGCAAAAAAAAAACTTTGTGGCATTGGATATATGATATCAAAGTGTTGACAGACAATATTTGACCTGTTCAGATTGAATAAGAGTTGGATTAGGCTTCAATGCAAATTTAAATTGTTGAAATTAACTTAAACGATATTAATTTAAAAATGATAATTCATGCAAAATGACAACTAAAATATTTTTTTTACGGTTAGAAAAATGTTATTTAGTAATGAATTTAAAGACAATAAAACCAATCACGATATATAAAGACTGATTTAGAGATTAATATTTAAGAAATTTAACCAAACACAAACTAGTCTCTAATTACATAAAAATAAAGACATGATAACTTTTTTGTAATTAATTTGAAAATTTAAAATGTCGAATCGAAAATGGGGCGTGGCCAAGCGGTAAGGCAACGGGTTTTGGTCCCGTTATTTGGAGGTTCGAATCCTTCCGTCCCAGATTATATCGATTCAGGAGTGATAACAGCCTTTATTATAACATTTATTTCAGCATTCGATTGAAACTAACTTTCTCTTTGATACCTACATGCAACAATTAAAAACGGTTATTTGTGAAATCGACCTAAAATATTGTATTAAAAAGTTGATGCAATATCAATTTTATTAGTACATAAGCTAAAAATTCAAAATGGTGTATGCACCCTTGTAAGTCACCTTTTACTAAAAACTCGTTGAGTTTAGGTTTTATTGCATCTCTATTTGCCAACGAATCTTAAATTACATATGATCAAAATGTTGCTAGTGCCTCTTTTTGTTAGAAATTGGAAGATTAAATCAAAAAACATTCACACCCGAATTCACTCAAGACCAATTCAATTTTGTTTATTTATTTTAATTTTAGCCTTAAAAGCAAACTTTAAAGTGAAAAGGTAATGGAGTAGAAAAATAGAGCTCTTAATTAAAAAAAATTGAAAAGGCCAGTTATAAAATTGGTCAATTTAAAGAGCTCTGCAAAAAAACCTTTTAAAAATGAACTTTTTTGTATAAATTATTACCTCTCTATAATATCATGTAGTTTTTGTTTTGTTTTGAGTTCACATTTATACTAGGGACCAAAATTGGACAATTATTTTAGAAACTAAAATCAACAATTATAAATTTTTAAAAATATATTTAAGGTTTTCAAAGTTATAAACATACATGAATCAAAGTTTGAGCGTAATGTCTTGTTGATCATTTTTGTTCCCTTCGATTAAAGACATTTTTCCTTTTTTTCCTCACCAATTAAGTTCTAATTAAAACTAAGCATCCAAAAGGGAGAGAGAGGATACGGGTTTAATTCAAAATTTAAAATAAAACCCTTCTTTTTTATATACAATAAAATTAATTCTTCGATACTCATAGTTACATCTACTAAAAATAATTAAATTAGCAATGAAAATGTAAAAACTAAAAGTATTAAATTTATCTCTAATTTTATTAAGTTTTAGTTCTAAAAAATTGTTAATTTTCCTTTTTCAAGCAGTAATAATATGCTATCCTTTAGTAAAAGTCAGTCCATTATTTATTACACGAACTCCATGTAAATTATTAAATTATTATCAAACAGTCTAGTAAATAGTAAGTCCACACATTTTCATTTGTTTGATGTGCCAATAAATAAAATTCATATATCAACGTCATCAATAATTACACAACTTTGTTTAAAAATTGTGCAAATAAGAAGATTAGATGTCATGTATGATGCACCATTATATACTTTAGAAAAGGATTATATATCACTTTTGTCACTGAGTTGCTGAATACAAAAAAGAAAAGTAGATAGGCAACGATGTTTTGTTTTGTTTTGGAACTCCAATCCACCTAAAGTGGATAGGAACTTGACTTTGACACATATGAATTAAAATTAAGGCTAAAAAATGGGTTTATGTACAGAAATCGAAATGAACATGATTTGATGAGGTCGAGATATTATAAGTTATGTCTTTATTAATCGCCCAACTTCAACTAAATAAATGATTGGCTATAATCAAAATATTCATGTGACATATATATATTTGCTTTAAGCATATCACCAAACAAAAATAATTCCACATCACATCCACACTATAGAATGACATGAAACCAAGTAATTAAATAGGGATGGTGGTTATTATGTCATCTCCTATAAACTATATTATGTCATTGAAATATATAATAATTAATGTTGTTAAAGAAAAATGCTTAAGAAATTGATCTTTATACAGATGAATGATATATAAAAAAAAATTTGAATTTAGTTAAAAATTTATATAGATCTTTTTTATAATTAAATATTTATTGAAGTCGGTATAAGGTGTACTCAAATATGATATAAAAGTTACAACCGTTTAAATCATGTAAGCTAAATAATAGATTATTCCATCGAGGCATCGATATGAAAAAATGAAACTCTACAAATGAACCAATTAATCTAAGACAATCTTTTGATTTTATCATGAGCTCGTCAAATTTATCACTTTTCTATTGAAAAGTACATCGTCTCTCTCCAACCCAATAATACACAACAAAATGGCTAACCAAACTAAATGAGAAAGCTTTCTGACATTTTTACTTTGATCATATTGTTGAAAACTAATTTTTTTTTTTGCAAAACCTCATTAAACCAGTCCACGGACTGCCAGCTCAGTTTATATAGATGATGTACATATGATACGTAAATTCTCAATCCAACGACGAATTTAATTAAGTGATGTGAAATTATCCAAATACTACACAAAAATTTTACTTAACCTTATAAGGGTTCAATAAGATTTTAAACTTTATATAATTTCATTTTTAACTCACTTAAAAAAAAAAGTATATTTTTGTGTTTTACAAAATTATTAAAGAAACAATTTTAGCATATGCAAGAATGTAAACTTTTGAATGATTGTTTTGCAAGCATAATTGCAGTATTATAAAAGTTATTTCACAAAAATAAGTTAAAAATGTAATTTCTAGATTTATATTTTTGTTATTTTTATTTTGAATTTATGATGTTTAAAAGAATTATATTTGATTTAATTAAAATTATAAAAAATTAAATTTATGTGAAAGAACTTTTTAAAATATTTTAAACTTATAAAAAAAATCATTCAAAAAATTAAAAATCGAAACATTTAACTAACCATATTTGATTCTAATATGAACTAAAATTATTTAAAATAATCTCATAGTGATTAAAAAATGCGTTTCTTTTTATAAAAATTAAAAATAAAATATTAAAATTTTATAATTACTTCGATCAAATTTTACACCAATATATAATTGATGCAATGGGTGGGAAGTAGACACGAGGATGTATGATGGCATGCATACGTGCACCACATACATTTAGCCCCACCAAACCAATGATTGTTGATCTATATATTGATCAATGGGGAACTCATTATCTCTTAATAACTCTTAATATTATGTGTCCTATCTATAACATTTACTAGTATTATATATTACAAATTATTTTGTCATAAAAATAATAAGTATTTTTACATATAAAAGTAATGTCAATCTTATTAAACAATATTTTTCTTTCAAAAATGTGATCAACTAATTAGTCAAATATTTTAATTATAAAAAAATATGAATATATTATTTAATTATGTTATATCTTATATAAAAGTTTTTGAACAACAAATGAATTGATATATAAGGATTGATATTAATCTTAAACAACATTTTTCCTCTGAAAAATGATCAATTTAATCATTTAACTATTATTAACATAAAAAAAAATCATATTTTGAACATAAAAATGGAAACGATTATTCATATAAAATGAACATAATCAAATTGTATTTTGAACTTGATTTATTCATTAATAAATAAATTAAAAAAATTTAATGGGACATATATTCTGACCACTGTTGTTTAAAAAAAATTCGATACAAGAAGTCGGTTATATCAAACCATCGACTTTATTACCGTTGTTAGATCTATCCAAATAATTATTACATTGACTAAAAACAACCATAAAAATGAATTAAATATCATATATTCTCTAAAATATATAAACTTTGAATATATAGATCATCTGATTTACCTAGTGTTTAAAATTCATTTTTCTATTTAATACAAGACTTTAATTTACACTTGATACACCGATAAATAAATATTCATATCATTGCACACACAAACACATATCGCAAATATAATATAACTAATTAAGACATATTTAGTGAACTATATATAAAGCAAGCCATCGATCGACAGCTCTTTTTGTACGCGACTATGATGCCATAAAGTGAATATAGAAAAAAGTGTGAATTTAGAAAAAAAGTATAAAGAAATTGATTTCTTAAATTTAATAAAAGGGTTAATTTCTTGCAACGTAGTGAATTACAGTTGAATCTCAATTAAAAATTAAAGTGTTTAACATTTAATATTTTTTATAATGTCTTAAATATGACAAACTCGAATGCATGTGAGTAAATTATAAAGGAGAAAATAAAAGTTGTCCTTAAATTATCAGCACACCTGGTTGAAGAAAGATAATCAATATTGTCATGATGAGATGAAAAAATGGGCAACTTCGCAATTAGAATTATATAATCATTCGGGGGGAAAGGACAATAAAATCCTAGTCAGAGTTTATACACATGTATATTATTGCTATTTTGTTTGTTTGATATTATTTCAATTTCAATTTCAATTTT
The DNA here is from genome assembly GCA_037974295.1 of Cicer cuneatum. Lineage (NCBI taxonomy): Eukaryota > Viridiplantae > Streptophyta > Magnoliopsida > Fabales > Fabaceae > Cicer > Cicer cuneatum. The sequence continues at coordinate 14,036,047 of JBBPBO010001985.1, forward strand.
AATTTCAATTTCAATTCTTGAGTAAGGAAAATATCATCTATGGATCCAACAAAACGCACCGACTATGAATATAGCAAGCAAAAGGCTATTGGCTTGCCCCACATGAACTCTCTTTTATACAACTTGTTATGATGAGTGGAGATTTCACACATAACAATCATGCTTGCGTTTAAAAGTTGTGAAATCACAAGGAATCATGTCACTCCCCATTGTTGGCGACTTTCCACGCAGGAGTGTATGTGTGTCAACAGCTGAGAATTAAGGAAGGGTAGTGTAATCGGGTCCCACATATTGTAGTGGAGATAAGGGACCGAAATTCACGTCATTTAATGTTACTTTTACTGCGGGGTAATTAGACATATTAAAATTGTTCGATTAATTTCAAATAATTTAAATTTTATATTAAAAAATAATTTAAAATTTATATTAAAAAATAATTTAAAATTTAAATAGTTTGATTCTTATAATACAATTAAATAAATTATTTAAATTGTACTGCTGTAAATTTAAATTTAAAGATGAGATGATTTAAAAAAAAATATTGACTTTTTAAATTAAAAATGATATTTCTAGATACGGTGGTAAGGGGCAGAGAAACAAATGGAAAGGCATTGCCTCTTGTATTGTGGCACAAAGTTAAGGCATTAGGGTCCCACTTAGCGCAAACTATGCATATAATAGGAGGCACTAATAATGCACATGGAATGGAACATATACTGTTTCTTGTGACATAAATAGATTATAGTCAGTGGATGTGTGCTATAGCACAATTAGTGGAATGAGTGTGAACATCTTGGTGATTCATGAGCATATATGTTTTTTAACCGTATATAAATATTAAGTATTTTTAGAATTATGTTGGGATGAGAAATTCTCTTCATCCTTGCTCAAAATATTTATAAGTGGAGTGTGACCAACAAGACCCCTTGGTCTTGCTGCTGTTGAATTGTTGGCCATCCAACTTCTAAAAATAGGGACCGTATAATGAACTCTCTACTTGGTTAGTTCTGAAAAAATTATTATTTTTAATTTAATAATTTTTTAATATGTCAAATTGCCCTATATTACTTAAAAAGGTAGTGATTTCACAATGCAGCATTACTATTTGATAAAGCATTAAAGATACCCGGAATTTTTTTATAAAAATTACCTTTTTTTTAATCAAGTATAAGAGAAATTAGGTTTACAAAATGAATATAGCTATTCTAAATTTTGAATTAAATACATCAATTTTTATTGACCATACTTTATTTTATATTTAATACTAGATAAAGTATTAAACAAGTTTTTATCAACTATTTCGTGTAGTAGTCGTAACATGTAGTTCAGCTTGGACCAAAATTTTGGGAGAGTCATAATAATACCCGATGTGCATTTCCTATGTCACTGTTATAAGCAAAAAAATGACTTAAATTTTAGTCACGGTTATAAACATAAAACAACTACTTTTGAATCATTTAATACTATTATTCATAATACACCCTTCATTTATTTTAAATATTTAATGTTGTTAATTGAGTGTTTGACATTAAAAATGAATAATTTAGTAAATTTAATTTGTATTTAAAATAAAAATTAAAAATTTAATTGTACTTAATTAAATTTCTTAATATCCACGAGAGAGTATTAAACAAGCAATATTTTAAGCTAGTAATTAGGTTTCATCAATGGAGTACTTCGATTCCACCCATTTGCCCTTGCCAATCTTTTTTTAGTAAAGAGGTAGCATATGTGCACAATTGAAAAATAATAATTTATCAATGTGGTTAGATTTTTTTTAGAGGTTTAACTTTCTTAACGTATATTTTTCTATATATTTTGATAAGAGATCGAACTCTTAATGAAATAATTAAATGAGTAATGCATATACTAATCATGAGTAATGCATATGATAATCGTGTCATAATAATAGTTGATCACGTGTCATAATCGTGTCATAATAATAGTTGATCACGTGTCATAATAGTAGTTCGTCACCAAATAGATGTAAAATTCGTGATATAATTATTATTACTACCACTACTATTATGATTATTATTATTTAATTGGTGGCTAATAATTACTTTACATATTGTAGTGTGAACTAAATAATTGAATCAATTTAAGTTTTTTATTTGATTTTAAAGAGTGTAGCGGTTAAATTACACACACTAAATACAAACAAGTGATGTACTGAGAACCTACAATCCAGCATATAAAATGTTTAGGGTTCTTAATTAACTGCACTAATAGAAGGAATTAATGCATAAATGTTTAAAAATCATTAATAAGACAAAGCGAATATATCAACAAAACTATATAGTAGAATTTGGTATCGAAAATGCATGTACGAAGCATCATTCTATATATAGAGAATGTTCGCAATGTGAAAAGAATATTAACTCAATCTAATAAATTTAAAAGCTAGTAGAACTTTCAGAACTGATTCAATATTTTTGTTTTCAAAAAAAAGAAAAGGGATTACGTACCGAATACACCCTTTTACACTAATTATATACCATGAATGCATACATGGAATCAAAAGCATATGGTTATTCCCTCTTAATTAATTTTGACATACTCTTTACGATTTACATTATAAGCAAAAACAAAGAGCTTGTGTGCCGCTAGTGGTGTGCAAATTGTACAAAAGAATATATCAATTCTAATCTAACAGGATATTGCTATCGTGGATTCATTGTACACTAATTTTGGGAGCCAGTAATTAATTTCCATGTCGAATGGAATAAATAAACGTCATCGATATTTATGTCTTCATGATCTTGATTCTGAAGCTAATGCAAACGGTTGACCCTGATTATTCTTATGCCTTACTCTCAGCACAGAATATATTTCACGCGTGTGTATGGAATGGAAGATTAATATGTCTAATTGTGTACATTTTGAATTATAATCTTCTTTGTTTTTTTCTTAAATACCTCAATATATTGAAAAAGTTGGGCCATGAAATGGGCCAAATCAGCTACAAGGAAAAGCTCCAAAGAGAGGAGAAAGTTCTACCCATATCCCACAATTATACTTATACCTCCACAAATTTTTTAAAATGTCAAAATTATCATTCATTTTTTATTTATTATTTTATTAAATTAATTTTATTATTTTTACCTTCTAAAGATTTCTGGATCAGAAAAAACACAAGATTTTCAGTACGTAATAGTTTTTCGGTAGTTATCGGAAAATATTTTTCAAGTTTTTCGGTACAGAAGACTTCTACCGGAAAACTTAAGTTTTCTAGAAAAGATGCGTATATTTAACACTACTGGAAAATTTTCTGGTAAGTTTTCCGATAGTTACCGAAAAACTTTCTGGTAAGTTTTCCGGTAGTTACCGAAAAACTTGAGAGGAGGTTTTCCGGAAAAGACATGTACTTGCCAGGAAGTTTTTCGGTAGTTTTTTTTTCAATTTTTTTTTAATTTTAATAGATATGGATAATCCACTAGTATTATATGATAAAACATGCGTCGATACTACCAACATTTTTAAATACTACCAACATTGATAGTATCGACGCATGTTTTATCATAAAATACTAGTGAATTATGCATATCTATCAAAATTTTTTTAAAAAAATACCGAAAAACTTCCTGGCAAATTTTCCTGTAACTATCGGAAACTACATGGCAAGTTTTCCATGTACGCGTCTTTTTCCGGAATTTTTTTTCCAAATTTTCTGGTAGAAGTCTTCTGTAACGAAAAATAAAAAAAAGGTTTTCCTGTAATACCGAAAAACTTTTATGTACTGGAAATATTAGTTTTTTGTAATCCGAAAATTTTTAAAAGATAAAAAAAATTTTAATTTGATAAAATAATTAAAAAAAATAAAAATAATTTTGACATTTTAAAAATTTTGTAGAAATATAGGTATAATTGTGGAGGTATGAGATAAAACTTTTAAAGAGGACTATCTTCAATCCACTCCCTCTCAGAGCCACTTAAAACAAACTTAGCTATGGGCTACAATATTGTCCAGCCTAGGAACATGAAAAAAATGCAGACCTTAAAACAAGGTCAATGTTCATTCAACCATAATTTTTTGGTCTTTTATTGAATTCTAGTTTTGAGTAATATAAAATATACTATTGGATTGTAACTTTCATTAGTATAGTATTTTTATTTGAGACATAACATGAAAAAAACATATGGCCATATGTTTCAGCTTCCCTAAAACATTGTTACATGGAATGCCTTGATTGAGTGAGATCACCCTGCGGTTGAATAATAAGTCCCTTGTTGGAAGACCATTGTGAAACAAACGCCAAATGCATACCTTCACTTTTGGAATTATTGTTGATTCGCAGAGACGCTTGAACAACTTAGATTCTACATTTGTAGACAATAAGAGAGATTGCTACAGCCACCAATGTGTATTTTATATATTTATGGGTCCTGTATAATTGGGGTTATAATATCGATAATGAATTTATTTATTTTATCAATTTTTTATATTAAAAAAATCAAATTCATATATTAAATAAATAGTTAATAACATATATTTTAAAATAATTAATAATATAAACACATATATGTGACACAAAAAATATCTCTATCATAACCATAGTCAAAATTTAGTGCCTATGGAAGGCTATGACAACAATGTCTAACATTTGTTGTACGAATTCTTCATTAAAATAGTGAGAAAAACTCAGCACTCTATAAGAATGAAATCTATGGTGTAGTTTTAACTTATCGGCCGGCCAGTAGAGATTTTGGATTATGACTCAATGAGAAATGCTAACATATCCCTCAAAAGCATGTGTTAATGATTCATTTATGGAAATTTTGTTTTAAAATTTATGTTTTCAACATTTTGAAATTAATTGATTAATTAATTGAGCTAAAATTTTATTAAATAGTAAATCAATAATTATTAAATTAAATCAATTAATAAAAATAAAACAAACTCTTATAAAAAATTAGTCTTTAAATTTGTATTTACGACACTTTTTAAATATTTTTATTTTTAATATATTTAACATGCGCTTTAGAGCACATGTTAGCATGACATTTAAATTATTTATTATTATTTTCTCCATCCAAAAATATATATCATTTTAATAAAATATGTTTATATCAAATTATATGTCATTTTGAGAAATCTATGAATTATTAATTTTTTTAAAATTATGTATGCATTACTATCTACACTTTCATCCTTAAATATAAAATTTCATTGATCAAATTATCCGAATTAAAAAAGTTGATAATAGTATTAAATTTATTAAAAATTAATATTAATTTTACATGTATATATCCTTGAAGAGAGATAACTAATTAATATTACTAATGTGATAGTTAATTTAATTACAGAAAAATATGTAAATTAATTATTTGTTAAAAAAATAATTAATTTAATTAAAAATTTGAAAAGTGTTATAAAAATAGACAAGAAATTTTTTCAAAAATAGAGACAAAGATATATTTATTTTTTAAAAATTTGTAGAAAAAATAATAAATATTATAAAAAATTAACATATAAAATTTTTTCTACTTTTTTTTTCCAATTATTTTAATGTATATTTGTTTTGTTGAAGGAACATTAACTCATAATTTTTTATGGCACAAAGTTTCGTTAGATGAGATGGAAGGAGAAGTGTATTTTTTTAAGTAAAAGTCTACGAAGCTTAATTATTTCCAGTGCGACTGAGCTCTAGCAAGAATGGCAAGACACGGGTTGAGCAGAACAGTTGTTGTTCTCAATCTCAATCTCACTCTCACTGTTATCTTCCTCTCTTCTTCACACCAACCGTTAGCGTTAAAACACGCCCCTCGACTCTTTGCTAAATTCGCATCTTCAACCACTTCCTCCTCATCCTCTCCGCAATTTGATTATCACTACGAAACCAGATTCTTCCACCAGCAACTCGACCACTTCAGCTTTTCGGAACTCCCCACCTTCCCTCAGCGCTACCTTATCAACACCGACCACTGGGTCGGTCCCCAACACTCCGGTCCCATTTTCTTCTACTGCGGCAACGAAGGAGACATTGTTTGGTTCGCCCAAAACACCGGTTTCATATGGGAACTCGCGCCTCCGTTAGGAGCCATGATCGTTTTCCCCGAAGTAACCGTTTTTCTCTCTGTGTGAGTGTTCTCTTACAACTTGCACACTGAAAATTATGTTAACTGATTTGGTTTCTATATGTAGCACCGATACTATGGTGAGTCTTTGCCTTATGGAAGTAAAGATGAAGCGTATAAGAATGCTACCACTTTATCGTTTCTTACGGCTGACCAAGCTCTCGCTGATTTCTCTGTTCTTCTCACCGATCTAAAGCGAAATTATTCTGCAATTCATTGCCCTGTTGTTTTGTTTGGAGGATCCTACGGTGGAAGTAAGACACTCTTTTGTTTGTTTATCTCCTTATAACTCAATTGTCTATTATAAAGAGGACCGTATGGTTTTGAATTGATAACGAGAAATGCTATGTAGCACCAAGACTTTCAGATTGAAGGTGTTTTTAATGTTTGACGTGTGTTATTGTTAGACATGGAGACACGTGGTTGTATTCAATCGCTTCTATTTTTTAATATTTATTGGTGTCTATATATTAGAATCCATGTTTGTGTTTGTGTTGTGTCTGCTTCATATGTGAAATGTTCATAAGAGCCTGAATTTTTTTATGCGGATGGTTAATACTTAATATGAGGTGCCGGTACAATGAGAGAAGTTTATAAGGTGTTATGTCTTTAATTTGATGACAATTTGGTCACTGATATGCTGATTTGGTTTTGTTGGTTTTATCTCTGAACATCATCTGAAACAGTGTTAGCAGCATGGATGAGACTCAAGTATCCTCATATTGCTGTTGGGGCACTGGCATCTTCAGCTCCAATTCTTCAGTTTGAAAACATTGTGCCGCCCGAAACTTTCTATGACATTGTTTCCAATGATTTTAAGGTAAGTTAGTCAATGACATTATTGCCGTCGTACATTGTTCTTGTATTTGTTCATGCTATAAATATAATTTAGAGCGCTAATGATTTTACTCTCTTGTTTGTAGCGTGAAAGTTCCACTTGCTTTAACTATATCAAACAGTCATGGGATGAAATAGCATCTAAGGGTCAAACAAGCAATGGCCTTGAACTTCTAACCAAAACTTTCAAATTTTGTCAGTAAGCCATTTTTTTTCTAAGGAATGTGTGTTTATTTCTGAATTACATGATTGTGAATGGTAAATATCTATATTTTTATTATTTCTATTGTGTTGATTTAGTTAAACTGCTTGAAGGATATTAAATAGGACAGAGGATCTATCGGATTGGTTGGAGTCTGCATATAGTTACTTGGCAATGGTTAACTACCCTTACCCTTCTGAGTTTATGATGCCTTTGCCTGGATATCCTATCAAGGAGGTTAGTTTGATTTCATAACATATACTATGGTCTTTTTTCCTAATTCAGGTCCACTGTTAACTATCCTATCATCACAATTTCCTTGACTGAATTTTATGTTGCTACTGGGAAATTGACTTGACTAGCGGATGTTTCTATGAATATGTTTGGTCTCATAGCTAAGTTGAAGGAATTAGTTTGTGTTATTAACCTTAGCATGGGATTGAGTCATGAGTCCAGATGCGGTAGAATCTTTCTTTAGACCTTTGGTGAAAGCAAGAAGCAAACTTGTCCTTAACGCCGACGGAGCCCTCCAAGATTAACACAGATTTTTTTAAAAAATATTTCTTGTTTATTTCAATATCAGTCTACCTTTTAAGAGGCTAGAGATAATTAAGTGATTCTAATCAAGCAACTAATGAATAATGATTAGTATTTTTTATGCAGAATCTTATCAAGCTAATGTAATTAAAATCAAACCTACTGCTGCTGGTAAGGATTCTGTTATGCAGAATCTTACCAAGATATTTTTTGGTGAAAATCTTATCAAGATAAATCAAAACTATTACTGATAATGATTCTGTAATGCAAAAACTTTAAATTCAAATTTTAAAGGGATAAAGTAATCCTCGTCAGCAAATCCTCAACGAGTCCCATATCAGTTTGTTTCCTATTATAAGCCCGGGAAGGAACCTGACTATCTTTGCTAGTCAATATCATTATACATATATATAAGGAAACAAAACAAAATGTATTTTACTGAATATACCTCATAGTTTTATTGAATTAAAGTAAAGATTACATTGTTATGTACAAGCTTATATAGTGATAGGATAGAGTTGGTTATTAACTAGAGGAATAAATGGTTACAACTAATAACTAACTCTATTGACTAATGGGTAACTAACTTGGACAAGCTAACTGCCTTAGTATTAGTAGGTTGAGTGACTAGGTTGCATGGGGTTCAGCTGGCAGATGACTGGCTGGCATGGTCGACTGGCTCTGGGCTGGCATGACTGGCTGGCATAGAGGGTGCTGGCTTACTAGCTGGTGACTAGCAACCTCTTGTATAGGACCACTGGTTTGTAGGCTGATATGTCTGGCAGATGCAACCTGATGGCTGGCTGACTGTACCAGTGCAAGTTCATGTGAGGATGATGCAACCAGCTTACCCTTATCTTCAAATAGGCCCTCACAAGCTGATGGTGAATATATGTTGAGCAATCCAAGCTTGAAGACAGAATGATTGAATGTTCGTGGATATAAGGCCTTGGTGAAAAAGTCTGCAAGTTGATCATGGCTTGGAACACGTAAGAGCTTCATTGAACCATTTTGGGATTTTTCCCTCACTACATGACAGTCTATGTCAAGATGCTTTGTTCTTTCATGGAATACGGGATGAGCTGCAATATGTAGTGCACTTTGACTGTCGCAGTATAACACAGTCAGTTGTGGCCTGTTTATATCCAACAGTTAACAAAACTGACAGTAGCTTTTCATGCCATTGTCTACTAGCTTGTTTCAGACCATAGAGCGACTTTGCTAGTTTACATACCTGATTGGGAGAAGAAGGTGATACTCCAGGCAGGAGTTTCATGTATACATCCTCATGTAAATCACCATGAAGAAAAGCATTGTTTATGTCAAGTTGATGTAGATTCTAGTTCTTAATAGAGGCCAAGGCTAATAAGACCCTTACTGTTGTCATTTTAGTAACAGGAGTAAAAATATCAAAGTTATCTAAACTTTCCTTTTGATTATATCCCTTTGCCACCAATCGTGCGTTATACCTTTCAACTGTCCCATCTTGTATTCTCTTAATCTTGTATACCCATTTGCACCCTATGGATTTAACTCCATGTGGTAAAATAACAAGTTTCCATGTATTGTTTGATTGAATAACTTCTAATTTTGTAGTCATGGCCTGTTTCCAGTGAATGTGCAAACTAGCCTCTTCGTATGAATTAGGTTCAGTTTCATTGGATAAAGAGACACTGAACTCTCTTTGTGCACTAGACAAATTGGAATATGATACATAGTTGGATATAGGATATGGGGTTGTTCTTTGCCTTTTTATGTTGTCCTTCTGGCAAACATAATCGTTTAAGTAGGATGGAGAATGACTGATTCGTGTGGATCTCCTTAGAGTGGTGTCATTGGCTGATGAATTTGGTATTAGTGTTGCTGAACCTGGTGAATTCAATGTTGCTGAGACAAATGTTTCTCTATTAGATATGTCATAGAGAATGAATCCTTTTGTTTCTGGTTTGTAACCTAGATAGACAGATTTTCTTGCCCTATGATCAAATTTGGAACGATTAGATAATAAAGTGTAACCATAACAAAGACATCCGAAGACTTTTAGATTATTTAAATCAGGAATGACATTATGCATGCATTCATATGGAGATTTATTAGACAAAAAGGATGTAGGTATCCTATTTATCATATGAACAACATGGGCAACAACATAAGACCAAAATTGTTTAGGTAACTTAGACTGAAACAATAAACCACGAGCTACACCAAGATTGTGTTGGTGTTTTCTTTCAACTCTCCCATTATGTTGAGGTGTTTCTACACAATTGACCTAATGAATTATGCCTTTTGATGAATAAAAGTTTGACCACAAGAATTCCACACTATTATCACTGCGCAAAACTTTAAGATTACCATTATATTGAGTTGAAATCATAGTTACAAAATTATGTATATGTTGCCTAGTTTCAAACTTATGTTTCATGAAAATAAACCATAAATGTCTGCTAAAATCATCAAGAATAATGAGGAAAAATTTAAAATTTTGGGTTGAGTTGATACTAAAAGGTCCCCAAATGTCAACATGTACTAAATCAAAAGGAGTAGAAGCATTGTGAATACTATCAGAATAAGGCAATCTCTTTTGTTTAGAAAAATGACATATATCACAAATGTGTTTGTTACAATTGATAAAGGGATAAATTCTACTTAAATTGTCAAAGCATTTATCAGAACCATGCCCTAGTCTAAAATGTCAAAGAGCAGAAGAAGGAATAGTCCTAATGCTATTTGTATAATTTCCATGATTCTAAATCTGAAGATAGTATAGCCCATTAGATTAGCTATACCAATCTTCTCCATTGTCATCATATCCTGTATAACACAGTTGTTAGTAAGGAAAACAGTGGAACATTTTAAAGATTTACATAGTTTTGATATGGAGATCAAGTTGAAGGAAAACTGAGGTAAATATAAAACATTGTCAATGTTCAACTTATTAGTAAATTTAATGGTGCCACCATAATTAGAATTAGCAGTATTTCAATTTGGCAATTTTAACTGTTATTGGCTTGCTCTTGAAAACATCATGATAAATTGTTGATTTAAAACAAATATGGTCAGTTGCCCCTGAATCCAATATCCAGGAATCATTCTGAAATTGGAAATGTTTACCTGATGCCTTTGAAGGGGAAAGGCCAACCTGTGATGAAGAACCAACATGGTTTGCTGAATGACTTGTTTCCAGGCTTGCTTGTTGAATTAGTGACATAATGCTCTTGAGCTGATCTTGTGTGAAAGGTGTTTGGTTCTTGACATTATCATTCTGATAAGATTCTTCATCATCTGTCTTATCATCATCTTGGTCACCACATGCATTATTCGAAAAATTTCCACTTTTGAGCTTTGGTGGAAAACCATGTTTCCTATAGCTAATGTCTACAATGTGTCCCATTTTCCCGCAATATGTACTTAGCTTTGTATTACCCTTTCCTTTGAATCATTTGTCACCTTCTGCCTTGATAAAAGCTGAAGAATTGTCCAGGTTCTTTCTTTCTACATTTTCAACTGCAGGCCCTGCCATCCCCCTTTCTTATTGCATTACAAGTGAAAGAACTTTGTTTATGTTAGGTAATGGCTCCATAAGGAGCACCTGGGATTTAACTATGTCAAAATGGTCATTAAGACCAGTCAAGAATGTTATAACTCTGTCTTCTTTAGTATACTTAATTGAAACACATGTGTAGGGAGGTTGGGGCCTAAGATTATCCAATTCCTCCCATATAACAGTCAAGGCTGTAAAAGATTCAGATACAGAGGTGTTACCTTGTCTGAAATTGTGGATTTCTTTATTTAATTCTGAAATGCGAATTAGATCTCCTTGAGAGAATCTTTCTTTTAATTCCAACCACACACTATGTGCATTATCCTTGAAAGCTATACTTTTGCAATTGATGAGTTAACTGAATTAATAATCCATGATAGGACTAAACTGTTGCATCTTTGCCAATACTTGTGTGCTGGTTCAAAAGCATTTGGAAGAGGTAAAGAACCATCAAGAAACTCACTCTTGTTTTTACCCAACATGGCTCTCTGCATTGATTTTGCTCAAGAATGATAGTTGTTACCATTAAGGAGTGGTGACACTGTGACTGAAGAAGGCCCCTCACTTGGATGGATGTAATAGGGACTAGCATTGTTCTGATTAGGATCAAGATTGTTGTTGTTGTTATTCCTTGCCAATATGAAGGAAAATAAGCTCTGCAACCAGAGCTCTAATACCATATAAGGAAACAAAACAAAATGTATTTTACCAAATATACCTCATATTTTACTGAGTTAAAGTAAAGATTACATTGTTATGTACAAGCTTATATAGTGATAGGATAGAGTTGGTTATTAACTAAAGGAATAAACGGTTACAACTAATAACTAACTCTATTGACTAATGGGTAACTAACTAGGACAAGCTAACTGCCTTAGTATTAGTAGGTTGAGTGAGGTTCAGCTAGCAGATGACTGGCTGGCATGGTCAACTGGCTCTGGGCTGGCATGATTGGCTGGCTGATACGGGCTGGCATAGAGGGTGTTGTGATAGAACTGGTATATTAAAATTGAATGAAATTCTGAAGATACCTCAAGATTGTATTATCGAAACTGAGAAAAATGTACAGAGATTGCATTTACAGAGAATAACCGAATTGCCATGCAATTCAGTCCCACCCAACTAACTCTTTAACTGCCTACCTATTGAAGAACTCATTTCTGTTATTTATATTAGCTATCCTAACTGAATTAGTTAGGCTTGACAGCTGGCACAGACTAACATAATAACAGAACTAACTAAACTAATAGATTTAACAGAATACTCTGCTTGACTATCAATCCTCTGATGGAATCCTCGGCTCGACTATCAATCCTCTGATGGAATCCTCGGCTCGACTATCAATCCTCTGATGGAATCCTCTGCTCGACTATCAATCCTCTGCTTGACTAGCAATCCTACATTGGCTTACTAGCGGGTGACTAGCAACCTCTTGTATAGGACCACTGTTTCTAGGCTGATATGTCTGGCAGATGCAACCTCATGGCTGGCTGGCTGGCTGTACAAGTGCAAGTTCATGTGAGGATGATACAGCCAGTTTACCCTTATCTTCTAATAATATATTCTTTTACAGGTTTGCAGAAGGATAGATGGAGGCCCTGATGGGACTAGTATTCTGGAGCGCATATATGAAGGAGTGAATGTCTACTACAATTATACCGGAGAAGCTAAATGTTTTGAACTGGATGATGATCCTCATGGCCTGGATGGTTGGAACTGGCAGGTTTAAAATAACTATATGTTGTTTTTTTCCTTATTTGCTGGATAAATATTTATGCCCTGTAGCATAAAATGCATTGACCTATATGTTCTTATATTAATTTTTGGTTCATCCTATCTGGTTCATGGTGTAGGCATGTACTGAAATGGTTATGCCAATGTCTAGCAGCCAGGAGTCCAGCATGTTTCCACCGTATGAGTTTAATTACTTGTCTTTTGAGGAAGAATGCTTCAAGAATTTTGGAGTGAAGCCAAGGCCGGAATGGATTACAACAGAATTTGGAGGGCATGTAAGAGAATATTTATATTTGAATCCTACTTCTATTTCCATTGGTTAATTTTACATGTTTAATAAACTGAATCAATGTTTTTAGTAAATGTGTGAATCATGTTATTAATTTATACATGTGAAATAAGCAATATTAGAGAATTGGGAAAAGTAAAAATAGCTATTTCTTTTTCTAGTGGTGAAATCATCAATGAATGGATTATCAATATGACTTGAAATGATCATTTGAGTGAGTGAGTGAGTGAGTGAGTAAATGAGAAAAAAAGTATAATGTTATGGATTGTGGTTTTGCATGGCCATGTAATTTTTGTTTCAGCAGTTGAAGTTATGTAGTAATTTCTATAAATATGTAATATCTGCAGAATATCCATGCCACCTTGAAGAAATTTGGAAGCAATATAATTTTCTCTAATGGCCTATTGGATCCATGGAGTGGGGGCAGGTGATATAATATTTATTATTCATATATCTTGGTTATTATGTTTTATTATATTTTTCCATCAAGTGATAATCTTTGACAGTTGTTGTCAAATTCTTTATTTTTATTTTTATTGTTTCTGTTGCAGTGTTTTGCAGAATATTTCTGAAAGTATTGTTTCTTTGGTTACCGAAGAAGGTAAAGCATTTGATTATTTTGAATTTGTTACTTGTCTGTTGCATGGATTCTATATATATATTTTTTTTATCTTGTTATTCTCAGGTGCACACCACTTAGATTTACGTGCTTCAACTGAAAATGATCCTGATTGGTTGATAGAGCAAAGGGCCACTGAGATCAAGTTAATAAAAGGGTGGATCAATGAATATTACCAGAAAAATAAAGCTGTTTTTGATATGTAAGCTATTTTAGTCTGAACAACTATTATGAAGTTAAAATCTCAGCCGACGTTGTTTCTCCTGTTAGCATCTATTTGATTTTTGGGGCAACTAAAATTAATTTGGCTTAATTGCAATTTTAATTTCTCTACTTTCACTTTCACACTTTTAGTAATTGATTTCCTATTTTAAAATTCGAAAGTTTTTTTTCTTTTAAAATTTTTGAATTAAAAAAATGATAATTTGACATATTTTAAACGGTGTGGTATACGATTTTATGATATAGAATAATCTAGATGCATTAATTATTCGTATCTCATAAATTAAATTACAAGAATGAAAAATTTCTGAAGTTGAAAGTTAAGTTTTGAAATGATTTTATTTGATTTTATGGGTATTAATCATTCTACACCACTGGATCTTGTAATGTTATTTAAAGCACGTCATGTTCTCATGTTTTAGTTAAAAAATTAAAATGAGATATCAAAATGGTTAGATTTTAAATTAAGGGAATCAATTTTGAGAATTGGTAAAAATAGTGGACTAAAGCTAATTAATTTTGAATAAATTGATTTTACAAAATTGAGTTTAGTTAAAAGTGAGCTGAATATAAAGTAATTTATATTTTAAAATATATTCAGGTAAAAGTTATTTCAAAATAAGTTCAACAATAAATTTCAGTGTAAAAATCACATTTAAACTCAAAATTTATAAATTTTAACTTCAAGTTAAAATTAATTCTTGAGACAAAATAAATTCTACGATATCATTCCTATACATATCAAAATTAATTTTACACCTTTAATATTAATTTTGAATTTTAAAAAAGTGAAATCAAACATTAAGTAGATTATCTGAAGTTAGATTATTCGCAAATTCGATATTATAAATCCCTTTTAACAATAGGGAATTTGAATTCTAGAATATTGGGTGGTGGGAATGCGATCGTCATATTGACTTTGTGAGGTTTTAGAACTTTCCAAAAGAAATATATAAACACAAATTCATTATTTTAAAGTGATAATTCTAATAAATACATTATTCTTTTAAATTTGTATTTATAAATATCTTTACATGGAAAGAACGGCATATACTTTGTTCGTTAAATCATTTTTTTTAACGAAAAATTGACGTTAATGATTAAAAACAAAGACATCTTATTTTGATTGAATGAAAAGAAAATAAAAGTACATGAATTAAACATATATTTAAATCAAGAAAGAAAGATAATATTTTTCATGTTATAAGTGTGTACAGTTTTAAAAAAATAATAAATAATATTGATTTTAATAATAAAATGAACTAAAACATTCGTATTAATAACAGTTAGTGGCGTAGTTAAATAAATTGATAAACAAAGGTGTATTAATATTAGTGAACAAAAATTAATTAGTGCTCCATTGATAATAATAAACAGAAATGCAATTTAAGATAAATAAATATTAGTTTTAATTACAGTTTTTTTTTCTCTATTTTTATTAGTTCGTGAAATTAATCATTTTATTTTAAAATTTGACAGTTTTGGTCCATTTCTCATATTTTTTAATTAAAAAATTGTGATTTAACATATTTTAAATGATATGCATACGAACTTATGTACAATAAATTAGATGCATTAATTATTTATATGTTATTAATTAAATTACAAAAATAAATAATTTCATAAGTTGAAACTAAATTTTTAGAGTTTTTATTGAGATTTCACGAGTATCAGTCATTCAACATTATTGTATGATATGTTACACCGTTTAAAATATATTAAATCATCATTGTTTAGTTAAAAAAATTTAGAGATTGATCAAAACTGTCGAGTTTTAAAATATAATGACTAATTCCAAGAATTAGTGAAAATAAAGAGAAAAAAATTGCAATTAAACCTAAATAATATATATATGAGACACCTAGCGAGAGAGAGAATTTTATTGAATTATTTTTATTACAAATTGGTGTGTTCATCTTCATCATAAATACAAAGTGCAATAAAATAAATTGAGATAAATGCATAATATTAATTAGATAATATAATTAAAAAATAATTAATATTTAAATTAAAAATTAAAATTGAAATTAATTTGAAGATAACTTTTTTATAAATGACACTTACTGTGAGAATAATGAAGTATATAAGATCCCAATTTTAATTAGATTAATGTGTATAGAAGTTTGCATAAGAAAATATATAGACATGGTAAATTTATATATTAATTTATTATTGTTTATTATAAGCAATATTATTAATATTAGATTTAAGTATATATTTGGTCCCATTATTTTACCACATTTAAGAAATAATTTTTCTATTTTAAAATCAAATTCTTAGTCTATTATTTTTATATTTGTTGCTGAAATTTTGACTTATAAAATTGATGTTTTGTAACCCAAAAATTAGTGATTCATAGCTCCAATTATGAATTTAAAGAAAAAAATATAATTTTTAAGACAATAATTACCATACTTTAGACTAAAAATCACAATTTTTTGAATAAAAATTAAATTTTAAGATCAAAACTGCAATAAATGTAAACAAAGATGAAGTAATCCAATCCAATCCTCAATAAAATCTTTACTCTTTCTTTTGGTAACACCAGGAACAGGAATCCTATTAAAAAATGATGACAATAGTATAGTCAATCTTCTTATATCTTTTCATGAAATTTTTTGCATGCTTTAGTTTTATAAAGAAGTTCCATGACAAGTAGGGTGAAATTATATTATTTACACTATTTCTAGAGAAAAATGATGCATTAACCACGCTATTTCAAAGATATACAAAACAAAATTTCTAACAATGACAATGGTTTTATCATGGAAACAATCCCTTTGAATAAATGTTAATCGGCAATACAAGACCCACAAGAGTCAAGGAAAACCACTTCGAAGTGGGTGGTGATAGGTTTTGGGACCCCAAATCAGAGAAGAATATGATAAATGAGACAGAGAGTAACACCCTCGTATGAAAACGAATTACAAAATTGAAATCTTTGAGCAAGATTTGTGTTGGTATTTTTTTGTTGACAAATTGATACAAGACTTTAACAACGAAGTTATTAGATGAAGATTGAACATAAAGAATTCTAAAACATGTTGTTATACTTCGATTCGCTCCCATCAATCCGATGCAAATGAGATGAATAGAAATTTTTTTTTAAAATACTTAAAAAAATTTGATATAATTTTACACTTCACATAACCCATATCATCCCTTTAGAGAACTCATATTATTGCTATGATAAAAATGTCATCTTTTTTCGTACATGATCTCCGGTTCGATTTTAAGGCACATAACCACTAATCCAACAACAAAACTATGTCAAAAAAAATGTTTATATATATATATATAATATCTTAGAAATATTTCACGATTTACATCCCTTCATTTCTAAGTATCTTGCATGAGTGATTATAAAAAAAAAATCTTAGATGAGTGATTTAAATCGTGTTAAATTTATTCCACGTCGAGATGAAAAAGCCAGCATTAATATCTCTCACAATCACACTAGCAAGATTGAGCTATTAAAAAAGTGTTTTTTAAGGTGAAATCGTGCAGATCTAATGTGAAGGAAGAAAAAAGAGGAGGAAAAGCTGAAACCTACTTTTGAGAGGATGAGAGTGGTGTTTGGTTTAATCCAAAAAAAAAAAAGACTTGTTACGGCCGGTAAATGCAGTTGGTTCTGTTAGTTTTATATTAGTTAGTTTTATTTAGTTAGTTTTATATTAGTTAGTTTTATTGCCTTTATTTTTGGGGTTGTTATACCTATTTTGTTAGTAGTCTTATTACAAAGCTACTATTATAAATAGACACATATTGTATTATTTTCTTAATCAATATAGATGTATATTCAGAAAATAATTTCCAATATGGTATCAGAAGTTTCTTTTTCTTTCTCTAAAATTCCAAAATTTCAAAATTCCTAAATTCCTAACCCTAAAATTGTGATACCAGTTTCACGTGAGGAAGCCTTTCGAGATTCCAAAAATTCTTTTAGCCTTTTTGTAGCCAAGGATGCTTCTTTTGTTTTCTTTTGCAACACCATCTTTGTGCTTATGCATCTCATATTCGTTCTTCCTCCCTTCTTTTTTACGCTGGAGAACTTCCTTTTCACGTGAGGCTTTCCATAACCTAAATTGTTCAGATTCCTGCTTAATCTTGTGTTGCAGTTGAACCTTTTGAGATTTAATTCTTTGAATCTCATCCTGAAGCCTTTTTGCAGCCTCGTCGCCTTTCTGTTTTTGTCTCAACAGTTGAGCCTGAGCATCTTGTTTCTTCTTCAGCTCAGAGACCTGTGATTCAAGAGCATTTAATTTTCCTTCATCCACCTCTTCAATGGCAGATTCTGATGACAATTCATCCTCACCCACCTTTGCAACAGTTTTATCCCGAGCGCATTACTTATAAATATGACTTTACAAGGGCCAAATTATTACAACTGGAGCCGTTTGATGAAACGTGCGTTGATCTCCAAGAACAAAGCGAAATTCATCAATGGCAAGTTATCGATGCCAGCAGAGAACGATGCGTTATTTGATGCTTGGGAGCGCTGCAATATGATGGTAATTTCTTGGATTACTCATACTCTTTCTCCTTCTATTGCTCAAAGTACTATACACATTGAGAATTCAACAACTTTATGGGATCATCTAAAGAATCGATTTTCTAAAGGAGACCATGTTCGTTTTTCCGATCTTCTTCAAGATTTACATTCTATCAAACAGGGTGATAAATCAGTCTCTGATTTCTTTACTGAATGGAGTATTCTTTGGGAGGAGTTAGAGGTTTTACGGCCCATCACTGATTGTTCTTGCTCTAATTCTTCTGCGTGTAGTTTACACAAATTAGTCTTAGGTTATCGTTCCTCTGAAGTGCTTACGTGTTTTTTAAAGGGCCTCAATGACAATTTTAATATGGTAAAAACTCATATTTTGATGATGGATCCTCTATCTGTTATAACCACATCATTTTCTTTAATTTTACAGCAAGAACGACAAATTATGGGTCCTTTTGTTGATGCCAAGGTTCTAATGAACTCTTCCATCAATGGTACATCTAATGCTAATCCTAGAAATGGTTCAGGTCGTGGTAAGGGTCGCGGATCTGTTCGAGGCAGAGGTGGAGGTCCTCAACGACAATGTACTTTTTGCAACAGGCTAGGACACACTATTGATCATTGCTATTTTAAACATGGTTTTCCGCCTGGATATTCTCCTAGATACAAGAACACCAAATCTATTAATTCTTCAATTACTGATGCTGATTATGGGACTGCTCCTCAAGATCATAGTTCTCCTAAATCCAATCCATCTGATGGTAATGTCTCTCAATTCACTGCTGACCAAATTAATCAACTCAAACATTTACTTCAACAATCTGCTTCCTCTACTGGAGATCAATCTCAACCTACAAGTTCAATTTCTCAAATTGGTGGAGTTTCCTCTAATCAACTGAATTCTGTTTTAGGTAATATCTCTCCAAACTATTGGATTCTTGATACTGGTGCTACTGATCATGTCACTTGTAATTCCAAAAATGTTATTACCTTTCATGAAATTAAACCAATTCATGTTACATTACAAAATGGAAATACTGTTATGGCCACACATTCAGGAACTGTATATTTTAAAAATGAATTTAAACTTTTCAATGTTTTATACATTCCTGATTTTACCTTGAACATTATTTCCGTTCAGCAATTAATTACTTCTTTGAATTGTAAATTAACTTTTGTTAACTCTCAATGTGACATTCAGGACCATACATCCAAGATGATTGGGCATGCTAAGCTTTTGAATGGTTTATATCATCTGCAACAACCTATTCATGATGTCAAATATTCTGTGTTGTATTCTTTAAATTCTAGAACATCACATGCTGCTATTGATCTATGGCATCTTAGATTAGGACACCCTTCTAATAATGTTCTTACTCATATTTGTAAAAATTTTCCATATGTGAGTTTCAATTCTAATAACATTTGTGATTCTTGCTATCTTGCCAAACAATCTAGATTACCTTTTCATGCTAGTAATACTATTTCTGATAACGCTTTTGATTTAATTCATATGGATATTTGGGGACCCTTGTCCTATTCTTCTATTCATGGTCACAAATATTTTCTAACTATTGTTGATGATTGTACTAGACACACTTGGATTTATCTTATGAAAGCTAAATCTGAAACTCGAAAGTTAATGCATGATTTTGTTGTTTTAATTAAAAATCAGTTTGACAAAGTTGTCAAAGTTATTAGGACTGATAATGGTGTTGAGTTCTTGTATCCTGAATTTTATGCAAAATTTGGAATTCTACATCAAACATCATGTGTTGAAACTCCACAACAAAACTCTGTTGTGGAAAGAAAACATAGACATATTTTAAATGTTACTAGATGCTTGCTTTTTCATGCTAGTCTTCCAAAAATATTTTGGTCTTTTGCTGTTAAACATGCCATTTATCTTATTAATAGATTACCATCAGCATCCATTGATAATCATAGCCCTTATGAGTTGTTATATAAACATCTCCCTGATCTTAATGAATTGAAAGTTTTTGGATCTCTTTGCTTTGTTTCTACTTTGCAACAACATAGGACTAAATTAGATCATAGATCTAGAAAATGTCTATTTCTTGGATATAAATTTGGCACTAAAGGATTTATTTGTTATGATTTACATACTAGGGAAATTTTAGTTTCTAGACATGTCATTTTTCATGAAAATGTTTTTCCATACTTATCTAGTAATGATTCTTCTAAAAGTGAGTTGTCCTCTTGCGGTGATTTCGGTACGTTTAATTTCCTTCTTGAACCTATAGAACTAGATTATGTCAATAATAAATTGAATCATTCTAATTTGAATGATATTAATGTCATGCCTACTTGTGATGAAAATAATTATGTACATGAAGAGCCTTTTATACCACCTAGTATTCGCAAATCAACAAGGACAAGAAATCCTCATGTTTACCTTCAGGACTTTCATTGCAATCTTTTAAACACTTCAGGTATGGCTACTAACTCTACAGCTGATTCTGTTTTATATCCTTTGTCTTCTGTTTTGTCTTATAAATCTTTTTCTTCTACTCATTTAAAATACATTCATGCCATGACTAGTGTTGTTGAACCCCAAACTTATCATGAAGCTATTAAATCTAAGGATTGGGTCATTGCTATGCAACAAGAAATTACAGCTTTAGAATCTAATAACACTTGGGAATTAGTTGATTTGCCTAAAGATAAACATGTCATAAGATGTAGGTGGGTATATAAGATTAAGCATAGGGCTGATGGTACTATTGAAAGGCACAAGGCTAGACTTGTTGCCAAAGGTTTCACTCAATTAGAAGGTGTTGATTTTCTAGACACATTTTCTCTTGTGGCCAAATTAACTACTGTTAGATTACTTCTTGCTTTGGCTGCTACTAATAATTGGTTTTTAAAACAATTAGATGTTAGTAACGCTTTTCTTCATGGTGATCTTTATGAGAAAGTTTATATGAAACTTCCTCCTGGTTATCTGAGTCATCATAGTAATAAGGTTTGTCGTTTAAAAAAATCTTTGTATGGTTTAAAACAAGCGAGTCGACAATGGTTTGCCAAACTGTCTTTTGCTTTAATATCATTTGGTTTTCAACATTCACAACATGATCATTCCTTATTCATTCTCAAGAAATTAAATTCCTTTACTGTTTTGTTGATTTACGTAGATGATATTATTATTGCAGGTAATTCTGAATTAGAGATCGATATGATTAAAACTTTTTTAAATTCTTCTTTTCAGATTAGAGACCTTGGGGACTTAAAGTTTTTTCTTGGATTGGAGATCTCTCGTTCAAGGGAGGATATTCACATATGTCAACGTAAATATGCTCTCGATATCTTGTCAGACGCTGGATTATTAGGCGCTAAACCTTGCAATACACCTATGATCAAGGACTGCAAATTTCTATACAACTCAAAGGCACAATCTCATGACCCGACCTCATTTAGAAGAATTATTGGACGTCTTATCTACTTGACCAATACACGGCCTGATATCACTTTCGCCGTACAACAACTTAGCCAATTTATGCAATCACCGACTGAAGACCATTACATGGCAGCCATGAGGATCCTCAAATACATAAAAACTGCACCAGCCCAAGGATTGTTTTACTCATCAGCGTCCAGACCTCAACTGCGAGCGTTTAGCGATTCTGATTGGGCAACCTGTCCAGAAACGAGAAGGTCTGTAACTGGATTTTGTATATTTCTTGGATCATCATTGATTTCGTGGAGGTCTAAGAAATAAAGCATTGTATCTCGTTCATCTTCAGAAGCAGAGTATAGAGCATTAGCGTCAACAACTTGTGAAATTCAATGGATAACATTTCTTTTGCAAGAATTAAACATGGATTTTTCTACCCCTACAACTCTTTATTGCGATAATCAATCAGCCAAGAACATTGCATGAAACCCAACATTCCATGAGAGAACAAAACATATCGAAATTGATTGTCACATTGTTCGAGACAAACTGCAAACTGGATTGTTCAAACTCTTGCCCATCTCTTCATCAAATATGCTGACAGATTTCTTTACTAAGTCACTTGAACCTGCAGCATTCAATTCAATTCTTAACAAGTTGGGAATTCTTAACATACATTCTCCATCTTGAGGGGGATGTTAGTTTTATATTAGTTAGTTTTATTTAGTTAGTTTTATTGCCTTTATTTTTGGGGTTGTTATAACTATTTTGTTAGTAGTCTTATTACAAAGCTACTATTATAAATAGACACATATTGTATTATTTTCTTAATCAATATAGATGTATATTCAGAAAATAATTTCCAATAGGTTCATCGATGATCCTTTTACTTTTGCTCTATATTAGAGGCTCTCAATTACATTATAAAAATGTTTCTTCATAAAAAATAATTTTAAAATTTATTTTATAGATATGTATATTCTTTATTTTATTTTGAGTTGATACTAAAAAAAATTATATTTGATTTATTTTAAGTTAAAAAAAATCTACAATTTTTTTTATAATATTTTAAACATGCTTTCAAAAAATTATTCAAAATTTTAAAAGCTAAAAGACAAATAAAAATGTTTCATTCAACAAGGATTATTGTTTCTATGATAATTTGTTAGGTCCTACAAAATCTGATTTATCTGATTTTATTAGATGGACTAAATATAAAATCTTAAAATATAAAGATGTAAAACTTATTTAATCTTATTTTTTTTCTTCCATTTAACCCTAAAATTTAAACATGCTAAAAAAATTAAATTCTAACTATATTTAAATGATCTTGAGCAAATTAGATGAAAAATAAACATTACAATATTTATCCTTTAAATTATACCTTAGTTATAAATTTTTATTATATTTTTAGCCCTTTAATTTATTTTGAAGGTCCAAATTGATCCCTTAATTTTGAAAAAAATACCAATTTATCATTTAACTTTACTAGATTATTCCACATTAGTTATTTTTACAAATACATGTAAATAATATTAGTGAAAATATGACACGAAGTCTTCTTCTTCCCCAAATCTCGGGGTTTATAATTTTTTTCTTCTTTCCCATATAGGGGAATTGGTACATCACCATTGCTCCAAAGATCCATCGATGTTTGATTTAGTGATTGAAAATTTGAGGAAACAAAATAGGATTAAGAGGAAGATCAATTTGAAGGAGGCGAGCCTTTAAGTCTATTAATCTTTAATGGCACCACCGTGATATGATTATGGATTGAGGATATTATGCAATAATGTTGCTCTATTTGCTATAAAATTTGCAATAAATTTTCACTCTACAATGTTTACTTAGCATTTCAATTCTATGTCAGAGTATTGAGTTATGGCAACTTTGTTAACATTTTGGAAGGAAATGACCAATATGAGTTAAAAGAGTTACGTTCCGTTAAAACTTTAAAAATATCTGATTGAGGTGGTTTTAAGTTTTTGTTCTTGAAGGATTGGTCTCTACTTTTTCGATTGGAGGATACATTGACAAAAACATTTTGAATGAAATTTGAGAATTGATTCATTGCTCACAAGAAGAACATGGATTCAATTGCTGCTCTTATTGTGAATACTTTATTGGTGGATGATAGGTAGATGTTTAAACACTTTCAAAATTTTGAAGTGCGCCAAAATTGTAATAAAGTCGAACATTGATAGGCTCAGACCCAATTTTATTAAATCATTTAAAATCGAGACTACAATTTACAGATTCAATCCTGACTAATTTTTGTATTGGTTTAGACAAGTTTTAGTTAATGTATATTTGTGGGTCTGACACTTTTTATTTACTTATTAAGTTGTTCATTTTCTTTAACTTTTTATTCATTTTATTTTTAAATTATTTTTTTAAAAGAAAAACATTACGAACTTTCGATATTTTTGTAAATATTCAAATAAATTTTTATCAAATAATCAATTTATCAGTCACAGACAGTATAATAGTTAAATAAAACTCAAAAAATCATCATAAAAATGAATTTTTATACCTAAATTTTAAGTGGCGCAATCGAATTCAAATAAAGTTTAGTCTATTTTTTTCCATAAGCATCTTGCCACTCAAACCATATATACCCCTAATTTTGCTCGTCCTTGAACCCTAGTGAGTCCCTATTTTATACGCATTAAACAAAATTTAAACCTGCTAGCCGCCTCAGTTCTAATTGGTGTAAAAAAAAGTGCCCGTAAGAATCGATTATTTTTTTCCTTCCATAAAAAAAATTGATAAAGACAAAACGAGGTCGTCACGTCGTACATTGAGGAAAGAAAAGTGGCGAGCTTTATACAGTGCGAGTGAGTAGTAAATTGCGTTTTATTTCATCTTTGAAACCGCATTTATTATTCCCAAAAATAAAAAGCAAAGAGAAAAAGAAAAGAACAGCGTGAGAACAGAAACAGTAGAAAGAAGCGTTTTCAAGAAGCTAAGCAACGAAGTTAGTTTCGAAGCCAAACGCCAAAAGTTAAGGCGAATCGCGTCTGGAATCGGAGATGGAGATTTCGACTCCTAGCGCTTCCAAGCCTCTTTCCATTACGCCAAATTCTAGGGTTTTGAGAAGCCCTCTCACTGATGAACAGATCTGGAAGCGCCTCAGGGATGCTGGCTTTGACGAAGAATCGATTAAGCACAAAGATAAGGCTGCACTTGTAGCTTACATCGCTAAGCTTGAAGCTGAGGTTCGTAAATTTCTTATATGCCTTTCTTTTTTACTGTATAATTTATCTGATTTGAGAGTTTGAGTTAATTGTATTGGGGAAACTGTTAATTGGAAGATGAAAAGCAAATATCAGAAATAGGGTTTATTAGGCTCTAAATTTGTATAACTAGTTTGGTAATCTTTTATTTTATGTTTGGTGATTTTATATTGAGGGACTTTTCGACATTGTTTGTGGTTGGATAATTGAAGTGATTATTCATTAATAATATTTTGAGATGGCTTTTGAATTAATGAGTGCTCTGTAAGATGTAGTATTATTGATGGCTCGTTTGAGATGGCTTAGTTGATACTACTATATAGAAGATAGATCCGGTGCCCTATTCCTTATAGGTAATTGATAGTGATTAGCATATAGTAATGTTATGATTGAATAAAAAACTAAACTCATTGTTTGAAACTTTAGAGTATTGACGGGAACTTGTGGATCAGCAGCCATTTGTCTTTTTATAGAATGCTTTGAATTTTGTGTTCTAACTTTTAAGTTGTAATTTAGTTTTATAAAGCTCCAATCTTTAAGTTTGGTTGTCCACTAGTATTACTTGTTTTATAGTTAACTTACAATTCATGTGATGAGTTAAGAGTCATTCTGTTCAAGTAGATATGCACAGTGATTCGTGTTGATTCACCTTAATTTTGTTTTAAATCGAGATATGACTCACATGTACCCTAAGAATGACCATGATTTAGTTTTTGTGGTCAGTTCACTTGCAAAGTCAATTGAGAAAATTGAGTTAATACATGGTACTGAATTTGCTAGATCGTAAAATAGTTTGTTATCGTTCAAACTAATCATTTCCCCCCAATCAATCAAATTGCATTTAAGTGAATACTCTGTGCAAGGTATATAAGGTATTTCAATTTTATACGATACATGATAACAGTTCCTGTTATTGGTGCCGGAAAAATTTATTTTTCCTTTCTTGCTTTTACTTTGTTTCTGATCTGTACATTTTATGTAGATATATGATCTTCAGCATCACATGGGCCTTCTCATATTGGAGAGAAAGGAATTGGCTTCCAAGTATGAACAAGTTAAAGCCTTGGTTGAATCATCTGAGTTAATACATAACCATGATTCATCCATGAATAAATCCGCATTAGCTGAATCAAGAAAACGGGAAGAATGTTTGAAGAAGACAATAGATGTCAAAGATGCATGCATAGGAAGTGTAAGCTTCTTAAATAATCTCCCCTTGCAAAACCATATATTCTATTTTTTCCATCCCAAATGGTTTTTTTACTCAAACTTTGTGATAGCATTTTTTATTACTTTTTGTAGCTTGAGAAGGCCTTGCATGAGATGCGTACAGAATGTGCTGAAACAAAGGTTGCAGCTGAGAGTAAATTCTCTGAGGCACACCAATTGATAGAAGAAGCACATAAAAAGTTTACGGAGGCTGAAACCAAAGTGTGTGCAGCAGAATCTTTGCAAGCAGATGCTAATCGATATAACAGTGTTGCAGAAAGGAAGCTTCGGGATGTTGAAGCGCGTGAAGATAACCTCAGGCGGCAAATCATATCTTTCAAGTCGGAGTAAGTTATTGGTATAATATAATTAATCTTGAGAAAGTGGGTGATCTTAAGATCTTAATCCACCTGTAATAATATAAAATTTGAATAATTGATTTCTTCAGAAAGCATGTTGATTTCTTTCTTTCCGCTCTCTCACAGTTGTGATGAAAAAGATAAGGAGATGAATCTTGAGAGGCAATCCCTCTCTGAAAGGCAAAAGGTTTTGCAACAAGAACAAGAAAGGTTACTTCAATCAAAATCCTTGCTTAACCAGAGAGAGGATCATCTTTTTAGTAGATCTCAGGAACTAAATCGTCTTCAAAAAGAGTTGGAGGACACAAAGTTGAAAACTGAAAAGGACAACGAAGCCCTCCACGACAAGCAAACCAGCCTAAAACTACTGGAGGCCACCCTAATACAACAAGAGGAGGTTTGTATTTGAAAATTCTCAGTTGGGTCAAGATAAAACTGATATTAAGTAGTATATAATTTCTCTGTCTTGTTCACCTGTGAATATGTGTTGTGTGTAAACAGGCACTCACTAAATGGAAAACTGAGCTAAACAAGAAAGAGCAAGAGTTGCTTGAATTTGAAGTGAAACTTTCTAGTAGAGAATCTGTATGTTCTCTTTATATGGTCAATGGTTCATTTTAATTTCTTAGACTTTCTCTGTCTCATTATTCTTTTAATTTTGTTGGATGGAACATGTAGGATGAAACTCAGAAGATTATAGCTGATCAGGAAGCTGCATTGAGAACAAGAAAACATGATTTGGAAGTTGAGCTACAAATGCAACGTAAATTGGTTGAAAATGAAATTGAGACAAAGAGACGGGCTTGGGAATTGAAGGAGGTTGATCTTAAACAACGGGAGGACCAAATCCTGGAAAATGAGCACGAGTTAGAAGTTCTGTCAAGATCACTGAGCGAGAAGGAGAAAGACTTGGCGGACTTGTCAACTGCTCTTAAAGAAAAAGATGAAAGCCTTAGAGTTGCTGAAAATGAATTTGAGTTAAACAAAAAGCTTTTGCTAAAGGAGAAAGATGATATTGAACAAGCCAAGCGAGATCTGCAGGAGTCTTTGGCATCTTTGGAAAATGAAATACGACAAGTTGATAACGCAAAGGAGAGATTGGAGGTCATCCAAAGTGAAACAGGCGACTTGTCAATTTTTGAAGTGAGACTAAAGGAAGAGATTGATCTTGTACGATCTCAGAATTTGGAACTTTTGGCTGAGGCTGATAAGTTGAAAGCTGAGAAGGCCAAGTTTGAAGCTGAGTGGGAGCTTCTTGACGAAAAAAAAGAAGAGTTGCGGAAAGAAGCAGAATATATTGAAAATGAAAGGAAGGCTGTTTCCACTTTTATTAAGAATGAGCGCGAAAAGCTAAGAGAAGAAAAAGAAATTTTGCGTAAACAGTACACTCGTGACTTGGGGTCACTTGCCAGTGAACGGGAAAGTTTCATGAAGAAGATGGCACATGAACATGCTGAGTGGTTTGGCAAGATGCAGCAGGAGCGAGCAGATTTTCAGCGGGATATTGAGATGCAAAAAAAGGAGCTGAATAACCTTATTGAGAAGAGACGGGAAGAAGTGGAAAGTTATTTGATGGAAAGAGAGAAGGCTTTTGAGGAAGAGAAGAACAGGGAGCTACAATATATTGATGCTCTTAAGGAGAAAGCAGCAAAAGAATTGGAACAAGTTTCCTTAGAGATGAAAAGGCTTCAAACTGAGCGGACTGAGATAAATTTGGATCGAGAACAGAGAAATAAAGAATGGGCTGAACTAACTGATTGTATTAAAGAACTTGAGGTTCAAAGGGATAAACTACAAAAACAGAGAGAACTGTTGCATGCTGATAGAATTGAAATTTATTCTCAGACTGAAGAATTGAAAAAGTTAGAAGATTCAAAAGTTGTCTATGATGAAATTGCTATTGTTGAAATGCTTAAATCTGATATGGAGTATAACCAACAGAAAATATCTGCAAGGAAAAATTTAAAGCATCAGGCTCTTACACAAGGTGGTCGGCTGAGTTCCTCCTGCAAGGGAATGAATGCTGATAGCATCAGTAATGGGTTTGATACTCCATTAGTGCAGAAGTCATCAGGCGTTTCTCCTCGTAGCGATGCTCGATTCTCATGGATAAAACGATGCACAGAATTGATATTCCGAAATTCTCCTGATACACAACTGATGAAAAAAGAAAATTTGCCTCTGGTTTCTGATACAAATACAGATAGCAACGGGCAAAAGGACTTGGAAAATGATCAATCACTTGGTGATTTTAGCAATGGGCAGCAAATGAGATTTTCTTTTGGAGAACCAAAAGTAATTGTTGAAGTACCCTCTCGAGATGAAAATGCTAGCAGAACAAGTGAGTTTGAATCTGTGACTAAAGATGTGAATGGAAAAATTACCTTTTCAGATGAGCGCCATGTGGGCAGAGGGAAAAGAGGCAGGGGGAACTTGATTACTAAAGTTGGTGATCCACTTGAAAATCTGGTGCAGAATAAGAAACCAAGAGGAGAAGAACGAATGGCCAACATTCCTTTAGACCAGGGCACTACCTGCTGGTACAGTTTTGCTTTTGTGAAACAATTTATTTTTTAGCATATAAGTAGTTGTACATATGAATAATGTATTGCTACGTACAACTACTCAGCATGGATTCATGAGATTATTTCTTGATTTTGTTTTCAGTGTGCTTTCAACCACGTCAGACATCCAGCAGGTTTCCATGCCTTCAAACCAAACACAAGGGAAAATCGAAGAAACTCGTGTAGTAATGGTTGATAAGGTTATTCATGTTTCAGAAGTGACTTCTGAGAAAGTTGATGCTCTCGTCATTCCCAATCAAGAATCAGGAGATAATTTGCAGAGTTCTACGTTGGACGTGGGTCAATATAATCTTCACGGAGAAACAATTGATCAGTCAAATTCTAAAACTAGATCCGAAGAAATTTTGCCTCGTGGTTCTAGTGTATTGGAAAACACAGAAGGAATATTCAAAGAAAACAATGAACGTGTTTCTGAATAGTTAGGTATTCACAATATCTTTTGCTTCTATTTACTGTAATTTTTTTTCTAGGCTAGGTATTCTCAATTTAAATTGTTTTCTTTGGATTATTTTTCTGCTTAAACTCTGCTTAAATCTTAATACAGATTTTGTTTGGCTGTGTACAGGGACTATGGATGTGGGCATTGGTACTGAAAAATTAGTTGGTTAAGACATTAAATATATATTAGGAGTGTGCGAGGTGTGTAAATCCGAAATAATGTCTAGCTGTAAATTCCTCTAAGCTTTATCTCCCAATCAATTTTTACGTAGATAATGTTGCATTTTGAAATATAACGTGTTGATTGGATTCATTTCTTTTTGCAATGCAGATTGTCATTTGTTGGAGTGTTGGAGCTGATTATGTATAGATAATAGGTGATGTTTGCTTTGTATATACACCTCATTGATGCAGTTGCAAATTGCAATTAGGATGAGGGTAGATATAATGTTTCATGAAATCAGAATGGTCCTTACTTCAAAAAAATGAAGGAAGATAGTTTTCTAGATGCAACATATTGGTTTTCTGACTAGATGAGTTCTTCTGCCATGGTTTTGTTTTCAAAACCAGATTTGTTTCACACAGTGCTGGGTGTCATTGTGTGCGTATACATTGATAGTAATTTTGCGTCTCCGACGTGGTGATCGGAATCACAAGTGTGTTTGATTGTTTTTGGTCAAAGAATCACTGGTATCCGGATCTCTTGTTTATGTTTGGCTGGTTCTTAATACTGTGAACGAGCAGGTTGGATTTTTTTATCTTGTTAAAAATCACAAGTCTGTAAGCCTCAATAATTTGAAAAATAAAGTTTTTTTTAGGAAAAAAAAAAATCAAACAAGTTTAGTTGAATAAAATCTTATCCACGCTGCGTTCTTTTTCTTCATTCAGAAAAACCTTATGCTGTTTGGATCATATAATCACGATTTGGTAGTCTTTAAACTTTAAATAATAATTTAGGCCTACTTAATTTATAAAAAATATTAGTACTAATAATTAAGTCCAAAATTTGATGACTTCACATTTCTGTTTTTCTAAGGCTACTTCGTATTTCTGTTTGAGTGAATACTATGGTTGATCTCATGGTCAACAACATTCTTCATAAGTACAAGTATAAACTAATTTGTCTTGATATCAATTATGTCGTCTCAATTATAACAATGAATAGAGCCATTAAATTATACTTATAAAGAGTATTATTAATCATCGATATAGTTAAGTTATTTTAAACACTAATTCATGGAAGATCACCTATTAAGGTGATTTGCCGAACAATTTTCCTTTTATTAGTATAATGTATTTTGGAATTTGGATTATATGCAGATCTAATTATATATCAAAGATTTTTTTTTTAAATTGAAAAGTTTAATCTTGAAATTAAATTAAAATCGTTCAATTTTGATTAGACTAACAAAATATGTGTGATTGCACAAAATTCAGATATATTAGGATTTGAGGATCTTAAAAATATTAGAATTTTTATGACTTGAGAGTTGAGTCTAAATAGTAAAAGTGAATTAAAAATATTATTAAAAAAACATAAATATCATTTCCGCATTGACAAGTAGTATGAATACACATAATGCTACCATTAGTGTGGACATAATTAAATTTTCATTAGGTCTTAAAGCATACTTTTTCATGTGTATTTCAAAAAATGTTATATTTGAAACTTTGTCAATCCTAACCTTAACTTTTGACTTGCCCTCTCTATATCCAATTCAAAGGTTTTGTTTTTAACTCTAATATTATAACTAAAGAAAGAGGACTTCTTTAGTATCATCTTCTTAGAAATGATCTGTAAACTCAAATAAAGCAAAGTTTATTTCTCACTTACATTTGCTCCTTCAATACCGTTGTTTACTTACTGAGACTCGGGCATTGTCATGCTTACTCATGCAAGAGTAGAGTTTCTCTATATTTCTTAAAATAAACGAAGATATGCTTATTATAATTTTAATGTATAATTATTTAATTAATGCGATCAATTTTTTTAGAGACCCAAAATTACACATTGTAACAAAAAAGTTATTAAAATTTGATACGTAATAAGAAAAACACTAAAAAAATGACAAAGAAATTAATTAGGTGACATCTTTTTGAACTAATTGATAAGAATGAGTGAAAGCTAGTATGTCTTTCCCGCACGAAAGACTAGTTTTTGAATAGTTGCATACTTGCACAAATTGTATCCATAATGGTATAAATAATTGATTGAGTTTATTAGAAATATAGTTTGTTATATTGGGTACGATAGTTATGATATTTGTCATTGTTATTCTCTTAATTTTTTGCATATGTATAAATATGGTTGTTTTTATTCATCAATAATCAGTTGATCAAGTTATCAATAAATCTTGTATATTAATTCTATATACTTCTCTCTAGTTATCATTTTAATTAACATAATAAACTATAGGTTAAATAGCACTCGTGGTCCCTTAACTTAATTTCAGTTAACGTTTCAGTCCTTTATCTTTTTTTTTTCTTCCCGATTTGGTCCTTTATTTTAATTTTAAGTGACAATTTGATATTTTATGTTTTAAAAATGTCAACAATATTATCCTTATTTTTACAATAAATTAAAAAATTCATCAAAATTTTCAACCAAAGCCCATAAAATTAATTATATTTTTTAATATAATACAAAATTCATCAAATTCGTAACTCAGATCTTCAAATAAACTCATATTTCATTTTTTATTTGATGTTGTTAGAGGAAATTTTAAAAATCAAATAAAGAATAAAAATATGAGTTTATTTGAATATTTGAGTTACGAATTTGATGAATTTTGTATTATATTAAAGAATATAATTAATTTTATGGGTTTTGGTTGAAATTTTTTGACGAGTTTTTGAATTTTTGTAAAAGAAAGGATAATATTGTTAACATTTTAAAACATAAACGATTAAATTGTCACTTAAAATTAAAATAAAGAACCAAATCGAAAAAAAAAAAAAGATAAATGACTAAAACTTAACTGAAATTAAGTTAAGAGACCCGTGTTATTTAACCTAAACTATATCTCATATTTGCTTTTTGAAAAAATAATGGCATTAGATTATAATTCAGTAAGAGTCACTCGATAGGGTCTGCAGTTGGACTTACGAACCGATGCAACCCGACTCGATCTTTATAATTCGTGGACGCAGAGCTGGAACACAAAAATCATACCTGCACCAGGACTCTCCTTAAACGCACTACTTTTACCACTCGGACACTGAGTTGTTGTCGATAAAGTTTTGCCTTCAATTGCATATAACCAATAACTAATATAAATATTGATTTTGCCATTTATGACACTTACCTAATCACACACCACATGTCTTTTAGATTTTTTTCATTTCTTAATAATGATTATCATTTTTGTCGTTTAAATTAAATATATCAATTTTTTAAATAAATTTTTGTTTATAAATAAAGACTATGGAAGTACCATTATTCATAATTATTTTGACTCACTCCTATTCATATTCATAATTAGTAAAAATAAAGACTACTATTCATAATTTCACATTAAAATACATGCAATACTTAATTATGAATGTAACCCAAGTGTCTATGTTGTTGATAATTTTTTTTTATCAAATTAATGAAACATATTTAAATATTAAATTAATAAATGAAGGATAATTGACGACCAAAATAACTAAAAAAAATATTTAAAATACGTTGTTATAATGTTGATTAATTCAAATCGTCTCGCATTTAATTACCAAAAATGACTGTAATTTTTTTTTAAAACAAATAATGTTATATTAGTAATTGTTAGATTTTATTGAGGGTATAAATCAAATTTAAATCTATTTAGCACTGTGCTTCTTAACTTATCCACCAAATTAAACTTATATCTTCTCCAAATGATTGTACATTAAAATAAAGTATGGGAAAAATATGGAATTCCTTTTTCAAACCAACCATGTAGTATTTTCCTTCTTTCTCGAGGCAATTTACTATCTTACTCTATTTTGTCTATATCCTTCTTTCCTTTCCTGCCCCCTTATATAATCATTATTATCATTCTCATCAACTTATAATAATTAACATTGGCTTTACTTGAAACTCTCATACCAATTAATACACAGAGAAAAGCATATAGGAAAAAAATTAAAACATGGGGAGGGCTCCTTGTTGTGACAAGGCCAATGTCAAGAGAGGTCCATGGTCCCCTGAAGAAGACTCCAAACTCAAAGCTTATATCCAACAACATGGCACCGTTGCCAATTGGATAGCCCTGCCCCAAAAAATAGGTATTGTTTGTTCTTATAAAAGAAAAATTAATACAATTATATTCTAACATATTTCAGAACCCAAAATTCTTTATGTTGTTGAAACATTACTTAATTTCCATTTTGGCTGTGCATATGTGTATGGTGTAGTAGACCTCAAAAGGTGTGGAAAAAGTTGTCGTCTTAGATGGCTGAATTATCTTCGTCCAAACCTTAAACATGGGAGTTTCTCCGAAGAAGAAGACAACATTATTTGCAGCCTCTATGTCACTATTGGAAGCAGGTAATCATAGTTTTGTCCTTTGTGAAAAAACGCGTAACTGAATTGAAAAGTGTGAATGTCTATAAATTATTTTAGCCTCGATTTCCAAACCATATGATACTTTGGTGTTTTGAAGCAACTATCATTTTGTTTTATCTCAAATCCCACTCCCTTTCTCATATGTGCAGGTGGTCCGTGATAGCAGCACAATTACAAGGACGAACAGATAATGATATAAAGAATTACTGGAACACCAAGTTAAAGAAGAAGTTCTTAACAAAACAAAGGAAAGAGCAAGAAGCTCAAGCTCGCAAACTTTTCAGCTTAAACCAAGAGATCAAAAGAGAGAGTGAAAATTTGGTATTACCTGTTGAAGTAATCAGCCAAACTCATAATTATTGGCCTATAGAACACTATTCCTTTCCCAGTCCAATAACAAGGGCTTCTTCCATTCAAGACAATATTCAAACATTATCCATCAAAAATTTGGAAACCAAACAAGAGGAAGTTGAATTTTCTTATAATAATCAATTGCAGCCAATTAATGTCAACATTAATTCTCAATATCCACAAGACCAACTATACTATCCATCAACAGAAAGCATTAGTTGGGGAGATATTATGAGTTCTTTGGTTTCTGATTATGAAGGTTGCAACCAAACAATGCCTCAACAAGATGTTACTTTCGATGAGTCTATGTTCTATGGAATAATGCAATTTTTGCAAACACAATGATAAACTTTGCCAAGAGTTCACTTAATTTTGCTTAAGATTCTTTCTCCTTAACATGTTTTGTTCGGAATGATTGTAACATTTTCTTTAGAATAAACTGAGAATTTAATTAGTCCATACACTAACGCTCTCTCGCCAATTTACTCCCTAAATTATTAAAACCAGCCAAATAATTCTTAAACTATTTCTCTATTCATCAAATTAGTCTACTTGTTAATGACTATTTTTCTAAACTATGAAAATACTTCAAAATAGTCTATAATCTATTATATAAAACAACAATTTAGTTCTTTAAACTTCAATTTTTTTATTAAATACCTATTTTATTTTCGGAACAAATAATAAATTAACAAAATAAAAAATGAAAGCAAGATAGTCCCACACTCAAAGGAGTTAAGTTGAGCGTTAAAAATTTAAATTAAATTAATTAAATAGTATATTAGATTAGATTAAAGTAGTGAATTAATTTGGATGAGAGATTAATTCACTTATGCTTGGCATTCTGAAACTCAAACTTAATAATAATTTAGAATAACACATTGTGTTCAAAGCTGTTCAACAACTCCAAAATTAGTTCATTTTACTCCAATTTATCCCTCATTAATTAGTTCTGTAAAAAAAAGAAGAAAGAACTAAAGCATGTATTGATTTGAAGCAGAGGATGATAGGTACGAGGACTTTATTATGTTTGATTAATGTGTTCATCATTGATTGATTAATTCATTCATCATTTTCAACTCAACATGAGAATGTTACCATTTTGTTAAATTGAACATTGAGGGACTAAATTGATATTTTTATGATAGTTTAGGAACTATGTTGAAGTATTTTCATTGTTTAAAAATTATTAATGATCACTTCACTGCAACATTTTTGAGTTATGACAACAATAAAAAAGTATCGTGTAAACCAAATAAACCGTGACCTAAAGGTTAGACAACGGTTTAGTTTTATGAGTTGGTTTTGCCAACATTTCATAAATGTTGCATATCCACTTATGCCACAGTTTTGTGTATATTATATATGTATCACGCAACACATTTATAACGTTGTCAAAAGTATAGCCAACATTTTTTGGTTTAAGGCAATTGATTTGTATGTGTTGCATATAACTTTACACCACGGTTATCGAAACGTTGGTAACACATTTCGGCCACAATTGTTTTAGATGTTGGCTAATTATTTAGGCCACGATTTTATGAGTTGGTTTGGTCAACATTTCATAAATATTTTAAATGTTGCCTATTGTTTTAAGCCACGGTTTAATATTAAATAATCATTATTGAACATAATTTAAGATGATTAGACATCCAAAATATTGTAACAAAAATATTGGCCACGGTCTTATCAAAATATTGTAACAGAAATATTAATAAACATAAAAAAAAAAACCAATACATGATAATCAAACATTTTACTTATCAAAATATTGTATGAGCTCTATTACTATACATAAAAAAAGCCAATTGTCTTATCAAACAACCAAGTCTTCAATACATTCCACTAACTTCATGTATCTTGGTGATGATCTTCAAGTCTAACCAGAAAATTTATTATATTAATTATATTAATATAAATAAAGGGAAAATATAAAATTATAGTTATAAAGTGAAATTTGACGTTGAAGTTAAGGAAAAACGGATTCAGTTGGGGGAACACCGAAGTACTTGTGATGACAAAAATTGGGAAGAAAGGACGATACGAGTTTAAGACAGTAAAGTTAACTTGTGGTATGTCTCAAACCATTCCAGGAGATAATGATCAACTTGTAATTAAAGTAGGACAACAGGAAATGGATCTCGAACTTCATTTTGGATTGTATGAAGTTTGGAGTGGAAAATGGAAGGGAGGCTTGATAATCAAGAAAGAAGAGGTTGTTAACAAAGCTTAATTATTATATTTTCCTTCCCTTAACTCGATGTTGAACTGTGATACTGTTCTTGTTCAATGTTTATTTAGAATAACAGACAACAGCTAGCATATGCTCATATGAACATATGTTATTATGAGTCTCGGCAAACAAAACAAATAGAAAATAAATTATGGTGTATGACATTTCTATCAAAATATTTGTAATAAATAAAAGACTTGTATTTTATTTTTACTACTGTTGAACTCGTCTGATGCAGAGGTAAAATTATCTGTGTACAAATATTTCATACTATATGTTATTATATCACTTTTATTATCAAGTAATAGTATTCTAACTTGGTTGGAAGAAGAGATGAGTTTTGTTGTGAGCATTATCATGATCTAAAGTATTTTGGTGTATGGCCTAATTCTACTCTTTTGATGAAGTTAATTGCTTAAACCAATAATAAAAAGATCAATGCAGCACATGCAGACTAATATTTAAGAAGTTAGTAACAACTATGGATGATAAGCAATGCTCTAAATAGTAAGTACTAGTAACAACTATTTATAAGAAAGTTTTTAATAATTTTATATTAGCCCTATTTTTTAATTTATTAACAATTTTTAAGAAGTTATCGAATTTTTTAATTTATTACTAGTTTTTTTAAAATTATATTTAAACTACTCTAAGTAATTTCCTATTTTCTAGTAACATCATGATGTGAGTGAAGAGGAGAGAGTGAAGGTAGAGTTAGGGTTTATGGTAGTGGAAAAATCTAAAAAAGATTTTACACCTTTTCGATATTCTAAATTAAGTCTATGAAGTGTAGTCCACATTTTGTCCATCACTCTAAATAACAAAAATAATACCATATATAGATTGAAGTTTAACACAAATGAAATTATAATATCAATGCAACTAGATGTAGAGCTATACAATTAAGTGTAGATGAATACATTAAACCAGTGAACTGGGTGGAACTTGTCAACAAAAACTAACCAAATCAAATCAAAACAATAGTGAAACATTGCAGACACAAACATGAGGATTACAATAAAACAAATCCAAATATATTAAACACACTGATCACTATGAATAATAGGTGAGCTTACAAGTTATGCTACCTAGGATTAGAGATACAATCTTAAATACAAATCCAAATTTTAACCAAGCAGATCATCCTTAATTACCAAATTTGACCAATTAAACAATAAAAGCTTTAATTTAATTATTTCAATCTAAAAGGAAAAACAAACAAGAGATATTGAATCAATTGAATTCAATTCAACTAGATGCAGAACTATACAATTATAGTTAAAGAAATTAAAACAATGAACTGAGTGGAATTTGCAAAAAAAAAACTAACCAAATCAAATCAAAATAATAGTGAAACATTGCATACACAAACATGAAGATTTTATTAAAATAAATTCAAATATATTAAATCCAAATATATCCAACAACAAAAGAATTCAACTTAACACCAAAAATGTTTCAACCAAATCAGTATGGATGCAAAAATGGACATGATCACAATGTTTGGTGTTGTGCTGAAGATTGTGATACATTTGCATTTAATGCAGCTTTGGAGGCTTTTTGATTTTGATGCACGATTAATATATGTGCACTAACAACAACTAATTAACTTACTTATTATTTATGAATAGTGGACAATTGATTCTATATGATTAGAGTTTCCTTCTCTATTCCAACTTGCAACCCCAAGGCACGCATTCCAAACCTTGAAAGCAACTGCAGATACTCTCTCAAATCAGTCCAACAAGACAACAACAAAAACTGATAACAACTCCACCCAATCAATCCAACAAGGCATAAAAAACAGTTTATAATCTAAACATAAAATGAAAACTGTATATGAAAAAACTAAAACATAGCAAAATAATTTAAAGTAAAGGGTTAATCATATTAGGGACAAAATAGAGGGCAAAACAGATTGGCAGGATTAGAGGCAAAATCCTCTGGCAAAACAGAGGGCAGTCGCGGGCCTCACACCTCAGCAGCATGGTAGTAAGTCTGTCCACCGCACCGAGATTCTGGGATCGATAATAGGTGAGCTTACAAGTTATGCTAACTAGGATTAGAGATAAAATCTTAAATACAAACCCAAAATTTAACTAAGCATATAAGACTTAATACAACAAATATAATACAGGTTTAATTTGGCTTGTAAAGAAAAAGAAGACATTGTTTTTATTATCAATAAAAAGGTTTATACAACAAACATAATACAATAAAAATAACATGGATACGGTATATAACTACAGCAAACACAAATTACAACTAATTAGTGTGTAAAAAGAAAACCTAAATCACACTACACATAATACACTGTAGGACATGAAACTGAAACACATCAAAACACAAACCGAAGCATAAAAAAGAAGATGAATGAAGCATATTCTTACATGTGCATAACCTTCTAGTGAGGGTTAAGGCAGACACGACCTTCTGGTAAGACTGAGCATTGCGATACGCAACGAGACGGCGGCAAGAGGCTGAGCCACGACTTTATGTAAAGAGATGACGGCAAGAGGGTGTAAAGAGACGACAACAGAGGCATTTGTAAAGAGACGAACACGAGAGGCGTCGTGCAAGCACCGGCGAGAGGCGTCGTTCAAGCAGCGTCGAACAAGACGGAAGAAGGGTTGTGGTTCAGGCGAGAGATAGGTTGTGGTTCACGGGTACATGCGGGTACATGGTTAAGGGATTTTGGGGGGAACTCAAGTAATTTGGGGAAATATTATTTGGGAAAGTAGATTGTAGTAAATAAGAACAAATAAAACAAATTTGAGTTCTGTTATTTGGGAAAGTAGATTTTGGAGGAATAAGAGTTCTGTTTCTTCAATAAAAAGAATAAATAAAACAAATTAATTAATTAATTTTACATTTTCTGTTAATTCAAAACAATATTGAAGCTGATTAGAAACCTGTTAAAAAATAAACACGCAAACATGTTTATTATTATTTAGGCTAAAGGTCACAGTTTGTATATCTTTAGACCACAGTTAAAATTTGTAGTTGTTAAATTTTATTAGCCAACGGTTTTTCACCGTGGTAAAGCAGCAACACTTTTTAAATTGTGGCTTAATCGGTGACAATAACAAAATAGGCAACGATTTTTCATTAAAAGTCAAGAAATTGTACTCTATAAATAAATTATAGGTAACGACTGAAAAACCGTTGCCTATTTTCGTTTCTAGCCACACTTTTATAACCATGGCTAAGTGAAGCATGACCTAAAATCAAAAATATTGTAGTGCTTAACGGATACAATTAACAGAGAAACTAATTTAATGGATAAACAAATAGTTTAGAGACTTTTTAATTTTTTTTAATAATTTATGTACTAAATTGGTGAGAAGGATTAAATTGATAGCTTATTCTGTTCTTTGTTTACTTAGGCATACATTAATGATTAAGCCCGATATTTTGTTTATGATTCTTTTTGGTAATTAATTAGTCTTGAGTTATAGATTTCACATAATTCATCTTTACAAAATAACATCATAGACTTTGTAACGGTATTCATCCATACAAAATAACCTAATGGTATAAACTTTTTTTAATTAATTTTTTAATGCATGTCTTAATTTTTCTATTATGTAATGTTCTGAGTCTCACCCAAACACAATATTTGGTTGAATCTTTCACTCTCCTATCTTTTTCTCTCTTTGGAATAAATAAATTAAAAAGAAAATTAACAACTTAAAAATGGAAGCGAAAATAGACTACATCGAATTAAATTAAATAAAACTCAAATTTGATCTGATTGAAAATTAGATCTAAGTCTGACCTGTAATCGTTAACAACTTTTTTTTAAGATTTACTCCAGTCTTTTTGAAAGTACTATAAACCTATTAGTCTAGTTAAATACTTATTCAAAATTAGGAATGGCAATGGGTAGGGTACTATAGTACCCGTGCCCGTACCCGCAGTTTAAAAAAATACTCGTACTCGTGCCTGTACCTTCGTGGGTATCAACTTTAATACCCGTACCCTTGTTCTCTGGGTACTTAAGTGCCCGTACCCATACCCATTACCCGCACTTTAACAAAAATATATCGATAAATAATTTGTGATTAAATTTAAAAAAATTCTCAAATATTTTAAATCCAAATCATAAATATTACAAACCAAAATATTGTCTAACTCAAAACTTCCAAAATATATCATGATCCAACATTAGTACATTACTACAATATATCAAAACATCAAAAATAATGTTTTCTGAAAGAACATTTTATGAAGTTGCAAGTCCTCTCCGAGATATGTAAAAAAATTGATATGTGTATTATATTAGTTATTTATAATTATAAAGTCATGATTAATAATATAAAAAAAAACTCTTAAATATAAAATCACAATTATTTACTTCTTCATCAGAATCAAATATGTGTATAGGGGCTAAAATTTATTCTTCAAATTTTTTTAATTATTAAAATTATACTTTTTTTTATTAAGGGCTCAATTTTTAAGATTAGAACAAGATCTCCAAAATCTATTACTATTTACTAACATATTTTCGTGATGATTTACTTATATGTTTATTTTTCATGAGGATCCGAAAATTATGAAATGAATTACCTAAATCCGTTGATTTGTTTGTAATAAAAAGGAGAGGTAAAGAGACATGAGATAGTAGAGAATGAGAGAAATAGTAGTTAGAGATTGGAAGAAGAGATAGAGATGCATAAGATGGTAGAGAGACATATGTGTATTTAGAAAAATCATGTATTTAAAAATATTTTTTCAAACAAACATGTTTTCTTGAAAATCATTTTTATGTCTTTTATGGTAATTTTTTAGTTTAAAAAAATTATTTTTATAAAATTGTATACAACCATGTTAAAAATTATTGTACAAAAAAAATCATGTTTATAATAATAAACAAACGGGAGTTAAAAAATCATAATTTAAAAAAGGCTAAATAGCACCCGTGATCCCTTAACTTAATTTCAGTTAACGTTTTAGTCCTTTATCTTTTTTTTTTCTCGATTTGGTCCTTTATTTTAATTTTAAGTGACAATTTGATTTTTTATGTTTTAAAATGTCAACAATGTTATCCTTTTTTTTTTTACAAAAATTCAAAAAACTCATCAAAATTTTCAACCAAAATCCATAAAATTATTTATATTCTTCAATATAATACAAATTTCATCAAATTCGAAACTCAAATCTTCAAATAAACTCATATTTCCATTTTTAACAACATCAAATAAAGAATGAAATTTAATGAAATTTTTGTATGAGTTTATTTGAAGATTTGAGTTACGAATTTGATAAAATTTGTATTATATTAAAGAATATAATTAATTTTATGGGTTTTGGTTGAAAATTTTGATAAGTTTTTTGAATTTTTGTAAAAAAAAGGATAATATTGTTGACATTTTAAAACATAAAAGATCAAATTGTCACTTAAAATTAAAATAAAGGACCAAATCGGGAAGAAAAAAAAAGATAAATGATTAAAACGTTAATTGTTAAGTTAAGGGACCACGAGTGCTATTTAGCCTTTAAAAAATCTCTAAATTATTTAAAACAAAAATCATTTTTATTTAAGCTAAAACAAACTTACATACTAATAATAATAATAACAATAATAATAATAATAAAAATAATAATAATAATAATATTATATGTGCGGGGCAGGGCGGGATGGGTACTATAGTACCCGTACCCGCATCCATACCCGTTCAATTTTGTGGGTAATTACCCGTCTTCATACCCATACCCATTATACGAGTTTTTACCCTACCCATTATGGGTTTTTTTGCGGGTACCCACTGGGTCTGGGTCTAATTGCCATCCCTATTCAAAATTAAAGTCTTTAAGTTTAAAGATGTAGTTTATCTGCTTTTTTTATAAAAAAAATTAACTTATATTTAGACAAGCTAATTGACCAATAAGATTTAGTTCTATTTTGATATATAATACGAAATTTTAGAGAATTTATCAATGTCCTAATTAAATTGCAAAACATATTAGTAAATTTATTATTTGAACAAAAAATACAAAATTTAATTTAATAGTAGTAGTTATTTATTTTTTATTTATATTTATTTAAATAGATCGATCAGATAGACTTTTAATAAAATTGACTGCCTTTAGTCTTACTTTTTTAACTATATAAACTTCTAAAAAGGTTATCTTATCTATTTTAAAAATATTTACTCTCATATAAGCTAAACTATACACCTCTATTAATCTTTTAACGTATTCCCACCCTTATTTAATTATCAATTCTAAATTAATTTTTGTTAAGTGGATTGACTAAGTAAATCCAACAACATCACAAAATCTTTCATGTATAATGACATGCTATAAAAATCCAAATTCTTTTTAATTATTTGTTATACAAATTTATGTATTCACTCTAATTTATCATTAATTATTAGATTATCTTTCATATTATGATTTATGTATTTTTACACATGTCCAATTCATTTAAACGCTACTATCTTTTTAAATAAGAGGTGGTCTTCTTCTTTTGTTTTTTTAAAGCTTTCAAATTTTATTTAAATTAGTTAATCTAAATATGTATTTGAGAGCATTGGAGAGAAGAAACTCATAACAATTAATATGACTATTTGACTGCTTTAAGTTAGACTTTAAAAATGTTTAGTCTGACGTAATCTAAACTATACACCTCTATTAATCCGTTTAACATATTTTCACTCCTATTTAATTATCAATTCTAAATTAATTTTTGTTAGGTGGATTGACTAAGTAAATCCAAACAACATCACAAAATCTTTCATGTATAATGACATGCTATAAAAATCCAAATTCACAAATTTATATATTCACTCTAATTTATTATTAATTATTAGATTATTTTTCATATTATGATGTATGTTGTTTTACACATGTCTAATTCATCTAAACCCTATGATTTAAAATTTTCAAATTTTACTTAAATTGATCAATCTAAATAAGTATTTGAGAGTACAGAGGAGAAGAAATTCCTAACAATTAATATAACTATTTGACTGCTCTAACTGCTCTAATGGACGACTCCATTAAAACTATATTTTACGTTAGACTTTATTTCTTAATTACATACATCCCCAACTCGGATTTAAATATAAAATAGTCATATTTAATTAGTTGTCTAATTAAAATAATAGAAAAAATTTAACTAAATTTTATCTACTTAATGTTATTATTTTAAAAATATTTCTGAAAGAAATAAGTTCGCATACAAAATTAAATAAAGAGACAAGATAATTTGAGAAATGAATTTTTTGTTATTATATAAAAAAATTTTAATGAGAATTAATATTATTTTCTGTTAATTTGTTAGTTTTGTTTACGATTAAATCTGGTGGGAATACATCTGGTCAACCTGTATATGAATGCTTGACAAGTGAAGTTTAATTTGTTTAAATATAAATCGCAGACTTAGCTTAAATTCCTTTGTTTTTAATAAAAATAATGATAAAGGAAGTTTCGATTGTAATTGGAACATAAATTCTACAAAGAAAGAATAGGTCGGATAAAAAAAGCGGTGTGGACTGAACATCCTCAACATATACCAAAGTATCACATCAACCCATGCACACAAAGTCTTATACGAAAATATATAATGTATTAATTCTGTAAAGTTGTTTGAAAGAATAATTCATTGACAAGAGCATCCATTTCCGAAACAAATTCAAAGCAACATACCAACAAATAATTTGGTTTTCTCTTTCTGATAAAATAATAATTTTTTAATGCAATGGCAATTTATAGGGGATTAAATAAAATAAAAATG
Organism: Cicer cuneatum; assembly: GCA_037974295.1. Lineage (NCBI taxonomy): Eukaryota > Viridiplantae > Streptophyta > Magnoliopsida > Fabales > Fabaceae > Cicer > Cicer cuneatum. The sequence goes on from JBBPBO010001985.1 coordinate 14,080,705, forward strand.
AGCTTTGATTGAAGCCTTAAAGTCTACACAGGATACGACAAGTAAACACCGACGACCTTCTTATGCAAGCAATTTGTCTTTTCATGCGTGGAAATATATATATAATCCCCAAAGTTTTTTTTTTATTTGATGAAATTGACACTCACTACCATGAAAGTACAAATTATTTTTCATCATTAAATAAAGTCTCTATTATGGAGTGTACAAATTAGATTTTTCAACCAAAATCAACTTTCAAATCTTTACTGTCCAATAATTTGGTCGTGGCGGGCAGAAGAATTAGAATGAAAAGAAGACAATCCAAAGAATAATGTTTTCTTCTTTTAATTTATGTGACTCAATTTTTCTTTCAAATAGTTCAAGGCTATTGCCTATTTGTAGGTGATATTTTGAACACCTCTACATTTTTTCCTCTTTCACCCTTATATCTTACAATATGTATAAAAATACTCATAAATTTCACCGTCGCATTTCCTTGAAAATCACTGATGAATTTTCTAACTTCATGAAATGCAATATATATTCGGTAAGTTTCAAAGGTATTTCTATTCTATAAAATTGGAGAAAACATGGGATAGAAGAGTAGGCAAAATTTGTAAAATTAAGGGGAAAGTGAAAATGAGATATAGTTTAAGTGAAAATCAGAGGATTGTATTAATTTTATTAAAAAAAATATATCTATTTTTTTACTATAAAATTCATTTTTACCAAAAAAAATTGAACATTTATCATTTGACCATTTTTTAAGAGGTCTTATTAGATATTTAAAGTTATTGAAATTGAAATTTTATAGAAGTGCAGGGCGAGAGTACCAACTATGGTAGTATAATTTTAGTCCTTTGTTCAATTTTTGATTATCTCATTTAAGTTTTTTTTTTTTTCGATTCGATCATTTAAGTTACATTCGATTTGCACTATTAGCATTTAAAATATATTAAATTATGCATTCAGTTCTATATGTTTTGAAATTTTTTTCAAATTACTGTTATAAAATGTTAAGATCTAATCGAAATTTCGCATCGACGAGTAGAGTATCTAATCTACTTTGCACGTGAAAGAAGTTAAAAACATTGATTATGTAGATACACTTTTATTACCTTAATTTTAAGACTATATGTTTGTTTAAATTGTTGTAGTGAAAATAATAAAAAAAAAATATAGACAATTTATAAGATTTGATAAATGTTTTCTGAAAGATTAGTATTAAGAACATATTGTTGCAGTATTTTGAAGAGTTTATAATTATCAAAAGCTTTTAGTTGAACTAATTATTTTTGAAATTGAGATAAATAAGTAACGGTACAAACAAAATGTAACCTAAAGAATTAGCTCAAAATAAAATAAACTTTAAAAAAGTTAAGCAAAAATTGAATTAAATTTAAAATTCTAAAAGTGTATTTTTGGAAAATATCACTCATGATTTATATAGATATGAATCATATTTATCAGCTCTTTGCTAAACAAATGAGCTGAGTATATATATAAATGGGCAGAATATGTGTATGTCCACAATGAGTCAATATGTTTATTATTTGATTATGCTTCAAAGCAAAATACGCAGTAAATACTAGTATGAGATTTCCAAATATATAATAAATTTCAGAAATTGTAATTTTTGTGTGAAAATTTTAGAATTTTTTTTTCTACAACTCAAAATAGTCTCATATTATTTTGTAATCGAGATTAAGAATAGTTTATAAACAACACTCAAACTCGTCTATCTATTAAAAAATACCTCTAAAATGTCACTTGACGTCGGAATATAGTGTCTGCCTTTGAAAAATGAGGATTATTAAAGGTGTTCTTATTCAAAACGATCTAAAATAAAACTGTAAATCGATCCAAAAGCTACACAAAATTGAATTTTATTGGATCTTTTTAATGTTATTTTGTCGCACGAATAGCATCCGATTTCATATTCTTATTTCTAAATCGAATTGAACCAAACCACGTACATAAGTTTTAATACTTATTTATTTTTATTAGTATGATATATTGCATTAATATATTATTTGTTATTTTTTATTTTTTTTCTAATAATATTTATTAGTTTAATTTCATCTAATTTTTGTAATAGATATATTTTAAACATAATCGATCATTGTGTTTTTGTAATGTTAAATTTTAGTAAATTATGAATTACATAAACTTACTATTTTAGTGTATTTTTATAATATTAATATACTTTTTAAATAAAATTGTAATTTGAATATTTAAAAACCGACCTAAATTAAATCGCTTTTAATTAGATCGGATAAGATCATATCTTTTGTAAATGTGACATCCAAACCGAAATGCATGTGATTTTATTTTTGGATCAAATGACTTTTCTTTAAAATCGTTCTCAATCGCTCTGTAAACACTTCTACGAGTTTCAGTTTTGATAAATCAAAATAGTCTTACATTGCATGAGAATCAAGACTAAGAGTATTTATAAACAACAACCACACTTGTCTACCCCACCAAAGAGACTTTTACTAATGATAAAATTGTGAGGTCTTTGTGCACAATACCCCAAAGAGGGAAATACCTCAAAAATATGGCTTAAGGTCGAGGACTATTGTTCTGAAACACCCAAAAGTATCACATTATTTGGAAGTCAAGGTTAAGGGTAATTTATAAACATGTGCACTCATTTATCCATCAAGACGTTTTTTCACAAAAGACAAAACTTTGAGGAATCACACAATACCTAAAGTGGAGAATACTTCAGAAACATAATGTTACAGTCTTGAGGTTAGAACATTAGTGTCATTTGTGGAATCAAACCCCCAAGGATCTTTGTCACATACGACGTTTGATAGACTCTTTAGCTCTTTAGCTTCGATTAAGGCCCAATTTTCTGGTGCACCAAAATATTTCACATTGCTTGACAATCAAGAGTAAGAGTAGTATGCAAATATTTGCACTCCTCAATCCACTTATTCTTATTTTTATAAAAGACAAAATTGTTGGGGTTCACATAAGATTCAAAAAGTATAATATCTCAAAAAATATAATGTTGTGAATTTGAGGTAAGAACAATTTTCCAATACATTTTTCATTCTTAAATATTGAAATTTGAATTTTTACGAATTTTAAAAAAAAACTCAAATTTAAATTTTTTTCAGAAGAAGTTATATTCTAGAAAACTTAAATGTAAGTTTTTCAAAATGTTTCCATTTTTTAAAAGAGAAAAAAGAAAACAATTGACTACCTCTTATCATAGACAAAATTTAATACATTAGTAGAGTTATGTTAGTTTTTATATTTGAAACCATAAGTTCTTGTGTTAAATCTTCTTTGATGTCTATTAGTTCAACAATTCAATGCTGAATATGTATTATGATAAATTGGAGAAATGAGAATGATGATTCCAAAAAATTGAAGCAATTAAAATTAGTGTTAAATAATTTTTTTATCTCTATAAATTTTTACATATTAGTTTTATTTCTTATAAAAAATTTCTTAGTTTTTTAGTCCTTAAAAAATTATTGTTTTTATTTTTGTCCCTATTTTTAATTTAATCATGTGTATCTTTTTAATTTTTGAATTTTTTCAATTATATTAAAGATACTATAAACATCTCCTGCACAAAAGTTTAAATTTTTTTAATAAAAAAATAAGTTAGATATGAATTTTTAAGTATTTAATACTTAAAAAATTATATTTAATTTATATTTTATTAAAATATTTAAATTTTTGTGTGAGAGATTTATGTAATGTTTTGTACATAATTATAAAAAATTATTTAAAAATTAAAAGGTATATATAAGTTTGACTTAAAAAGTGTGCATAAAGTAAACTTGGAAGGTTATGGTTATATTCCTGTAAAAAAAACATGTTTATAGTTTATATTTGGAAATTGAACATAAAAATGGTAAGGGTGAGGGAGGAAGAAAATAGAGACGGGTCTTTTTGTCCGGTAAAAACTTTGTGGGGTATGAATAATAACTCCCCATTTTTCTAGAGTTATAATTCAGCGGTAGCCCATAACAAAAGCACAGGTCTGATTTTGAATTATGGGCTTGCTTCTAGTAGTACGTTTTTCATTTGGGACTTTTTTTTTTAACAAACTAGCGTATTTGTGGGTTCTGGCTAGGGGTTAGAATATGTAAGATCGATTGATATGGACTTATGGTTTCTACATCAGGTTTAGGTATTTTTTTTTAACAGATAAAGTTAAAATTTTCAAAAAAAAAAAGCTTATTTAGATTACATACCACATAGAACGTACTTTAGGTTTATCAGACCAACCTGTTTAAATAAATATAGATAATATTTTTTAAGTTTAATTGTAATTTTAGTCCTTATATTTTTATTAATTCATGAAATTGATCCTTCTATTTTAAAAATCAACAATTTTCATCTCTATCAGATTTGTGAACTAAAAAATAACGATATGACGTATTTTAAATTTCGTGAAATACAATTCAATGATATAGAATCATCGAGATGTATTAATTATTCATGTGTCATTAATTAAATTATAAATATGAAAAATTTACAAAGTTAAAAGTTAAGTTTTTACGATATTTTATTATGATTTTATGTGCGTTAATCATTTTACATCGTCGTATCATATAAAGCATGCAACGTCGCTATTTTTTAGTTAAAAAGTCATAGAGATAGATCAAAATTGTCAACTTTTATAATAAGACGACCAAATTTGTGAATCAGTAAAAATAGGAGATTAAAACTGCAACTAAGTCTATTTTTTATTACTACTATAATTATTATATTAAATTTTGATCATTTTGTTAAATATTGAACTTTTAATAAATTAAGTTATTAACTTTTTTTTTGACATAGAATTGAAGTACAACATCATATAAAGTCATATTTTTTAAAATTCCATGTTAAATATTAAAATAGAACTTAATTTAATTTAATTGATATATTAATTCATTGTTCTATTTAAAAATATATCTAATTACTTATTCAAAATCATGCATAAAAAATAATTATACAACATACTATGCTAGCTTAAACTTTGAATTTTTTTAACAGGGTAAACTCATGTATCATAAAGTCTAACTCTATCTAAATATCTTTAACCATACTAGAAAATTGAAAATTGTAGTACGTGACATATAAGGGAGGGTAAAACTAGCATAAAATAATTAATGTACATTAATACGATTAAATAATACTTATTACATTTTTAATTTGCTAAAGAGAATCTTATAATTTTGTGATGGGTGAAGTGTAATTAAATCATTTTAGAAAGAAAAAAATTTAAACTATTTTATATTAATTTATTCCTTATATTATTATGTTCATAATTATATTAAATATTATAAATTAATTTTTTACGTTGAATTTTAAATCCATGTAAATTTTTATTTTGCTCCGAATTGTACTGCAGATACGCAGATATATTTCCGCAGCAATTTTTTAATTATTTATGCCGATTTAAAAGCGAATTGATGCCCATGAAATTTTTCCACAGCCAAATTTTAAGATAATACTTTTCAATTGTTAAATCCTTAGAAATTTCCGAGGCTAACTTTTTGCGGATTTTCCTGTCAACACCAATTTTATTTTAATATTCTTCTAATATGAAAACAATTTTTTATTGAATTAAATATTTATTTTGGCAGAATTTTGTTTTAGAAAAATGAAAATGTAAATTTTTTTTTAAAGAAAATAATTTTATTATTATGAAAACATTTACTAATACTAATAAAACTTTATTAATTTATTTATTTAATTAAAATAAAATAATACAAAATTATATTATTCATTTTTCATTTTCATCCTCGCCACCATATCCATTCTTCATTATCGCGTTTATACATCCATTTCCATCAATCTGAGTAAACACGCCGCTGTCGTTCCATCTGATTTTTGCATCTCTATACCTTTGATTAGATAATCTTTTCTTCTTCATTGATTATGGATTCACGATTTTCAGCTTTCCATGCCATCGATTCGCTCAACGATGTTTTAGTGATTTTGACTGAGCTTTTTGATTTTTGATTGAAGTGCGTTAATATTTTTATTTTAAATTTCAAGAACGATTCATTGAGACATTATGATTTATCAATTTTTGTTGTAAGGTGATTCACTTCATCACAGATCTCAAGAACTCTTGCATCCCCAAATTTGGACTATTTTTTCGCGTTAGATTTTCTACTTTTCAGATTCAATATTTGAGAACATTATTCATCTTTCGAACTTCTTTTCAGTATAATCATTTCACCTTAACTTAGTTGTCACTGTGAATTCTGATTGAATCTATAAATAACATGGTTTTTATAAAATCAACAACTTAACTATATTAATTTATTTGTTTTAAATTTTCTGAAATGTCTTATATCATGTGGAGGGAGTATTACTTTCTAATTTATATTTAAGTTTTATTTATAGGTAAATATTAGTAAATTAGTGGTTATATTTTTTATTGGATTTGAATTCATAATCATTTTCTTAAAACTTTTTTGGTGTCCTTTTTATTTAATTTAATATTAATATTTATATATATAGCTAATTTAACTAATAATTTGTTACAAAATTTATATTTTTTCTAATTATATTTTATTTATTATTGTTACTATATTTATTTTAGCTTACTATGTGATCTTTAATATTAATAAAAAAAATTAATCACAATTTTTTCATTTGACTTTATTATTTACATTTCACACAGAAGCAGTCTGAAAGTCTACATGCACATGTATAAACTAAATCTAGTAGTACAAATAGTCACGCAAAAATTCAGCGGAAGATAAAGAGAGAAAAGCATAAGTTAAGTTGTACTTTATGTGACTTTTAGTTGTTTATTTTTTTGAGAAAATTTTATGATCTATCCTTTTTCAGTTGTTGATGTTATACGTTAATAACTTTTTTTATGTCACCTATATTTATTTGGGTTAATTGCAATTTTTGTCACTTTATTATTATTAATTTACACAATTAGTCATTTTATTTTAAAAATCAACAATTTTGATTTTTTTTCTAAATTTTTGAACTAAAAAATGACGATTTTACCTATTTTAAATGAGGTGACATACAATTCTATGAAATATAACCATCTAAATGCATTAATTAAATTAAAAATATGAAGGAAAAAAATTGAATTTCAAAACTAAGTTTTTTTTCGGTGTTTTATCATAATTTCATGGGTGTTAATCATTCTATATAATCGGATCATATCTCATGTTTTTTAAAGAATACCACATCATCACTTTTAAGTTAAATAATCAGAATGAGAAATCAAAACTGTCGACTTTTAAAATAGGAGTACCAATTTCGTAAATCAGTAAAAATAAAGAGACTAAAACTGTAATTAAAGCTATGTCTTTTTAATCTTTCCAAAAATGTTAAAGTTCATACCTAAAATTATGTCTATGAATCTATGATCTATGATAGATAATATTTGAGACTTATTTTAATTAAAGTTTTAAACATATAAAGTTCAGTTATTGTGTGGATTATTAAATGAAAAGTGTTAACCCGCTTTTTAATATAACTTTTTCAACATATTTCTTTTTATTGGTTGAAATTCACGTAAAATCCACTAATCAGTTAAAGACTATATCAATTTGGTATATCTCATTAAAATTTCAACTAACAAAAAAAAAAAGTGTTAATATATATATATATATGTATATATATAAATGTTTTTTGGTATCATTTTTCCTATTAAACTAATACTTACCAAGTGACTAGTTAAATTGAGAAAGCATTAACTCTGACATAAATCTTGTATGAATTATTTTATTTTTTAAAAAAAGTTTGAAGTACATATTTCTAAAAATTAATTGACACTTTTGAAAGAGGTAGAAATAGAAAAATAGATTTGATAGATGTAATATATTGATAATGTGATAAGAAGAAAGTGATATAAAAAAAATGAAATATTAAACTAATGTATAAAAATTTAAAATATATGAATTATAGGCGTTGTCATTTTTTTTAATGTCTTTGATTTAACTTTTGGATTTTGGGCACGTCACATATGACTGAAATGAGATGAATTGGAGCATTTGGAGGGGATTAAAGGGGATAGTTCCACCATAGTAGAGGATGAGGCAAGACTATTGGAATCTTGCCAATTTCATATAGTACTCCTACCTCTGAAGTTTCTTGGAAATTAATACTTATCTATACGTTACTAAATTTCCCAACCATATACTTCTATACGTTGAAGATTGATATTTGATATAAATTGAGTAAACCAATTAATATAGAGAATTTGTATGAAACATTAGTCAATTTGATGTGCATAAGAATATTTGGCCTTTAAATTAATAATTAAACAATTTTTTTTTAGAAACAATTATTTTATATCATTTATGTAATTATAATTATTAAATATTATTTAACAAAAATGTTAGCAAAATAAAATTTATTTTTTATTTTGAAATTTTATTATTCATAATAGGAGATATTGAATATTTTAATAATAAAATATAAAAAATTAGTATAATATTTATAAACAACTACATGATATTTTATTTTATGAAATTATTTTTTATAAAATACAAAAATTAATAAATAATTCTTTAATTCATAAAATTGATTCTTAATTTATTAGTTTATAGAATAAATATATCAAAAACTCTTTAACACGTGAACTTAATGTAAAAACTCCCATTAATATATACCTGGAAATAGAAAGGAAACACACCACCAATGGTCTAGTGCCCCACAATCTTCCTTTTACAATATTGTACATTTGGAGGGAAAAAACTTTTAATATATACCAAACGTTGAAATATATATACTCCATGGTCTTGACTATATCTCACATAAATTCAAATCCAAAACAGACATATTCACATAATCTAAATAAACAGCTCAAGATCGGATGTGGAGACTAAAATGTATTCTGCAGCTAGACAAGAAGAATTAATCCATAGTCGTAATCATCATCCTCGTATGAACTTGCGATATTTCGTGTTGGATAAGATTGTATTGTATTGATGATGGATCGTTCCATTTGGTCAAGGACAGAATATGTAGGTTGCAGAGTAACTTGGAAAAGATATAACTCCATGCCCACGAGGATAAATTAATAAATAACATATAGAATTATACGTAAATATATATAATTATTGTTAGACAAATGTTAATAATTGTCCAATGACATTTGTTAAACAATCAAATATAGATATATTCAATTAATTATTTATTGAAAGTTGTGTTTTTTAACACATTGAAATGTATTATTTTCAAAGTAAATTTTTTATATTTTTTGTTCTTTAAAATGTTCTTAGAACATTTATTAGCAATACCATAATTATTATTACTAAAAAAAGGTAAATTAGAGTTGAAATAAGCGGAAATTTTTTTTATGAAATTCTTCTATATTATTTTTATCATTAAATTTATTGAGTGATTTCATTTTTTTTGTTCTCTCTAAATTTACCTCGGGATTCAAAATTTTATTAGTAATAGCAATTAATCAGATTTTGATCCATTAATCAAATATTTAATTATTGATGTATATAGTTTAAAATAAGTTTGAATGAAAATTCATTGATGTATATAAAAAATTAAAGTTTGAGGTAATTTAAATGTTTAAATTGAATTCTCTTTATTTGTATTTGTATTTTTTTGGATAGAATAATATTTTGTTATATAGTAATTAAATAACATTAAATATAAAAATTAGAACTTAATATAGTTGATTCGCTATTATGAATTTCAAAATTTCTGGAGTAAACATACAAGTATCAAAAGAAAAGTGGTCATAATTAAAATTTTAAAAAAATTGATCAAATTTCGATAAAAATTTACAAACGATCAAAGACCGGTCAACAAATTTTGTACATATATACCGGTCAATCTATAAAAATAAATAGGAATTAGTTTGTAAATTTCGAAACATAGGAATCAATATGCATAATTTGAAGAAAAAAAATATGTGGACCAATTTGCGGTTCATATTTTTTTATAAAGTGATTTAATTTAAATTATTTGAAAGAATTAGAATTAAAATCCTAATCGAAACAATTTTTTGATAGACTTTACTTACCTTTCGATTAAACTCTAAATTATTAGACTTCTATTTATCGTAAAAACCACGGATAATAAATACATTTTTTTTCGGTGGTATTTAAAATTTCACAAATTTTACTTTAATAAAATACATCATAAAAAAATACACCATAAATCACTATATTTTAAAAATTCTTCAAATTTAATATTTTAACAAATTAATTTACGTTGAAGTATTTAAATTTTTATAAAATTTCTTTATTAAAATACACTAGGTATGTTTGGTTGGGGAGAATAAAGGAGATGGGATGGAAAGTGATGAATATTTTAAACTTTAGTTATTTTAATATTTTGAATAGAAGAGTAAAATTATTCAATCAGATAAAATTAAATTCGAGATGCATTATATACTAAATATAAGTAACTCTTTTTACTAAAATTCCAACCGATTATTCGTCATTGTTAGAGTCTAACCCTTTTGTTATACTCAATTTTTGTTGGTTGTTTTTTTATTAAGAGGCGGAGAATTGATTCATCATCTAAAGAGTATTTTCATAAAGTAATAGACAAAACAAAATTCACCTGAGGTGTGATTAACCTTAATTCAAATTAAGAAATTTAGAAGAGAAAAACTTCACAAGGGAATTTTCTTTACATGGTAAAATTATCACTTGAAATAAAAATAGAAGATATTTAAATATACTTTTGATTTCTCTTTTTATTTAAATTTAACTTTTGGTCTTCTTTTATTTAAATTTAGGTCTTTGGTCCCTCTATTTGGTAATTTTTTATATTTTTTTGTCCCTCAAATATTAACAGTGTTTTTATGGATTTATGTTTTGACGAAATAGATCTGCATTTATGTTTTGATGTTTTTTTTTTGTATTTTATGAGAAGAAGGAGATATGATGATGATGGAGTTACGATGAAGGATATATGAAGATGGAGATATGATGATTGTGATGACGGAAATTTGAAGAAAAAGAAGATGAGAAGAAATTGGGAGAATTAATTATATTTTATAAACATTTTTTTTAATATTTTAATGTAATAAGTTATAGATATTTATTAAAAAAAACTTATTTATAAATTAATATTAATGAAATGAAAATGAGATGATAATGTGAAAAACATTTTTTTTAAATTTTTAATGTCACTTCAATGTCATATCATAAATTAGATAGACATAACATCAAAATTTAAGAGAAAAAAATCCAAAATAAGAAGACCAAAAACATATATTTAAAAAAATGATCAAAAATTAAATTTAAATAAAATAAAAAGATCAAAAGTGCATTTAATCCGACAGAAAATATTCACAAAATATTGATTTTGTAAAAGATTAACTTAAATATTTTAGAAGATAAATAACTAAAATATAATTTTTTATTGTAAAACATCTGCACAAATAAAATTTAAACAAAATATAATAATTTGCTAAAATATTTGTATTTTAAACTGAACTAATTTGAATTCTCTAAATTTAAATCTCCCTCAATCTCTCTCAATTATTTTTATTTCTTTTAATTTTAATTATTTTTCTTAATTTTTTTTAGTTTAGATTGAAAATTTATATTATATAAATGATACATAATTGAAATATATTAAAATTAACATCGTATACATTTATATTAAATGTCATTAATTTTAATGAATATTAATAACACATTAAATTATTTTTAAATTTATGTAAAATTTTTATATGTATGACCGAATAAACTTTTAATCAAGTGTACCATTTGACTAACAAGTACGTGAATGATATATATATCCTATATCTACCTCTAGCTCAATTGTTATTCCTAACCGGGAATACGACAAGGAAATTAATGTGATAATGAAGGCGATGGTGGGGGGTCTCAAAATCGCATCATATCATAGACAATTCTGTAATTGATCAATCATTTAACTGGAAAATCTTTAGGCATGGATCATCCGGAGAAAACGCATGGGGCCCAAATTTAGAATACAAAAATTGTTGTATGGCTTATGGGTGAAATAGCATTATCATGAGAAGAACCAAATGGCCACGTTCATTTAACCCTTCATGTCGCATTTAACAAATGAGGTATTTATTTGCAGGTTGCCTAGTAGCCAGAGCCTATACTATACCATCATCATCATCTCAAACAACTAAACCATTTCTCTCTCTCCCTTCACCACCATTATTAAAAAATTTGTGCAGGTGTTCTCTGCTCCCTTACATGTTCTACATCATGTGAAACCCACGTGTCACCCATACCACGTAATCAAATTGTTCAAATTAATCCATAGCTCAAACTTTATAATTCATACATGTTAAATTAATTTAACTAATTTATAAAATTAATGGATTAATTATTTTTAAAATATAAAATGATATAAAAAATATTTTTTACTAGAAATAAACTAATGTGTTAATACGTGTTTCGCATATGATATATGCCGATTATATATCATACATAATACACTTGTAGAGGATATGAGGTACCATCCAGAACAATGTACATTTCACACAAATAATTGTGATGTCAGAAATAATTTGTAATTATTACTTTATTAATATATTTTACTGTATAGATGCATAAAATATAATAAAGAGGTCGTAGATTCCATACTATCTTCAATTAAATGATAACATCATTAATTACTAACATAAATTGTTTTAAATAAAAATATAACATTATAATATGACTATAACATTATTAAAAAAATTTAATTTGTGATGAATTAAATCTGAATTTTTTAAATGTAAAAATTTTAAGATAAAAGTAAAAAAATTATAGACATAGAAATTAAATTTTTAGTTAATTTTTTGTAGAAAAACTTTTTATAATGATATAAATATGTCTGAAAAATTCATTCAAAAATATATGTTGATTTAGCAGCAGAAACTAAAACTATATCCATGATAAATTTGCAGGAACTAAAGATTACATTTTAATCAAAAAGTTGAAATTTAATAGTGACTAAACACATAATTAGCCTATAGTATCTTGTTATTGTCCTTATGTCATAGCTTACTTGACAAATCTCGATATTTTTAAGTTGGACACTATGTTCTAAATTTAAACTAAAGACTTCACAGTTGTGTGTGTATTTAGAAGATAATTATCATTCTATTTTGCTAATTAATGTTTAAAATATTTTAAAAATAATAATTTAAAATTTATCAATCTAATATTTTTTATCTATTTTAAAATAAATAAATTATTTACTTTAGCATATTAATTATTTTAAAATTTAAATTATTTTTAAATAATTTAAAATTATAATAAATAAATTATTTATTAATCTAATATATATAGCTAGTTTACTATTTTTTAAATAATTTAAAATTATAACAAATAAATTATTTATTAATCTAATATATATATATATAGCTAGTTTACTAATTTCAAATTAAAATAAATAAATTATTTTGTAATTTTTATTTTAAATTATATAAATTATTTATTGTTAATTATATTAAATAAATTATAAAGGATAAAAAGTGATTTTTATTATAATAATAAAGATATAATTGGAAGAGCAAATAAAAATTATAAATTCATATGTTACCTGAATTAATTATCAAAAAATATTATAAATTATAAACTTATAAATTACCGTTACTAAACAGAGTTTTTAAGTTATAAACTATAAGATATAAATTATTTTTCACCTTACCAAGTAGAACGTATGTCTATATATCTCAATTAAAAAGACTAAAACAGGGGAAAAGTCCTATCTTAGTTCAATTTTTGTGTGGATGTAAGTATAAAATTACATACTAATCCTACCTTCATATCACCATAAGTTTTGTATTGGTCTATTTTCCATGAACTAAAAAATGATAAATTTATTTTATTAAAGAATCATTAGTAGCTACAAGTGTAATTTCGTTTTTTCATTATCATAAGTGGAGATTAAGTCTACAAAAAAAAACTCCAGTTGTTTAGTCTAGCGGTAAAAGAACATTTATTAGATCCGATAAGTTGCAGATTTAATCTCTGCTAGTGTTATTAGAAAAGAAAAATATAAATCTTTTTATTAGTACTTAATGAGTTATAATGGTTTTTCTACCTTGAATTGAAGTATCATCCCCTACCATAACTAGAAAACCAAAACTAATTACTTGTAAATTGAAAATTCGAAGGAAAGTTTCAAATTGAAAGATGAGATGTGAATATAGATGTTGACCTCGATAAAATTACCCGAAAGAGTAGTTGGTGTAGTACTGGTTTAGTTTAATGTACTTGTTGTTAAATATTTGTTACAATACTTTATGGATTATATTGATTTGATTTCCATACTTTAAGGTAGAGTTTTAAATTATAGACTACATCACGCAAGTGATATGACCATAATATTTTAATTATAATTGCATTCTCATCGTAACAATTACAATATTTGCAATTACATTGACCTCATTTGCAAATGCAATTTAAAACTATGATTTAAGAACTAGAATAATAAATTTTTTTATTGTCAATTTTCAGATATTCATACGAAAAAAGTGATAAAATGACATAGAGATTAAACATTTGAGTTGAGGAATAGTTGTTTAGAGATCTTTAGTAGATTTTAATAGTTTAAAGAATAATTTAGAGGGAGTGTTAACTGAGAGACAAAATTAATAATTTATTGATAAAAATGTGCCAATTATAACAATCCGTTACTACCATTCTCCTTACCTTTTTAGATTTTTAGATTTTCGGTTGCGATTGTTCACACCAATGATTAATGCAATAATTTCAGCTGATCAATCATCACAGATAAAAAAAAATATTATAATCCAACCATAATAATAAAAAAAATATTTAATTCGGCCTCATCTTGAATGTGCAGATAACTAAGTTATCGTTTAACAAGCTTTTATTGATATTTTGTCTTTTATATGATATTGTATGTACGTATTAGGATTTACAAAAGAGAAATTAATTACAAATTCTAATGTTAAATACAATATAAATACACAGTTTTAAATTTTTTTACTAATATTTTATCTTTCTTCAGATGATAATGATGAAGAAAGGACATCAATTTATGATATATTTTATATGATGTCTAATGTACAATGACAGTAATAACACATGTGTTTGCAAAATGCAATAGGCAGTATTATATGTTTCGCTGCGGTCCGAAATTTGAGACGCGTTCAACAAATCTTAACAGAAAACCGTGTTGACATGTTTTCTGTTTTGAGTTCTATGGGACGAGAATTATTTTATTGGATAATTTTTGTTTCCATACTTTTTAATATCCTGCTCAAACTACCAGAAACAAAAATCATTTAGGTGAGAATATAGAGAGCACTGAATTAAGTTTTTGTAAGGTTTGTGAAAAAATTTAAAGTTTAGGTTAGGTTTGTAATTTATTATAGACTTTTTTTTTAATGTTTGAATTTAACATTTACGAAAGTCTCATACGGTCTGTTAGTTTATTTAAAAATTTAGTTTACATTAATATTTTAAATAAATATTTAGATATATTTTTTAATAGATCAACAAGATAATGTATTAACGAAATTAAGTATTCGTTTTTATATTTAACACGATATTTTAAAGAATTTAATTTTATATGAAATTATGTTTTCATTTTATTTTATTATTTGTGGTGAGAATAGGAGTTGAGCCAAAATTTGTTTAAATAAGTCAAATCTATTTTAAAAAAATAATTAAAGTCTGAGTGTGACGTGTTAAGCTTGATTTTAGCCTATTTTGCATTAAAACTTATAAAAAAATATATTTGCTTATCTCTAAAAATGTTAATAGATCAATAAAAATGTGAATTTTGTTGAATATATACAATCACAACATCCTTTTTTTTTTTCGTTCACTTTTTGCAACAAACTTGATGTAATTATGAGAGAGAAGAATATATATAGAATGAGAGCAAAAAATTAGAGTTCAAAATTCTAATAAATATTATTTTATTATATAAATATAAAGAATTTTTTTAAAGAGAAAAAATAAATAGTCTTCAATATATACAAATATAATGAATTTTTTTATTTTATTATATATATATATATATATATTAATATACGGATCAATCTTTCAAGTTTAATAGTTTTTTAAAGAATTTATTTGAATAAAAAAATTAAAAACTCTGGTATAATCTTCTTTTTAGAAATAGATCAAACTAAATTAAACTTTTAATAATCGAACTATAAACCCTTATCGAATGGGTTGACCTGTTCTCAAGCCGATCATGGTATGTTAATTAGTAGTAGATGAGAGTATTTAGCTCCTAGGGCACATGCATATGTAGTTGACAATGACAAGAATATGTGGAAATCGACCGAAATTCCTACACCTAATCGTTGAATAAACTCAATGATCCAAATTTCTTAGTTTAGTATTAAATCTCTCGATCTCTCACTTTTATATATATATATATATATATATATTACACAACTTATTTATATATATTTAGGTAGGAAAGATCATGATATGCTAGTTAAGGCATTCGTTTACTTTTTAGTACCTTTTTTTATTTATATATATTTTAGTTAAGAAAGATCATGATATGTTAGTTAAGATAATCATTTATTTTTTGAAAATATTTTGTATTTTTAAAAATTTGTGTTAATTTTATTATTAATAAAAATATATTATATTTATTATTTTATTTATTTTCTATTTAAGTGAAATACCTCTTATGAATATTTTGCCTTTTTAGAATAATTCATACTTTCCAAGGTATACCTTCAAACCTTTTTTCAGCTCCATTTCTAATTTTTCATGTAACTTTGTTGACATGGCACTTCAATTCAAGTGTATGCACCTTGTAGTGTTGTATGGTTAACTTCAACATTGTTAAATTTAAAGAGCGAAAATTTATCTCTCTTAATATATATATATAGTTCTCACAATGGTAGATGATCCAAGTCCTCAATTCCATAATTCAAATTCTATTGCTTGTAGTCTATAATAAGAATTAAAAATTTATCCATTTGTGGAAGAGTATATTTATTATTTTTGATAAATTTTATAAGCATATTATTCTTTCAATCTTTTTGGTCAAAGCATATTATTCTCAACTTTATAATGTAGCTCTCAGACTTGTGATTGGTTGGTGCTTTTACAATTGTTCGAGGTGCGTCGTATAAAACAAGTAATCTGTATTATATAATGTAATTTACCTTTTATCATGTTATATAAGTGTGAACGTTTGACCAAATCGTTAGTTATAGCCCAGGATCTTAAGCGTCAAGGATATAAAAAATTCTTGTCAAAAAAGAAAAAATAATTTTTAATTATAGAAAATTTAGAGATTATTTTATAGAAATTTGTTTAAAAATGATTTTTTGATTTTTGTTTATTTACTATCATAAAAATTATTTTTAATCTGTTTGTATATAATTTTATAAAAATGATTTTTTTAAATTACAAAATTACCATAAATGACATGACTTTTCTAAAAAATTGACCATAAATTGAATTAAAAAAAAGTAACATGTATAAAAGCAAAAACAAATGTTTTGTACAACGTACGAATAATGTAAAAATAAAATGATTCAAATAAAAAACATAGAAAAAACAAAAAAACCATGTGAAGAAATCAAAAAGTTGAAGAAAACTTACTTGATGAAACTTTTATCAGAGTCTCATGGAGCGATAAAAACTGTCACAATCGAGTGCGTTAAATTGACATAGTATAGAGAAAATCTAGTAAAAATTGATGAGTGCAATTTTGGATTTTCAAATAAGGTAAGAATAATTCTATCGTTTTCTCTCATTAATGAATCAAGTTACGTGTTTTAAAAATTTGTGATATCTTTCTCTTTTATCTATCGCAGAAGCGAATGTGAGAAGGTATTATTTTTAGCTTTTTATTTTTGATAAAAAAAATAATATTTTTTAACAAAATAATGTTTCAAAAATCCGAAAGTGTTCAAACAATAAAAATTAATTTTTCTCATGAAAAAATGTGAAATATTTGCACTCAATATATTCGGCGTTCTAGCATAAATAACATTTATTAAGAAACTAACGGTAGAAATTAAAATTTTGAAACTTGTGTATTATTGTGTATTAGATACTTTAAAATGGTAAAAATTTAAATTTGTAACTCAATTTTTTATTTTTTTAACCAGCGTCTGAAACACACTTGCTACCTTCACCCATTAAATAAACTGCATAATTGAATGAGACTCTTGAACATGATCTAGCGTGTAAAGGTGACAATGCATTCGTCGACTGAGTTAACATGTCACGAGTTACTAAAAATTGATTTATTTCGATCTTCGATCAATATGATTATCTAATGTAAATTTTTTTAATTATTTTTCTATTTGTAAGAACCATATAATTAATATATACATTATCTGTATAAAGAATGATTTTTACACTATAATAAATTATAATTATTTATTGTTTAAAAGTATATAACTTGTTTGGTAATTACTTATAAAATAATGAATATCAGTGATTGTAATATTTTAACAAAATAAAAAATGAATATAAGATTCAATGTTTTCACCATGAGTGTTCTTAAATATACGACTCAATTGAACATATCATGAGAATTAAAAAGATAAATACTAATATTAAATTTGTTAAGAATTAATATGATTTTTATAAATTTATCTTAGAAGAAATATAATCATCCAATATTTTTATTATAATATTTATTATTGATTGCAAAATAATATAAATTAATTAATGATATGTTAGTAAATAAATAATTAACATAATTGAAAATTCAAAGATCTTATAAAAAATGAGAATTTTTTTAAAAAGATCTTATATTACCGATAAAGATAATATATAATATATAATTTCAAAACGTCTCAAGAGTAGCCATATGTATATTTTGCATCATATAATTGTTTTTATACCGAAAAGAAATGATCAATTAATGTTGTTTAATGCACAAGAAAACTTATGTACTATCATTCTTGTAAGAAAAAACAACTTAAAAATTTCAACAAAAGCAAAGTGTTCTCAACAGCTTAAAATTTTGATTTTTTGCAAGTAACTTAGCACTGATTACGTAGTTGGTTACGGGATTAAATTAAAATCTCTCCCACAGATAATACTTAATTTAACGTAGCCCTTTCTTACAGTTGAAGGGAAAAAGGTGGAGCTTCCTGGACATAATTGGCTTAAAATAGTATAAACTCAAACTTGAAAAAGTTAATATTTTTTAATACAATGATTCTAAATATTCGAAACTTATGTTGTTATTATTCTTTGAATTTAAACTCAACTAACAAATGCTGGAATTTGTATGGTACAATTTATTTGATGTGATAGCACTCGTGGTTCTTTAATTTAATTTCAGTTAATGTTTTAATTATTTATTTATTTATTTATTTTTTTTTTCTGATTTGGTCCTTTATTTTAATTTTAAGCGATAATTTGATCTTTTATGTTTTAAAATATCAACAATATTATCCTTTTTTTTTTACAAAAATTCAAAAAACTCATTAAAATTTTCAACCAAAACCCATAAAATTAATTATATTATTTAATATAATACAAATTTCATCAAATTCGTAACTCAAATCTTCAAATAAACTCATACAAAAATTTTCATCAAATTATATTATTTGATGTTGTTAAAAATGGAAATATGAGTTTATTTAAAGATTTGAGTTTCGAATTTGATGAAATTTGTACTATATTGAAGAATATAAATAATTTTATGGATTTTGGTTGAAAATTTTGATGAGTTTTTTGAATTTTTGTAAAAAAAAAAGATAATATTGTTAACATTTTAAAACATAAAAGATCAAATTGTCACTTAAAATTAAAATAAAGGACCAAATCAGAAAAAAAAGAAGATAAAAGACTAAAACGTTAACTAAAATTAAGTTAAGGGACTACGAATACTATTTAGCCTTTAAATTATTAATATCTGTAATAACATGTCATTTATATGAGTAAGTTTTACCATACTTTAAATTTAACATTGATATCATTGAAATCATTGATATTTCTTTATTAAATTATATATAAAAAATATCAAGTTTCTTCTCTATGTCGTTCTTCACCATCTCCATCTGTTGTTCTTCACCGTCTGGCTTCCATTCTGTATTGTCTATCTCCGTCGTTAGTTCATTAAGAATAAAAAATGAACCAAGAAACGACGGCGCGACGATGACAGTGTATGATCGACAACATCGACGCAAACACGGATGAATTAAATGAGGGGTTTTCTTGCGGTAGTGGAAGAACGGTGGAGAGTTCTTGTCACGGCGGCAAAAGGATAGTGGAAAGTTCTTGTTACGACGGCGAAAGGACGGGATGGAAAGTGATTTCTTTTGGCGATGGAGCGGTTTTGCGAGAGTAAAGAAAAGAGTTATGAACTTCTGAGTGGATAATGATTTTAATTTTAATTAAAATAAAAAAAATTTAAAAAATAATTTATCAAATTTAAGAGGATTAAATTGAAAAAATAAATCTATGGATATAAATAATTTAAACGTTTATTTCAAATTCAAATCTAAATTCTCGCAATTAGATATTTTCATCATTTTTAGAAAGAATTAAGTTATTGACTTTTTGGCCTCTCAACCACACACATAGCAAATTCTCCTACTTTTGTGCCTTGGAAGATGTATGCATAGTTGAAAACAGTAATATGAGTAGGAAGGTCGGTTTATAGAAGGCCCACAGCACAATCCATCTTCTAAGTTCAACACATGGGATTCGTACTATTCTCACTAATTAACTAATTAATAGAAGGAAATCCATAACTATAAGATAGGACACATGATCATAAATAGTTAACTTATAGTAATTGTACTCCATCCATTTCACACTTATTTCAGCTATTTGATACTTTCACAAAAATATGTTAAAAGGAAAATAAGAATATAAGTGATTTTATTCGGTTGCGCATGCTTCTTCAACGAATGTTGGGTTGCGATCCCCATCCTGTGTCTTCTTCACCTGGACCTTGGGAGGTTATTTCTTAAAAATTTGTTTTCTTTAAATATGACATGTATTATAGGAAAGAGAGTATAATTATATATTAAACCATATTCAAGACATCACATAATCAAAACTTCTCAATGTTGATACCAATAAGATTTTCATGGTAGGAGAATCAATAATAGTGACACAAACATATAAATAAATCAAACTTTTCATTTATTAATAATACTTAGGATATCACTTTCTTTCATGGTAATAAATAATAACTGTTGAATTCAAACTTATACATGCCAAACTAACTAATAATGCTCACACTTCACATCCACATGGACAGAGTGCTTTCTCTCACTACAATTTTTATCACAAAAAAATATTAATAAAATAAACATTTTTTGAACTACTCCACCAAAAAAAATTGGGGAGCCCAAAAAGAAAAAGAAAAAAAAAGTGTATTGTGCATGGCTAGCTTGAAACTTCACACACACAATTCACAAACTAGGAACCATATTACCGTTCCTCTTGTCGATCACGATGATCACGAGACGATAACCGAAAAACCCACTTAGTGAGTGATGATGACTTTCTTTTAGATTGAGTATTTGTGTTTCGAATATTATTGTCATAGGACTCAACAACGAAATCTTTTAACCTTTTCATTGCTAGTTTCAGAGTCTCTTCCGACATGTTAGCGAAACACACACGAAACCAACCTGGTTCTGTACAATGACATGATGAACCAGGTGAAATGTTCAACCCAACTTGATACACTATCTTCTTCCATAGCTCCATTTCAGCTTCAAATGTGTTGGAATTCAAAAGGTGTCTCATGTCAACCCAACAATACAATCCTGCATTGCTGTCTAGACAGTTTATTCCTGTTTTTTGTAAACCTGAAACCAGCATTTTATGTCGTTGTTTAAGCCTCTTTGAATTTTCTACTAAGTAATTTTTGGTGAATTTTTTGTCACCAAGCATGGCGGAAAGAAGGTATTGTGTTTGCGACGAGATTAAGCCGAAGCTTGACATCTTCGTCGCAGCGGAGACGACTGTCGTGTTTTCGGAGTAAATGGCGCCAATGCGGAAACCCGGTAAACCCAAGTCTTTTGAGAGACTATAGACAACATGAACCCTGTCGCAAACTTTGTCAGCGTCATTAGAAGAATCCTTGAGGTAGTTTCTGTCTTTAAGGATTTCCACGACGCTAAGGAAGTTTGGAGAGGTAAAAACAGTCCCGGAGTAAATCTCATCACTTATCAAATGCATGTTTTTTTTGTCTTTGATGAAGTCAACGAGCATGTTTAATTCACTCCTTGACAATGTGGTGCCTAGTGGGTTTGACGGGTTTGTAACCATTACTCCTTTGACTTTAAGGTTGCGGTTTTGTGCATCTTCGTATGCTTGTTGCAATGCTTGTTCAGTTATTTGAAAGTTGTTGGAGCTATTGCATTGTATTGGAACAATCTCAACACCAGTTCTCCACTTAAGATCTCTATCAAATCTGCACAAATGGAAATAAATAAATAAATAAATAAATAAATAAAAGTCAGCTAAAAACTTTTAATATTGCAGTGAAATAGAAACAAACTTTGAAAACAATTTAAAAGTGATACATACCCTGGATAATAAGGAGTAGGAAGGAGAAATGCTTCTCCTTTTTCGGCAAGACAGAACATTAGAGTCTCGTTTGCTGAAGTGGAACCTGCGGTTAGAACTATGTGGTTGGGATCAAAAGTGACTTTGTTTCCTCTAATTTCAGCCATGAAATCTACCAATGCTTTTTTGAAGGAAGGGATGCCATGGTAATCTTGGAAGAGAGCAAGTTCTCGGAATATCGACTTTCCGTTTCGCTTGAATCCAGATGCGTCTGGATTCTTAGAAAGCCATGATTCCAAGAGATCAAAAGAGAGCTGCAAAGCACAAGTTATTCAGTTTTATTTTTATTTAACTAGTAAAATACTCGTGCATTTTGTGAACAGAAAATAAAGTAAAACAAACCTGATTCTCTGCTAGACCCATCTGAATAATTCCTTTGGGATTCTGAACTTCATCGTAAGGATTCTTCTCATATTCCTCCCATCCTAAGAAGTATGAAGAATCTTGGCCGTGACTATTACAAGTTGCTTTTGTTGACAAGAGTTTCATTTTTTTGTATTTTTGTGGTGAAGGTGGAAGGAATATTAATGAACAACTGTTTACTCTAAAGCAAGGAAGGAAAATAAAGAATGTTTGGGAGAGAAAGAATGTTAAAACTTGTTTAAGTTTTTTTAAGATGAATTGTTTGAAGATGAATTGATGTTGGAGTAGTGAGGTGGGTGTATATATTTATAGGTACAAAAGAAATGGTAGGGCCACGTGGTATTCCAGAAACTATTTTGACTAAAATATGTAGCCTTTTTCTCATAGACAAAGAAATTGAAAGAGACAGAACCAACCAAAATAAAATCATTTTATTAAAATGCGGTAATTAAAAAGTGCTAGGTTGCTTAAGAAAAAAAGTGTTATGTCCACCGTCCCAACCATATCACGAGAAGTCCACGCTGCCTAGTATCACTCAATAATGAGTAGCAATTGAAATTTTAATATTTATTGCCTAAAATTACACCAATCATACTTTTAATTAAGATTAATTTCTGCATAGATCTTTGATTTGTTTTTCTTTTTAATTCGATAATTCAAGTGTTAAAATGTGTCTGTCGATGATTATATAGACTATATAGATACTTTTTTTAATATACTCTAACATAAATTCAAAAAAAAGACATATATTTTGAGACTTAAATGAAAAAAAAAATTTAAGAGATTTATGCAGCGTTAGAACTAACTTAAAAGATAGCTTAATTTTTTTATTTCATCGATACAAATATTTATTTTATTTTTATTTAATAATTATTTTAATAATAATATGTAGAAAGTGTCTCCCACCGGGTATAATCTCGCGTGGGATTTCAGTTGGATTATTGGGCAAAGAAACAAAGCATATTCTGCATCCCGCGTTACTGAATTTGACTTTAAGGAGTTTTGGTGTATGTTTAGATTTAATCACATGAGTCTAAAATTGCATAAACATTTTGAATTTTATTCTAAGTACTTGATTAGTTTTAGATTTTTTTTGCTTTTTATCTTAAGAAATTCTTTTACGTCTATCAAGTTTCTTCGTTAGATTAAATTTTTTTATATGAAATTTGATTTCATTTTAGAGTAAAAAGTAAACGCAATATTCAAATTACTATTTTGGTCGGCACTTTTCAAAGTACAAACGATATGCAAACAACCAAGTTTGGTTAATGCAAATGATTGAATCTACTTTGCAAGACTTGAGTTTGGTTTATAATTTTTTTGACTTAAATATGACTTGTGACGTGTCATAGACTATTTTTAAGCTTGAGTTTGACATTTATAAAAACTCCATACAATTTGTTAATCTACTTAAAAGTCTATTTCATATTAATATTTGTAAATAAGTAATCAAACATATTTTTTAATAGATTAATTCTATTTTTTAATAGATTAATGGATTAACAAATTAATAAATCAATGACATTAAGTATATTTTATTTATTTAACATGACATTTTAAAAAATTGACTATATATGGTATTATAATTCTATTTTATTTTATTATAATATATATTTTTTGGTTTGTAGATGAAATAATAAATAACTTCGCACACAACTACGAGATTTCGAGTTCGAACTTAAGATATAGTATTCACAATATCGACATTGATCAGTTGATTTAAGCCTACATATATTTTATCATAATCTATTTGATTAGGTAAGAAAAAACTAATGTAAAATAATATGATTCCAATTACTAAAAGGTAAACATATTTATAATTTAATATAAAGTTCAAAATATAATATATATATATATATATATATATATATATATATATATATATATATATATATATATATATAATACTAACACTAATAAAAATATCATCCATATTTATTTAAGTATGTTGGTCTCATAGACTTAAAAGATTTTTTATAGCATTTAGTTTGATTTTTTTTTATCTAAATAGACTTCTTAAACTCATATCGGTCATTTTAACGTATTCTCATTCTTAATTATCCGAAATCTTCAATAAATTTGATGTTTTTTCTCTAATCTTATATGACAGTGTCCTTATCTTAATCTAAATTTTTATTTAAATGAAAAACGATGCTCAAACATAAATCAATTCATTTTATAAAATCTATTTGTTAAAAATTTGCTCTCTACGCCAGAAAACATTAGGGTTATAAGTATATGCTCGTTTTATGATACATGCTAGCAGAGATTTTTTTACAAATATATTTTGTCCTCAAATTCAAGTGCTAAAGTAACTAAAAGTGTCTGGTTTTTAAAGCCAGTTAATAAAATCAAATTTGGACTGGATAAATATATTTAATGTGTATTTGGTTGAACTGTGGTCAACTACCAACATAAATTTATAACTCTCTTACCATAATATTTAGAAGCTAGTTTGAATATATACGTAGTTTTTTTGTCCATCCTAGTTTTTCACCGCCATTTTTATGCTTTCAAAATACACATATTTAAAAAAGTAAAATTCCGTTGAGTAGAATTGATTATAAATAAAATTTCTTCCTTATCATTCAAACAAAAGAATATCTTATAAATTCGATTGACATAATCAACTAGTATATTAACTACGAATTATGTTGTAGTTGTGGTTAAATATGTGTACATTGATTAGATTAGTTCCTTAGATGCATATAATGCAGTGAAAAGCAGGAAGAAACAGAAGGGGTATAAGTTGGGAGAAAGGTCATATGGCATGCGGAGTATACGTATATGCGCCGAGAATGCCATACCGACAGCAAATCTCATGGAAAATGGGTCAGTGTGGCCCACAAGGTCCATGAAGACTTAATTTGGACCTTAATAACCTATAATCATGGCATGGTCCATATGCTCCCTCGTTCTATTAACCCTTTCCAATTTCTGTCTGCCACTTTCTCTAATCCAATTTTAACTTCCACAAACATGTCCCGAAATGTTTGTCTATTTTTTGTTTCCTGCTCCTTGTCTTAAAATAATGGCACTATTAGCAAACCAAATTTGTTTGTTTGGAGTCAAAACCTTAGGATCTCTCTCTCTATTGGGCATCAAGATAATGTACATGTTACCGATATATTTTTCTGTTATAATTAGGAGTATACTTTTTGATTGTATATAAATACGCTTGCAGCTAGAGATTGCATGACGTAAGCATATCGTTTATGGAATATTGACTAGCAATTGATATTAATTTTAATATTATCGTGATAATGGATACGATTTTGAACCATACTATAATAACAAGCTTAAAAAGAAAATTATAAGATCGACGTTACCATGTGTAATGCCCGCCTTTTGTGTCTTTCACTTCTTTTCTTTTTATTTTTTAAAGCAACTTTTCTTGTTTTTTATTATATCATATTTTGATCGAAGAAATTTGTTATTTGCACGTACAAATTTAACACAGTATTTGACATAATAATATAGTGTTTATGGTATAAATTTAATACAGTATTTGTACAGCGAACATTAACTTTTTTAATAATTGAGATTTTTTTTACACAAATTTATGTTATTAACTACTAAAATTTTAGTTAATTATTTACTTATTTAATATATATCTCATTAACTATTAAAATGCAAAACATTAATTACTTTACAATACTATAATTTAGTGGTTAAATAAGTACTCTAAATGGTTAATGTAATGTGTTTTAGTAGTTAATAAAATATATGTTTAATAAGTGATTGATGACATGCATTTTAGTAGTTAATGACATGTATTTTAGTAGTTAATGAAATATTTAAAGTGATTAATAACACAAATATGTATTTTGTGTTACAAACTGTTTTTATATTTTTGTTAAAAAATATTTAAAAAACAAAATTTTTGCAAAGAAAATTACAAAAAATAAGTATAACGGTATATCTTATACATACGGTGTTTGTGTCAAGTTTTATATTTCAATAACACAATGGTTTGATTGAAATAGACTTTACCACTCAAATGCAAAATTATAAACTGATCTCTAAATATCTCTTTTTCTAGTAATTTTATAGACCAAAGTCACTAATAAAACATACATAATTTAAAGACTAAATTAATTAATTAAAGACACATTTAAAACTAAAATAACCAATAAAAAACATATTTATATTTATTTTATTTTATAATTTTAACACATTTAAAGACTATTGTATTATTAACACACATATTTCAAAAAAATAATAATCAAAACATAGTAGCAGAATTTATAAGATATATATTTCTCTTTATCATATCATATCATTAATTTTTTAGTATATTAAATACTAAATATTTTTTTTTTCAAAACTATTTGTGATCGTTACCCATACAACCTACTATAACCGAGAAGGTTGAATTTTCCTTTATAAAATTCAAACTTCTATATAGTTAAGAAGAATCAAAACTTTTTATCAGATTGTTCAACATTTATTAAATAATAGAATTGAATAAATTTCTTTTAGGTTTTAACTCATCGTTATTAGGACAAATGAAGTCATATAGTAATCTAGAGTTTGCATTTATAAGTAACTAAAATCTGATAAAAAGTTGTTCTATTTAAAATTCAAATTCTTTAAAATAATTTATTTTTAACTAAAATTTATTAATCATTTCAACACAATCACAAACTAAACATGATAATTAATAATCTAATTCTCATTTTTAATTCAATTTTACGTAAGAAATTAAAATAAGAAATTTGTAATTCTAAATGTGGTTTTGGCGCAAGGTTTTTGTTGGCTCAAGGGACATATATAGTTTAATACTAAAAGAGAATATTAATAGTATCTTTAAAATTTTTTTTCGTCTTTTAAGCAAATATCTTATAGGAACAGTTGTGAAATTATCTCTCGAGGATCACAGGTGATAAAGTTGTCTAGTCTAGGGACATATTTCACTTTCGTTCTAACCAACCATAGCTGAGTATTTAAAATATTGATTAAAATGAGAAAGAGCAACAAAAAATTTAAAAAATATATTTATTATTTTTAAATTTTAAATTTTTTTTATCATACTTTGTTATTTTTTGACGGAATTTTATATTATCAAAGTTTAATCCCTCGATAATGAGAGGGTTAAGAAAAGAAGAAAAAGTAATTATTGGAGAGTGTCACCCGCCCTTAGTTTTTAGCTACCTGATTTGTTTAGTGTTGGATTGGAATATTGACGTTGGGATAAAGTCAGAGGGTAATATAAGCCAAAAAAAAAAAAAAAGTAATGTAATTTTAGTGACATCCCTATTAGGCTATTAAAGAGAGAGAATGATGAAAGCGTTGATCCGTTTTAGGTAAATAAAGTGATGTATCAAAGTGACGGTTAATTAGGTGGGCGAGGATATTAGTGTTGAATTTGAGTGGGCTTTTCAAGATCCAGGAGTTAATCCCGCGCTCACTGATTTGCATCGCATCTTTTTCTTTCATTTACTATCTCTAATACTATTCTTTTCATATTTTTTTTTAACATTGTTGCTACGAATTATGAGCGACAGCTAATCACGCATTTAGCTAACTGGCGTTTGGAGGTTGAGGTGGGCTGCTTCAAACCAAAATCACTGTGAAATAGCCCTATCATTTCTTATATATAATTTATATTTTAGGATAAATGTTTTGCATCCTACATCCAATTAACTATTTCAGACAGAAAAAATAATTTTATAGTTATTCAGACAAATCCAGAAATCTATAGTACGGTGGGTCAAAAAAATTAATAATAAATTTTGATTTAAATAAAATTACAACAATTATTTTTGTAATAGAAAAAAAAATAGTTATATAATATATGTATGTGTTATTCCATGAGAAGTTAAATAATGTGTCCATGTTTTCATAAAAAAGAAAGAAGGGAAATATATGCATTAGAAGGAGAGAACTCAAATTATGTGTGCTCTTTCTAAATTTGTCACTAAATAAACTAAATAAATGTAATATGTTAGTGATGTAATAGAAAGAAAAGTTAAAAAAAAAAGTGTTGAATGGTGTGAAAATTAAAAGGAGAAATAATTATATCACAAAATGATATTTATTACTTATAATACCACACACATTTACGGTATAGGAGAAACTCATCAGCTCCTTCAAAATAGAATTTGACACTACATCTTTATCCAAAATTTTAAAATTATATGAGGTCATCTCTTTTATATATCCAAAATTTAGCTCATTCAAATGTGAGTTTTTTACATCCTATACTTATACTGGCGTTATTATGATACCATCTGTTGCTTTTGACACTCTCCTAAACTCCTCATAAGATTTTTCCAGACTTTAGTGAGTTTTTGGAACTCAACTCACACAATCAATTAGTTTATTTTCGTAAAATATAATTATTTTTTTTATATTATTCTCTTTTACGTAAACAAAACCTCATTTTAATGTTGATTTTAGTATAAGAATATGTTGGACAGGCGCTACTCCTATCTAGTGTGAATGTGTGATCCTTGAATCACCCAATGTGTTAAATGTAGAAGTGTTTTGAAAAAAGGGGGGCAAATAAAACAAAAGATCACGTGGATTGTAGTAACAAGGGCTTTATTAGAGCATGTGAAACCCTCGTTTAAATGCCCCCTTAAGACCCTTCGGAACATATACATATAGGTCACCGGGACCATGACAACTAACATGAAGGTCACAATATTAGTTCTTAGTTCACTCTCACAACGAAGAGACAATACAATGGCCAATTGGTTTAATTTGTCCCCTTCATTCATCATTGTATGTCCCACAATGACCCCACGGTGTTTTATTTCCCAACGGCGGATACGTGCATAAGGGGTTAAATGGATCAATTTTACAATATGTGTAAGGTTGTCATGGAAAATTACATATACTGTCTCAAATTAATATACAAAATATGTAGAATATAATAAACAAACTTTTTGAACAAATGGACTCGAGACTTAATTTCAATGATAAATATGGATAGTGGACTTGTTGAATGAAAATTGCAATAACAAATCGAAATTCAACACTGATGTCGTTTTGTTTTTTTTTTTGTTTTTATTTTATTGACTGAAATTATGTATTTTTTTTCTGTCAACTAAACATTGATGTACTTATATATAGGTGTTTTGTGTTTTAAGTTTTAAGGGTGTGTTTTAACTGAGTATTGGTAATCTTTCAATTGATTTGTGTTTGTTTGTTAAGACTTTTACGTTAGATGCAATATAGCCTAAAAATAACTTTATAAGTGGGATAAATTTTTACCATAAAAATCAATTTTGTAAAATTGAGTTAAACTAACATTAGTTTAAGGTATTAGGATCCTACTTATATAAATTGAGATAAAATTTAAAGAATTACATAAATGAATTTATAACTAATTAAAAATCTTAATTTGTTGAATACAACATTCTATTTATAATTTTTTTAGTAGATAATTGTTGACACCTAATTTTGTCCGTTTTATTTAAACATGTTTATATAAAAAAAAATATATAATATTATATAAAAAAATGAGAAAAATATAATAAATACAAATAAAAATAAATAATTAGACTATAAACTTTATACAATCATGAGTGTTTTTGGTTCTTATTTGTCTCTGATTCCTGTTCAGGCGTTCACTCTTTTCTAAAACAAAAAAAAGGTACATAATCGAATAAAAAGAAATTGAAAGGAAATAGATTGATGACAATAAAAATCAACATAATGGTGACCATTTGAATGAAAGGAAACCGAAAACAAAATAATGAATAATAATAAAAATCAGCATAATGGTGACCATTTGAATGAAAAGAAACCGAAAACAAATTGATGAATAGTAATAAAAATCAGTATAATTGTGACCATTTGAATGAAAAGAAACCGAAAACAAATTGATGATTAGTAATTGGTAATTAATCCACAATTATTTCTTTGTCTTTTGTAACCTTCAACTTGAAAGTTTATAAATAGTCTACACCATGAGTAGAAAAGGAGAGCACGATGGAGAGTAAAAAAAAATAGAGAGAATAAGAGGCAAAAATAGGGAGAAGTAGACAATTGAAACTTTGATAAAGTCAGTCTAGCAAAAACCAATTGAGCAGGTATCAATGTTCTTATTCTCCTCTTATTTTCTTTTTATTATTGCTTCAATTTAATAAAATAAAAACGCAATTTAGTTTTTCTAAGCTTTTATTTTTTTAATCTATTGTATATGTTCCTAAAATTGTTATGCAACACATATACTAAAAAAAAAATATAAATAATTTATGCTTATAAACCAATCACCAGGTAAAACAAACTTCAACCTATTGTATCATAACACAAAATTCACATAACAAACTTCAACCTATTGTATCATAACAACGAATAAATAGTTTTTATTTATTTTATTTTTAGAATTAACAGTCGCCGCCGCCGGATGAAATTCATCCTCGCTCGCCGCGCCACATCACTTAGTGGCCTTTATGCCGTGACAGATCCAACAACGCATAAGCAAACCCTTTAATAGGCTGCTTCACTGTCGTGTCCATCTGTTTCGTGCATAAACCATCGCATTACCGTTGTTTTCTATAAAAAATCAATTGTTCTTTATTTAAAAAACCAAAAAATACAAAAATTAAAATATACAACTTATGAACAGACATCTCACATTTTTTGTTATTATTATTATTATTGTTATTATTATTATTATCACTATTATCATTATTACATTTTTACTTCTAGATACATATATAATAATAACTATAATAAAACAATAGTCAAATAGAGTAATAATAAAATCGGATAACACATAAATACTTTCTACCCAAGAACTACGTGTGTTTTGATTTCCCTATTGCACCTGGGGATACGTAGGAGCAAGGTTTTTTTCCTTGTCAAACCAAATTATAAAAAAAATTATTTTTGTTTCTTTTATTAAATGTAAATAATTTATTTTCCTTTTTATTATTATTTTAGGGGGTAAAATAAATAATTAAGTAAATAAATAATTTGTATACAATTAATTATAGGGTAACCGTTTTAACGGTAGGGTAATATTACTTTCTCTACTCGCAATGGACACCCGAATCCGTTATTTTGGTTCAAAAACTTTATTTTAGGTTTTATCTAATTTTTTCTTTTTTTTTTAAAAATAAAAATAAAATTAGTGGCGACTCATTTTTCGCGGACAAACCGGACGCGACAGCTGGGGACTCCGCTGAGGAATTTTTGAGAGTCAAGCCCAACCTAATTAATTTTATATAATTATTTATTTATTTTTATTTATATTACCCCTCTTGTTTTTATTTGTTTTAATTATTTTATTATATATTTATTGTGAATATAATTGTTGTGATTTTATTTATTTTTGGTCATTGATATGCATTTATGGTAATTTGTTCTAATTGTTTTATTTTATTTATATATCTAAACACTACACTAACACGCGATTCATACACGTATGAGTGAGCTCTATACCCAGGCTGAGTGCAACCTAAGATAAGTTAGAGACTGTGTAATGATAATCTTCTGGATGTACATCTTGTTTGGTTGTCATGAAAGTCTCACCTAGAGTTGACCTTTTCTAAAATATTTCCATTTTAATAGTTTACCTATTAATTGGTTTAATATTTTAGAATTGAGTTGTGTGCTCTAGGAACCAATTTAGAACTATAGAGCTCCCCATGGTGAAGGTTCACGTTAAAGACTATAGAACAATAAGAAAATAACCATTTATGTCACATGCATATTTGAGAAAAAAAAAACGAAACTACCTCTATATCATATTGCATCCTATAATCATGCATATTGCATCTTTTTATTTCATTTTATGACATTTTAAAAAAAAAATCATTGCATATTAGGAGGTAGTAATTTTTGTTTTACATAATAATTTCATTCACGTTTTTTACATTCTCATAACATTTTTCTTCATGAAAAAAAATAAAAAAAAAGAAGTAAAAAAAAAAGAAAGCAAAAAAAAAAGAGTATCATGACACCCTTACCAAACATGTTCCCGAACTAAAATCATGGATGAATTGGAACATACAAAGATGATTTAAACCAATTGAAAGACCTTATGGATAAAAGCTTGGAAATCTTAAATACCCTTGATACCTGAAATCATGAGAATCCTTCATGAAAAAAATATATCACGAAGAACTCATGTTTACCCCTTGATTTCATAAGTCTGACAATTTTCACCTTTTAGTCTACTTTTGGTTATACTTTACCTCAAGTCACTTGTCCACAAGATTTGAACCTGATATTGATGAGATTCATCTTCATCATCCACCCCCAACTTCTAGGTCATGACCATACTTTCTTGGCTTTTCACCACAAGTAAACCTCTAGAAGTTTGGTCGTCTATGTTGAACTTTCATCGTTACTGCTTATTACTTTGATGCCATGAAAAAATTCATCAATCTAAAAGAAAAATTCATCATTACCTTTAAGGACAATTGAAAAAAACCTCGACCAAACATTATGTTGAAGACATTGACAGTGTTGCGTATAGTTTCTGAGTTTATCCAAGGGATAAAGTCAACAATAAAGATATTATCAACTTCTCTCGTGAATTTTGATTTGATTACGAAGCACTGATAATATTGCTAAGGATAAAGTCTTACGATACTTTATTATATTGACATACTCTTGTTTCCTTAATATTATGAATATCAATAAATGCATTTTGTATTGTTTCCTTTTCCTTCTCACCCATCATATATTTCACAACTTCTTACCAAATATTATTTGTCTTTCTCTTCTTTAAACCATGTACCCAAGCATATTTGGAAGTAGTCCATTCATAAATAAGTTTGCTAAGACCTGATACATAATTTTAGTCATGCTATTAATTCCACTGAGAGCGATATAAATAAACTCCACTATTTGGATGGACCTTGATATGTTGGGGCATGAAATTAACGCCACATTAATCCCCTAGAAAAGTCATTTTACCTTTTTCATTATCTAATTGTGCTTTGAATATACCAATCACGTGGGGGAATTTGAAGTTTGTACCAAGGATATTCTAGTCGTCTATGAATCAAAAAGTTTAAATGTTGAAAGTACATCAACATTGAATGTAATCCTCAATCAGCTAAATTAAGAATGGAAAAACTGGATATGAAGATAATCATTTATATACACATACTAGACAAATGTCTATAAAAGAAATGAAGTAATTTTTCATTATGTCCTTCAATGATATAATCAACTAGCTGACGTTCTAGCTACTTAATCTTCAATGTTCAAAGTAAGTCATGATGAAGAATAGTCACTCACAAGAATGAAAGTCACGACTATCCTACTTATTATCAAATGTATAAGAAAAGCTAGATGGAAAGTTCTCATACCAAATACTACCTCATAAATGTGGAATACCCTTCTTGAGTATCATACTATAACTGGGGCACCCCTTTGTTCCTTATTGTATAGAATAAAGGTAGTGCGACCCACTCAAACAAAAAATCCCTTATCAAGAGTGATGATCTGTGTTGACCGACTGAAGTCAATTCAAGAAAAATGTTTACTGCCTCATGTCAGAGACAATTATTTCAAAAGATCTTAAAAGAAGAACATATGAACTTCGGAGTTTCAAAAGAAAGAATTAGCGCTCAAGAAGATTTTACATATCTTAAAGGACTAGCATGACAAGTGGACTCCCAACTATATGAGCCCCAATACCATAAAAGAAAAATACATTCAAGTGTGGTTCTGATGCACACCAATATGGATCGAGAAGACTTATCACTACTTGAACATATTGATGCTTCAAAAAGTATCCATCTAAATGAAGACCTGCTAGGTTGAAAATCCAAAAGGACGACCTAGGCAAAAATTAGGGTATACAAAAATAAAATAATGATAATAATAAATACCCGCTAGGTTGAAAACCTAAAAGGACAACCTGGGCAAAAATTAGGGTAAAAAAAAAAAATAAAAATAAAAACCCGCTAGGTTGAAAACCTGAAAGGGCAACCTAGGCAAAAATTAGGGTACAAAAAATAGTAAAGACCCACTAGGTTGAAAATCCAAAAGGACAACCTAAAAAAACAAAGTTAGGATACAAAGTCAAATAAAGACCTTCTAGATCAAAAACTCGAAGGGAGACCTAGGCGAAAATGAATGAAGACTTGTTGGGTAATAAACCCAAAAGGGCGACCTAGGCAAAAATTAGGGCCACAAAAAAAAGGAAGAAATTCACTAGCTTGAGAATAAAAGAAAATGAGCAAATAATATGGTTTACGCAGATCAAAGTCGAAGCATAATATATTCTGAAAGGTTGTGAAGATAAATTAGGGCAAATCATATCCTTCAAAGTGGATTAAAAACGTGATTAAAATTATGGCATGAGTTATTAACACACTTCTTTTATGAAATACTACTAACAAATTGGGTCATTTACCCATACGAGATCACTTTATCTTTTTTTTCTTTCTATGAATCCTTCTTTTTTTATACCATAGATTTTCTCACTAAATATCATATTCTAAACCTTGCTTCCTTAATTTCTTATGTTGTAAATCCTTTTGTCAAAATGCATTTTTTATGATAATCATATGTTGGGGCACAAAATATGTGAGTGTCAAGAGGCCAAAACTAGTATGATATCTTTACATATAAGGCAGTGGCAACTGGAGATCAAGTCGAAGATGTTATAAAAATATCTTTAAAGATCAAAAGGACAATCACCACTATGTATTCAAAGTGGTGCACATATCTCATCCATGAATCCAAGGACCATGTTTGTAAGGAGGTGAAAGAAAAAAAAAATTAAAAAAAATTATTGAAAAAATTGAAAAAAAATATAAAAATGAAGGAAAATGTTCATTCATCAAATGCATTCATGACATTTCATATTTTCAATAGTGTATAAATTTAAAATCGGGACTACTGACCCGCTCCCTCTAGTTTAAAAGACAAGATGATTGACCCGTACACTCTAATTTAAAGTTGGGATGATTGACCCGCACCTTCTAATTTAAAAGCCAAGATGATTTCCCATTATCTCACATTGATATTCTGGGTGACAATGCGGCTGACCATTCGGTCTTCTCTTTTATGGATGATTTCTCTGGGTATGATCAAATTAAGATGGCAACCAAAGATATGGAAAGAACGACTTTCATTTTTGGTATGAAGAATGCCGAGGCGACCTACCAAAGTTCTATAGTAACCTTGTTCCACGACATAATACATAAAGCGGTAGAAGTTTATGTAAATGACATGATTGCTAAGTCACAAATAGAAGAAAAACATGTTATTGATCTAAAGAAACTCTTCGAAAGACTTAGAATGTTTAAGCTAAAACTTAATCCCTCCAAGTGCACTTTCGGCGTGAGGTCGGAAAAATCATTGGGACTTGTAGTTAATTAAAAAGGAATAGAGGTCACCCCGATAAGGTTCGGGCCATTTCAGAAATGCCTCCTCCAAGTACAAAAAGAGAAGTTCACGATTTTCTTGGGCGACCCATCGCTTGAGGTAATACATGCTTTTCCATACGACTTGCTTGATATCCAAGATGAATCCGATCAAGTACATTTTCGAAAAAATCTGCTCCCACAAGGAAAATTTCTAGTTGGCAGGTGATGTTATCAAAATATGATAATACCTATGTCACTAAGAAAGACATCAAAGGATGGATGATTATCAGTCAATGCAATATAATTTTCTGGATGAAAGCATCATGGTTTTGTCTGAAGAATGAGATAATGGAAAATGGACCCTATTGTTCGACGGGGCCTCAAACGTAATAGGACATGGGAATTGAGGTTTTCTTAATATCTCCAAAAAAAAGCAGTTCATATCTATCACAACGTGTCAATGTTTTGATTGTACCAATAGCATGACAGAATATAAAGCTTCTGCCTTGGGATTTTTGGCTGCTTTGGAATCAAAAGCAAACGTACTAGAAGTATATGGAGATTCCGCCTTAGTCATTAATCAACTTAACCAAGAATCGAAAACCCGATATAAGAAGTTAACACCTTACTTTACCTACGTATTGTCTTCACAATTTGACAAAATCACCTTTCATCGTGTCCCTTTAGAAAACAATCAACTGACTGATGCTTTGGCTACTTTATCCTCGATGTTCCAAATAAGTTGAAACGATGAAATCTCGTCCATTAAAATGGAGAGTCGGGATCATCCTGCCTATTGTCACGTAATGGCAGAAGAAACTGATGGGAAACCTTGGTATCACAACATCGAACAGTATTTTATAAATAAAGAGTATCTTCCCAAAAGCATCAAATGGACATCGCTTCATCTTGGTGGCAATCGATTACTTTACCGAATGGGTAGAGGCTGCTTTGTACGCCAACGTAACCAAAAATGTGGTGGTCAAATTCAAAAGAAGGGAGTTAATACGCCGTTACGACCTACCAAGCAAGAACATTATTGACAATGCCAAAAATCTGAATAACCAAATGATGGATGCATTGTGTGTGGACCTTTAAAATTCAACACCACAATTCATTCCCGTACAGACCGAAAATGAATGGCGCAGTTGAAGCAGCAAATAAAACATCAAAAAAATTATTCAGAAAATGGTTGTAACATATAAAGATTGGCATGAAATGTTTCCGTTTGCACTACACAGGTATCGTACTTCGATACGCACTTCAACTGGGGCAACCCCTTTTTCCCTAGTATATGGGATGGAGGTTGTGCTACCCATTGAAGAAGAAATCGTTCGCTAAGAGTATTAATGGAAGCTAAACTAGAGGAGTTAGAATGGATGCAAACTCGTTTCGATCGATTGAATTTAATTGAAGAAAAAAGGTTGGCGGCCTTATCCCAGGGTCAATTATACCAGAAAATACTAAAAAGAGCGTACGAGAAAAAATGCGTCCTCGAGAATTCTGGGAAGGAGACTTGGTGCTACAAAAAGATCTTACCCATTCAAAAGGATTACCGTGGGAAAAGGACCCCTAACTATGAGGGCCCCTATGTCATAAAGAAAGCCTTCTCAGGTGGAGCTTTGATCCTCACGAATTCGGACGGAAAAGATTTAGTCCTCCCTCTAAACTCCAACGCTGTAAAAAAGTATTATACTTGAATAAAATACCCGATAGGTTGAAAAGCTGAAAGGGAAACCTAGGCAAAAGTTAGGGTACAAAAAAATAATAATAAAATACCCGCTAGGTTGAAAACCTGAAAGGGCAACCTAGGCAAAAATTAGGGTACAAAGAAAAAATAATAAAATACCCGTTAGGTTGAAAACCTGAAAGGGCAACCTAGGCAAAAATTAGGGTACAAAAAAATAATAATTATAAAATACCCGCTAGGTTGAAAACCTGAAAGGGCAACCTAGGCAAAAATTAGGGTACAAAAAAATAATAATAAAATTCCCGCTAGGTTGAAAACCTGAAAGGGCAATCTAGGCAAAAGTTAGGGTACAAAAAAAATAATAATAAAATACCCGCTAGGTTGAAAACCTGAAAGGGCAAACTAGACAAAAATTAGGGTACAAAAAATAATAATAAAATACACGCTAGGTTGAAAACCTGAAAGGGAAACCTAGGCCCAAAGCCGAGCAAATGACTCGCACCCAAAGCCGAGAAAACGAACCGCATGTTAAAGCTGAGAAAACGACTCGCACCCAAAACCGAGAAAACGACCCGCATGTTAAAGCCGGGAAAACGATTCGCACCCAAAGCCGAGAAAAACCCCCGCATGTTAAAGCCCGGAAAACGACTCGCACCCAAAGCCGAGAAAACGACCCGCATGTTAAAGCCGGGAAA
>JBBPBO010001985.1:14126106-14259796 GCA_037974295.1 Cicer cuneatum
CCAAAGCCGAGAAAACGACCCGAATGTTAAAGCCGGGAAAACGACTCGCACCCAAAGCCGAGAAAACGACCCGCATGTTAAAGCCGGGAAAACGACTCGCACCCAAAGCCGAGAAAAACGACCCGCATGTTAAAGCCAAGAAAACGACTCGCACCCAAAGCCGAGAAAAGGACCTGCATGTTAAAGCCGGGAAAACGACTCGCACCCAAAGCCGAGAAAACGACCCGCATGTTGAAGCCGGGAAAACGACTTGCACCTTTCCACAAATGTTCTTTCCGGACAAAATTAGAGTCGTCATCTTTACTTATCTTTACTTTGATTCTCAAGTAAATTCTAAGTAAAGAGGGGCAGTTGTTCACACCTAATTTTGTCCGTTTTATTTAAACATTTTTATATAAAAAAATATATATAATATTATATAAAAAAATGAGAAAAATATAATAAATACAAATAAAAATAAATAATTAGACTATAAACTTTATACAATCATGAGTGTTTTTGGTTCTTATTTGTCTCTGATTCCTGTTCAGGTGTTCACTCTTTTCTAAAACAAAAAAAAGGTACATAATTGAATAAAAAGAAATTGAAAGGAAATAGATTGATGACAATAAAAATCAACATAATGGTGACCATTTGAATGAAAGGAAACCGAAAACAAAATAATGAATAGTAATAAAAATCAGCATAATGGTGACCATTTGAATGAAAAGAAACCGAAAACAAATTGATGAATAGTAATAAAAATCAGCATAATTGTAACCATTTGAATGAAAAGAAACCGAAAACAAATTGATGATTAGTAATTGGTAATTAATCCACAATTATTTCTTTGTCTTTTGTAACCTTCAACCTGAAAGTCTATAAATAGTCTACACCATGAGTAGAAAAGGAGAGCACAATGGAGAGTAAAAAAAATAGAGAGAATAAGAGGCAAAAATAGGGAGGAGTAGACAATTGAAACTTTGATAAAGTCAGTCTAGCAAAAACCAATTGAGCAGGTATCAATGTTCTTATTCTCCTCTTATTTTCTTTTTATTATTGCTTCAATTTAATAAAATAAAAACGCAATTTAGTTTTTCTAAGCTTTCATTTTTTTAATCTATTGTACATGTTCCTAAAATTGTTATGCAACACATATACTAAAAAAAAATATAAATAATTTATGCTTATAAACCAATCACCAGGTAAAACAAACTTCAATCCATTGTATCATAACACAAAATTCACATAACGGTTTATCAAAATAAAAAAAATAAAAAAAAACAATCATAACAACGAATAAATAGTTTTTATTTATTTTATTTTTAGAATTAATAGTCGCCGCCACCGGATGAAATTCATCATCGCTCGCCGCGCCACATCACTTAGTGGCCTTTATGCCGTGACTGATCCGACAACGCATAAGCAAACCCTTTAATAGTCTCACATTTTTTGTTATTATTATTATTATTATTATTATTATTGTTATTATTATTATTATCACTATTATCATTATTACATTTTTACTTCTAGATACATATATAATAATAACTATAATAAAACAATAGTCAAATAGAGTAATAATAAAATCGGATAACACATAAATACTTTCTACCCAAGAACTACATGTGTTTTGATTTCCCTATTGCACTTGGGGATACGTAGGAGCAAGGTTTTTTTCCTTGTCAAACCAAATTATAAAAAAAAAATATTTTTTCTTTCTTTTATTAAATGTAAATAATTTATTTTCCTTTTTATTATTCTGGGGGTAAAATAAATAATTAAGTAAATAAATAATTTGTATACAATTAATTATAGGGTAACCGTTTTAATGGTAGGGTAATATTACTTTCTCTACTCGCAATGGACTCCCGAATCCATTTTTTTGGTTCAAAAACTTTATTTTAGGTTTTATTTAATTTTTCCTTTTTTTTTAAAAAAAATAAAAATAAAATTAGTGGCGACTCATTTTTCGCGGACAAACCAGACGCGACAATAATTATAATTCACATTTTTCTTTATATAACAACACACTTATGACTAAAATATAACACACCTCAAATTAAATCTTAAGTAGTTAATGAGTTTTAGTTAGAGACAGATAGTTTTAGGAAACTCAAATTCAATTTCTAGTTGCAGCAATTATTGATTAAACTTTATTTACCTCTTAATTGAATTTCAAATTATTGAAGTCCCTTTCTCCTAGTAATGTGAAGGACACGAAGGTTTAGGGGGAAAAAACACACCTCAAGCCACATGTTTATGTTGTCTCATTCTGGTTACATGCATCATGGTAACTATCATATCAACACGACAGTTTCATGTAGAGTTGGCCTATCAAAAATCAAAGGGTTATTTCACTTGCAAACCATCCTCTTTGGATCTTGTTTTGCAGCACTGGTCCAAATCAAGCAACAGAAGCCCCACATCAGCTAGCTGTGTTTCATTCCTCTCTACAGAAATAGACTAACCGTAACTTGTGTTGCTTCTACGAGTTAGTTTTTAATTTTGTTACAATATTATTATATCTTAAAGTTGATGGCATTAACAGCGATTCCTTGGCTT
This sequence comes from Cicer cuneatum, assembly GCA_037974295.1. Lineage (NCBI taxonomy): Eukaryota > Viridiplantae > Streptophyta > Magnoliopsida > Fabales > Fabaceae > Cicer > Cicer cuneatum. The sequence goes on from JBBPBO010001985.1 coordinate 14,128,651, forward strand.
AGGAACTCAAATTGAAGGTTGAAATTTTTTACTTGTCAATGTTTTAGTTTAAGATAACTAATTTTATGAAATTATTATAGTGCTGGATTGTTATGTGATAGTACTGCTCCAGCTAGCAATTAAAAACTTTACGCTTAAGTCCCAACTTAACAAATACCGATATCATTATATTAAACTGTTGTCCAAATTGAAATTCGAGACTTTACAATTGTGTGTGACTTTATCTTATGCATAAAAAAATAAACGCTTGCATCCATATATATATATATATGTGTGTGTGTGTGGATGATTCAAATTGCATGCTTGATTGGTTCGATAAAACATCTTTTATTTTCACAAAACTGTTCCACATGTTTACTCTATCAGTCTATTGATAGAAAAATTAACACATAGTTCTGTAACTACAAATAAAAACAGAAACTAATTTACAAGCCAAACAGACTCATTTATTTGATCGATGGTTCCATAATTTGTAGGTGGGGATATACAGACAAAAAGTGTTAACTATAAAACCATGTCGGCATGTAAATGAATGACTTGTTAACCATTAGATTTTAGGTTGAGCCAAAACTGTTGGACCAAACCCAATGTCTAGTCTTTTAACTTGTCCGGGTCACTTAGTTGGGCTATGTCTAACTCTAACTATGCTTTTTTAGTTTGGGTGATGCTTTTCGCACCCCTGCACTACCCTAACATTTAATTGTTATATATATGATGTCATAAGTTGATCTGTTTGGATGTGACTTTAAGTACTAATGTCTCTACAGACCTTGTGTTTGAGGGTTATGGATTGTCACAAAATAGCTAACTCAAATTGGGCCTGCAACTAGCCTAATTCCGAAACATGACTGGTTCTAACTTTGTTTACTCACTCATTCACACTAATGGTTATTAGTCAAAGCCGAACACATGCCGATGATAACTAGCACAAGTAACGAGAAAATGGAAGTAGGAAGCTCAGAGTTGAGTTCGTGTAAATAGAAGAAGGAACAGTTATAATGTGAGGTCTATAAATACGAAATGATCCAAATATAAAAACCTAAGTCATTCATTTATTACCTTCACACAAAACACTCAGGCTAGATCATGACACATTCTTCTATTCAAAAAATTGGAGAAAATGTGGGGTTAAGAATTTGGGAGATTTCGTACAACTCAATGGAAAAGAGTATTATTTAAACTTTGTAAAACAATTTTATGTCACTAAAATCATTCAAATTATCTCTGCTTAATATTTGGGTTTTTATTTTTACCATTACATTAAAATCTGTCATTTTTATGTAGTTTTTGGCAAGTGGCAACCATCTCCGTTATCTGGTCTCTGTCACACTAGAATATGAAATTTCATTACATCAACTAATCAAGCTGACAACAGAAAGCATATATGACTCTTGTATGGAATGTGTACTTTCTTGTTTTGAATATTATAGTTTGATCAAACAAAACTTTGATCACTCATAAAAAAACGAAACTTTAAGCCACTTAAGAAAATTATTGATATAAATTACTTCTAATTTGGCCAATTCTTTTAGCAAGCAGGCATCTTAATGCTTGTCCATAAGTGGTTAAAACAAAACTGCATGATTGATGACAATATACTATCATGTTTATAGCAATAGCGAATTGCGGAAAATAGCGGTTTGTACAAATTCCGCTACGCAACAGCGCTATAACGTAGTTATAGCCGCTATTTGACAATATTTTGTACTAAATAGCGTATCAGTGGTATGAATTGAGGTGGAAAATCTGACAGTTTGGACTGTAAGACATCTTTGATGCAGCTTGCTCAAATTTCTTGTCAGCAGCTTCATTTTCTTCGAAGTTTGTTTCACTGAAAAATTGTTTCCACCAAGATGAACTCCGCATTTTTGCCTTCCAAATCAGAGCAGAATTGTTTGATGTCAGCAACAACGATAAGAAAAAGCCCTCAAACAATTCAAAATAATACTCGTATATTTTGTAAGAAAATATATTTATTGTATCGATTAAAATATTAAATTCATTTTAGATCACCTACAAGAAGCAATTTCAGTCTACTCAATTGCAAAGAGTAATGGGAAGGGCTTAGACAGCAAGAGAAGGTCACTCACCGGGCGTCCAAATTTGGATAATTGTGATACTTTAGCTCTCTGTTGCCCTGGATAACCTAAAATGACAAGAAAACACCAAAATTACAACAAGGTTAGTTAAATTGAAATGACATGACCAAGAAAACTTTTATTCGTGAGTCAGTCAGTTTGATAATGGCTGAAAATTTTGGGGACAAATTTTCACGAAGTTAAAATCATTGAAAGATGTAGCACATTCAAAATACATAAAAACTAAAACATTCTTCAATGGAAGGCTTATGAGAAGAAAGATACATTCATGTTTATCAGTGTGTGAGAGAGAGATCACATTTAATTTATAATGAAGTACCTGCGAAAATAACAACACCATCAGCAGATACCCTTACTAGCTCAGGAAGTGTTTTGTTTAAATATTTTGGAGACATGTAATCCAAAGCATCTGAGATTATAACATGTGAAAAAGACTTTGCTCTGTATGGTAGAGGGAATTTTATATCCGCAACGCGTACGATGCCTTTCTGCACTAGAGCCTTGCAGTTCCTATCAGCATCTTCTATGTCATATGGCTCCACACCCCATGCTTCAACTTCCCCCTCTCTTAACAATTTAGATACCACTGAACAACTCTCAGGGCCAACATGCAAAACATTTTTCATGTTGTCGCCATATACATTCTTCAAAACAGGAAATGCACTTTGAACTTCAAATGTGCATGAAAAATCACCTACAAGGCAGAAAAATTTGAAATTTGTTAATAAAAGATGTTTAAGTATGCCTTTCAAAGACAGTTTATGTCAAAGAACAATTTTGCATAGACATAGAACTAATATACATGGTAGGAGGGGGATAAAAGAGGGGGAAATATAAGAGAAGAAAAACAAAGAAAATCTCACATCATATAATCTGAAACAGGACAAAATAAATGACATTTCATCGCAGAGTTTGCAGTTAAAAAATTCTTGATGCAAGTAAATCAGTTAAATTGCAAATAAGATAGCGAATTATTTTCCTAAATCTAATTAATATCTAGCCATCCTCCATTCTCACGGTAACGTACCACTTTGATCATAAACTTTACAACCATCTTATCTTAGAGCAATATTACTCATACAACAAGTTCAACAAATATTGCACAAAACTGCTAAAGATGGAAACAAAGGAACCCTCTTAAACCTCTTTTGGTTAAACTTAGATGCAACTGCATCATCGTATGAAAGACATTTGATTGTGACAGGTTATGTAAATATTGTTTCCTGTTATATTAATAATATAGGATATAAAATAGATCTGTTTGGAAGGCATTTAAGAACGATCCAAGAAAACCTTTTTTGTAGGATAAATAAGTTATACAATTGAATACTCAGAAGACAATCATGCACACTACACACTAATATGAAACCCAGATACAGTGTAATAAGGAATAAGGAACAAGCTAGTTTATCAAGAAATTTACACTAAGCACAAGACCCGGTATTGTGCATTCATTTAGATCCACGCCTAGTTTCTCCCTTGAAAACGGAAGTTATGTATTGTTAGGAAAACCAAAAAGGTACTAAAAACCATATGAATTTCTCAAAGCAAGCACGATTGCGAGCTTCTCAAACAATTAAAGCCCTCAACACTCAGGGTTCATATTGTGAAGATTTCCAATGTTACTTTGGTGCACCTAGAATTAAAGAGTGAAGAGTAACCAATCATTGTATTATTTTTCTTAATGCTCACAACATGTTCAAATTTTTACTTGCATTACTTCCACCTAACTTTTTTATGAAAGGAAATGCTAATACTTTTGTCAAGTTAATGGCTTCTCAAAACATAAGATTCATAAAACAACCAAGAATTATACATATAACATTCTGAAAACATGGTCACATAGTTACCTTCCACTCTGCTAACAAAATTCTTCCTTCCTCCAAATAAACCTGTTCACTCAAAAATATAAGATTAGGCAGCTATAAACTGTAAGAGGACAGTAAAATACTAAATAATTATATAAAAAAAAATGTTTATAATTGTTTATTGTCGGATTTAAAAGCAACACGGCGAGATTGAGTATTTTTTTTTTTATAAACCTAGGTATCCCTCGGCTAGCAGTTACCGTATAATATTGTAAGATAACGAGATTTATTTAATGGATTAATCTCTCTTTCAATAGATGTTCTTCCATACGTATCTACCTGAGGTTGAACCCCTAACAACAAGCTCAAAGTATCTACTTACATGATTGAGCCGCACCATGTTGGTAACACTGAGTATATTAAGTTACTTACCTTCAAAGTTACTTTAATATACCGTAAAAGGGTGTTAAAAATAATTTAAGATATATCACATTGTATAAGATATATCACATTGGTCATTAAAGAAAAACAAATTATACGATGAGAAAGGAGTTTAAATCTTGTTACCTGACCCACCACAAGCATAAAGAATGAGAAGAAAAGCTCCCTGAGATTTTAAACCAAAAGTAAAGAGGATTAATCACTATAATTTGTGGATTGAGAAAAAACAATAAAGATGGAAATATGAAATTACCAAAAGGACAAGGATTATGGAGAAAATAGGAGAAGATTTTGATTTGGAATGCAAGACTCCTGAAAGGGGAAAGGTTCCACCACCACGTCTTGTGGAACTTGCTTGTCTTCTTGTCATTACTTCTATTCAAAATGAGAGGCCTATATAACATAAGAAAAATAAAAAGTAATGATAAAGAATCATAAAATGATATTTGATATTTGATAATGAAATGAAATTGAATAAATAATTAATCATCGTAATTTGTTTTACTTGTACTGTAATTATAAGCATGCATTAAACATAGAAGCAGATTATAAATTATAATTGTGAATTTAATAAAAAGGCATTGGATGGATAGAGGAGAATTGAAGATGAAGAGATAATAGAAAGTGAGGCACCTTAATTAGATGACATTCGTAAGTGCATGAAAAACAAGAATGGAATAGAGAGTTCTTAGATCTAAGCGGAAGAAAAAATGGGGCGAAGAAATGGGAGAGATCAGAGAAGCAAACATTACACCGCCAGACTTAAAACTACAGATCTAACATGTTGTGGTTGGCCAAAACGCACTGCGACCTCCATAATGTCACACCATAATACAACAATCTAAATATATTGAGTTTTGCTTTTTTTTTTTCTTCTTTTTTATTTGATTATCAAATAAATAAATAAATTAGTTAATCACAAATTAAAGAAGAGTTCAATTTTCATCCATTTTCCACGTTAAAAGTTTAGATTTAATTTTTATATATATTTTTAATCAATTACAATGATTAAATAATTATAAATATTTGAATTTTATTAAAGTTACTTTTAAAATCATTCGTACAATTGTGATGTGTTGATAATATAATTTTTACAACTGTACATAATAATTAAACTCAATTTTTTTTATAGAATTTGCAAAATAATAACCGATTGATAAATATGAATGATTTTATAAATAATTATAATAAAATTTAAACATTATTAATAATTAAACAGTTTGATTTGATTATAATTTATATTAACTCTTATACCGTCTGAAATTAAATTCATCAATCAAACTTTTAATTGAAATAAGACAACAAAACAGATATATTAATAACTTAAACATACAGTAGTAGCATTGTTTACTCCCTCCATAGACCATATTATTTTTGCAACGTTGACTCACTCACATTATTTATGTCTTTATATTTCAACAAGGAAAGTCGTCTACAAGAAAGAGGCCTAACATTTGTTATTCTAGCACAAACATCGTGGGGGAATTATCTTTTAATGTTCCAAAAACAATACAGTTGCTGAAGCTGATAGATGTTATTTTGGTTCTCTGATGCTCATCCTGATCATGATGTATATCATATTCAAACATAGAATTATATTGCTCTTCTTCCTTAAACGCACACTGAAAATAATAATTCTGCTCTTGTTGTATCTTTTTGTTTCTTTTTCTCATTTTTTTCAATGACAATTCTCTTATTAAATTGTGTAAGAGGTTGAACTCGAGAATGTTCCTCATTGTTTTACGTTCATCTGGTCCTCACTGAAAAAAATGTCAAAAAGAAAATATTTCATTTTTGAGATTTTTAATGAAAAATTTAAAATTTCTGGTAGTTATTTTTCAATACCAGAAATTTTAAAAATGAAATTTTTAATTGAGACAACTACCAAAAATTTCAAAAAAATTTCAAAAATGAAATTTTCGAAATTGAAAAATAACTTCCTAAAATTTCTGGTAAAAGAATTTCAGAATTTTTTTTTTTGAAAATTTTAGAATATGAGAGTATGATCAAGATATCCAAATTTGTTTTAGTTTTTGCGATACACTTAAAAATATTTTAGTAAGTTAAGGGATAAAAATTATAAATAGATGTATAAGTTGAATTCTGAGATACAAAATTCAATTTTCTAAAAATAACTATATTACTCTAACACCTTAACGTCCAAAAAATAGATGGCACAAATCAGACTGGCCCAATTAGAATTTCAAAACAATACATGGCTAGGATTTTGAATGAAAGGATGGGCTCAAATTAAACTGTCCATTCAATCCAGTTAATTTGATACAAAATGTGAAGGTTGTTAGAAGCAAGCATCGCCCCTTATTGAGTCCGGACACATGAGATCGGTTGTGTCGCCCTGATGTATCATGTGACCATCTCGGAGTATGTGTTTTATAGATTCTCTTCCCTTTCAATCAATGGAAGTGGAACACTAGTAGAAAAATGTTATTTTCGAATAAAATTTTGGAATGATTTCAAATATATTTTAGATACGTTTCGCCCTAGAATCTCGTTAAAAAGTAGTTAAATAGTGAACTCACAAACTCATTCTCATTTAAAAAAATTTCGTCAATAATTAAACTTTCATCTCAAATCCTGCATGAAAGTTATTTTGCACATATTTTACACAAAATTTGAACCGGCACAAATCTAACAACTAAATTCATTCCAAATTTGTCTCAAATTTAATTTCGTCTCGAATGTAAAGATGAACAAGGTACTTGTTAACACTTAACATAATGAATCAATAGGGAAGACAAGAACAAGAGTAACAATAAAATGAGAGGCTAGGGTTCTATTCCAAATTTGCAAAATGAACAAGTTATTTATCAATATAGAGTATATTAGAATATAGAAAATGAGAAGAAATCATTACTAATGTTAGATTTTAAAATGAAGGACCTATTTTCGTAAGTGAGATTAAATATAAGATAAAAAATGCAATTAAACTTAATGCATAATAATAACTTTTTTTGACCTTGTCCAAATGATTTTCAAATATGTCTCTTCCAACTTGTTTAGTTTTGTGTATACTAATAAGTTACTTAATGTAACACATCAACCATAAAAACTCTTAACTTGACTAAATGACCAAAATGATCAACATATATGGTATAAAGTAGGAGCAAATGTTGTAATTTTAATAAATCAAGGGACTAGATTAACCCAAGAGTCAAATTTCGCTTGATTAACCAAATCCAAAGACTTTCTAACATGAAGACGAAAATTTATATGGTTAGAAAGGGCACGGTTTGAAACCATTGCAATTTTTGCATAATATTCCATAACATATTCAAGTTTTCCCAAACCCCCTCCCCACGAAGCCGTACACCTTGCAAAAAACCTCTACATATTCTTCTGCATGGCTGATATTTGTTTACATCACAACAATGTTTCATTCTTTTGATATTTGTCCACGTTGCTCTATCCATAATACCTTTTACATGTACTTTTTCTTTGTAAGGATATTTAGCTACCATATGCTACATACTTTAATTTATCTTTTTAAATTTGGGAGGGCACGCCCACTTAATTAAAGGAAAAAGAGAGAAAAAACAATTAAAAGGGATTTTTGTTTAACAGTGGGTGTACTATTTTTTCCATCAGGAAGAAACTAGTGGAGTAGTCTTCACTTAGTTATCCGTGACCCAATTGATACTTAACATTTTCCTTATTGAGAACTTAAGTATGGATTTGGATTCTCATATTAGTTAAAAATAGGTTAGAATTAGATAAAGATAAAATATAAAAGAATAGATCATACAACCAATGTCATCACCGAAAACTTACTTCGTGTATATATGTGTTATGCATTCTCTATGAACCACATGCAATTTTACCGTCACAATTTTTTTAGTCGCTTTAAATTAAAGCTTATAAATCTGTTTTAAATTTGGATTGTTTTACCTTGATCGAACGGCAAAAAAATTCTCACTGCAAAGCAATAGCCAGTTTTGACTGCATGCAATCCATATCCATTCACTATGTGGATGACTTTTCTGAATTGGCTTATTTGAACTAATCGATTTAGTAACATTGTGAAAATGTTTGGCAGGAAATTTTTTATAACATATCTTTAACATGTTTTAAACTTATTTCTGTAAATTCTTCGTGATTGTTTATAAAACCGACTTATAATTATGAAATAATTTAACTTTATTTTATCTTTGATTATAAAAATAGCTTATACACAAAAAAAAGATGTTTATTCAAATATGTTATCATTTATCCTTTCTCCAATATTATGAAAATATCTGTTAAAGAATGCTGCTGAGGAAAACTTACATGTTATTTTCCTCCATATAGCCTTCTTTTAGATTGTTTATTTATCATAATTAAAGAAAGGTTTGAAAAGTTTTAACAACCATAAGGCATTCCTAAAAGCATCAGACAAATTGCAATAGGATAATGGTAATTAAGTCATGAATCAGATTACATAAAGTCATTCTGCTGTAGGAATCTTATTTTTGCACCCCCCTGTACTGCTTTTTTGTTTCAATTAGGTAATATAAGAGAATATCTGCAACCTTTAACAAAGTTTAACAAGAAAAGTTATTAAACAATGATGACCCTGGACTTAGAGAATCAGTAGGAATGACGTCAACAATAGAATTACTATTATATGGTCAAATGATAAACTTAAATAGATAGTATCAAACAGACCCAACTAAGCATAATTGGGACCTGCAATGTTGAAAATAATGATGAATGATGTTTCCCTCTCATTACCATAATGCTTTAATCATTTCATTCTCTCAATCATCACCTTTTTATAGCCTTCTCCTTTGTTTCTGTCATTCAATCTACAATAGCTCACAAGGATATGAAAATTCTAATAGAGTTTTTATACTACTAAAATGTATTCTAATAGAATTTTTTACTATAAAATGTTAGACGACGTATACTGTACACAATTTAAGTATCTCTGTATTAATATAAAAATGGTTTAAAATTAAATGATGGGGCACTGCTACTTCATATAATAGGAGTGAAGTTTTTAAAAACAAGGTTAAAGTTATCCAAAATAAGAAAAGAGTGTTGAAATATAGTATTGCAACCATGACACATAACATAGTGATGAATAGGTAAACCAATATATCCTACGAATAGGGGTTGCAATGACAATGTTGAAAAAAACGTTGTGGTAACAATCAACAACTATTTGTGTATCGATGCACAATTTTTTAGTTATTTCCCTTGGACCGGCATAAAATACTAAAATGTAATTATGATCTTAGAAGTATGCTTTGACACTAGTGATTGTTTGAAATCTAATTTATTTAAACTTTTTTGTATTAAAAAAGTTTAAACTTGAGAATACTTAATTAAACCCTCATTTGATTCTACTAACTCTCATCACCCTTTCTTTCATATTGTTCCTCCATGCAAAAAGTAAAAAACAAAAAAATGAAATTTTACTTGAGAGTGTGTGAGAGAAACAAAGAAAGAAAATGAACTATGCATCTGTCCAAGCAGCAAAAACTGGAATCTGAGGCAAATTAGAAAGAGCAGGCCTAAGATGAGTTGAAGGATCCCAAGAATTCACATTGCTACTATTTGGAGCAGAAACCAATAGTTTTGAAGCATTTGAAGGCATTGATTCAGAGAGATTCTGCAAGCTTGTTCTATCAGGACTACCTTCTCTTGAACTGTTCAAACTTGTAGCCAACGAAGAAGGATTCGACACGCGATTTCTCGTCTTACTCAGTTCCTCTACTACTACTTCTTGATGAAACATGTTTTCCAAAGAAACTGTGGAAAAAGATTGATGGGTTTTTTCAGTCTCAGTCCTTGGTGGATTCTGTTCATGTTGTTGTTGGGAGGAGGATTGATACAGAACCATGTTCTTCTGCATTAAAATGGTTTCTTGAGTGTTATCATATGAAGAAGAATGAGGCTTGTTGTGATCAAAATATTGAGTTGTGCCAATATCTACTTCTTTGTTCTTTCTAGCTAGTTCAATGCTTAGAAGGTTACTACTTGACATGATTTTTTCAACATCATATTTTGTTATGTCAAAGTTTGTAACTGCATTTGCTCCTCTGAATTTTATAGCAGCAATGTCATAGGCTTCAGCTGCTTCCTCTTGTGTACCTAAAAGTTTCATTTCAATCAGAATAATAGTTAGCTTTAATTTATAAAACATTAGATCATATTTTAGTGAACAAAGTTACTCTAAAATAGAGACACCGATAGTAATTTATGAAAATATAAATAAATGAATGTTATGTGTTGGTGTCAGACACCGAAACGTATCAAACACTAGACATATCTTCGGTCTTCAATCTAAAAATGCCAATTATTAATCAAGGGAAAAAAATTAAGCAGAGAAAATGAATTTACTCACTGAATGTTCCTAGATATAGATCTTTGTTACCAGCCACCCTACCAATTCGAGCTTGCCATCTTCCATGTTGGTGGTGTCTGCTACCAAGTGAAAAAAAAACTTTAGAAACTTCTTTTTCAAATATAAATATTATCATTAATTAAATTTTAATAATGATATACTAAGTAATTGATAACATGTGACACCTTGTAACTCCTCTGTACATGGAAGCTCCTCTTGAGAATCCACTGCTTTTTCTGATTAAGCAAAAGTTAAAAATATTATAAACAAGTAACATGATAGATAATCACTTGACTTTTAGATAATACTATGAAAGAACTAGCAAATATTCTTTTTACCTTCTTAAATGAGCAACATATTCCTGTCTGGTCATATTCTTCATTTCCTCAAGTTGATTTTGATAATTTTCCAACTGTAAAAAAAATAAAAAAATTAGTGTCTTTTATGACCAATGTTCAGTCACTGTTACAAAAATAGACCTTATAAAAAAAACTAATGATTATTAATATTACAGGGAAATTTATGTGAGTGGATGGTCCCCAATACTTGAGTGCTGCCTGATCATAAGCTCTCGCAGCTTTTTCTTCCATATCATAACCCCCTAAAATCAAAATTTTGGAATGACTCCAATATACATTAATTTTCCTCTTTTGTTATAAACATAAACCAAATATTAAATTATATCTATCTAATATAACTCCCTAGTTAATCTAAGTTCAGGGAATTTTAGCCAGAATCTAATACTAACAAAAAAGATACATGTAGGACTTTGGAATCCTTACCAAGATAAACTGTGTTACATCAAATATTTGAGTAGCAATCCCCACAAAGAAAAGAAGAAAAAAACAAAAACAAGAGTTAGAGATGACAAAATAAATGCAAAATCTTTCAGATTAGATATGTCTGAGTCTGACCCCAAAAAAATACACTAGAAAAAACAAAAAACTAAAAGTGCTCATTTTTACCTTGTCTTCCTTTTCTGCTTTGCCCTTCTTTCTTGCAACTGTTGTCCCATAGATGAGCTTCATATCTTCCAGTCCACCTATGCCTAATAACCAAATTTAAACACCCTTTATAAATAAACAAAAGAGAAATAAAAAAAACTTTAATCAAATAATTGAATTCAAGCCGATAATGAGTTTTAATTAAAAAAAAACGATCAAAAGCACTCAAGTTCGAATCAAGGTCGGAATGATTATTGGTCAGACTCTACCGTCAAATTCCGGATTATCTTCTTACTTGCATGAACCAAAACAAACATCATCTTTAAACAAAAAAAAGTGCTAAAAACATTTGGGAGAAACAAGAAGAGAACTAAACACACCTTGTTACACCTCTATATTGTGAAGTTCTTTGTCCAAAAGTATCAATAGATTTCCTATGAACAATTTGCTTCTGTTCAAACTTTTCATGTCCTCTTTTCTTTGTATCAACAACAGCAGAATTATCAATAACAGCAGGTGATGACATACGCTGTGAGCTTGTAACACAGCTAGACTGTGAGCTAGGACTCATTGACAAGCTCAAAGAGTGCAAATCACCATAAGCCATTGATCCAATGGTACCACATTCACCTTGATCATTTTCCTCCACAACAGGAACAGTCGTCTTTGACTCATTTGCATGGCTAGTTGGAAAATTCCTCAAAACCCAGCTCTTGAGACTTGTTAGTCCATTATCCTCAACCATGTTTGAAACATGGTGATTTTCACTTGATGTTTGACTTTGCTTTGACCCTTCTAACAACAAATCATTGTTTCTAAAAGTTGAGTAATACGATGACAAGTTTTGGTTATGAAATTGTTGTTGTTGGTTATTCATGTGTTGAACTTGATTTTGGAACATACTGTCTAAGCTTAAAGGCATTGTTTCTGTGATGACGCTACTACATGCATAATGAGGGGTCCCCATAGCTTCACTACCTAAGAAATTCTCCAGTTTTGGTGCTGAATTAGTAGCCATTACTTCACAAAAATAGATAAAAATAAGTGGTCAACAATTTCAACAATTTCCAAACTTCAAAAACACAAACAAAAAGAGAAAAAGTTTCTAAAAAGACAGAATACAACAAATATTTTTTTGGACTAACCTTGTGTTTGTGACCTGCTAAGAGGTTCCATACCATAAAGAGATCCATCAGATTTGAGGGGCATAATAGGAAATACTGAATACAACCCAACATTTTCAGCTTCAAGTCCATAAGAAAAACCATAGTTACTAAGAGAACCAGAATGGTAAAAACTTGTTGGAACAACTTCAGAAGCAGCAGAAGAAGAAGCATTTGACTGATGAGTATGTGAAGAAACACCTATATTCATTTGAGGAGAGAGTGAAAAACCCAACCAATTATTATTTTCATTGTTAATGTCAACAGCATCATCATCATTTTCCATTCTCTTCATATTTTTTTCTCTCACAAAATCACAAAATAACAGAAATTCCAATGAAATGTTTCTTGAAACAAAACAACTCAATCATTGGGAAACAAGTATACTAATCATACCATATCATATCTACTACTATCTCCATTTATATAAATAGTACAAATTTTATTTTTATTTTTATTTTATTTTTTTAGCTAAATGTTTTTTGTCTTGGATGCAAAAAAAAGACTTAGGCTAAATCTAAAGTCTAAACTAAGCATGAATGTAAAGAAATGTATCTATAAACTCTCATTGGTTTTTTGTGTGTGTGTAAGTATATAAGAGTGTCTCATTAGAAACTTATAGTATTATCTAAAGGGAAAAAAGCAAGTTCCTTTAAACTAAACAAAAAGAATGTATTCCAGCAAACAATGCTAGGTATCCTTCATTCCATAGGGATCTGTGTATGAGAAAGACCTTCACTTTTGCTTTATTCTATTCTATACGCTCCTCACATTCTCTTTATTTTATTTTTTTTTTCTTTTTTCTTTTTCTCTTTTATGCAAAGAGTGTTAATAAATAAATAAATAATTAAAAATAGTATAGTAAAATAGTTATTGTAATCCAAAAAAAGACCTGTGTGTTATACCCAAAAACGGTGAAGGCAGAGACCACATTCTTGTATAGTGGATGCAAAGCAAGTTCAGAAAAAACCAAAGTCCCTCTCAAATTTATTGGTCATGCTATAGGTGCAGTAGTACTTTTGCATAAGCACAAAAATGTAACATAAAATTCATTTAATGTAATAAAACTTGGTATTCCATTTAATGTGTAAGTTAATAAATTAGTAGTGAGACTGAGGAGTTTGTATTAAATTTGATTTCACGGGGTAGATTAGATTAGATCCAGCTCTCTTCTCCCTTGAGTCACTTCAAAAACAGTTTGCAGATGCTCAGCTCTGCTATGGACCCCTACAAAACTTCCTTACTAGAGGACAGGTATGTGCCACCCCATTTTTATAGGGACTGCCTTTTACGACGTCGTTTCCATAACTTTGTACTCACTACTAATGTTCTGCTCTAGACTAGTCACTTGATTTGAAAATACATAATTTTCTACTCATTCTAGTTTTCAACAATTATCTATCGTCAAACTACTTCAATTCACCTTCAATTACTCTTTAAATTATTATTTTGTTTCTCATTATACATAAAATAAGATGATGTAATACGAAATATATATATATATATTTTTATTTTTATTAAGTCAGTATTATTTTAATTTTAAAAATAATTATTAATATTTACTTATAAGAGACGATATATATAATCGTTTAAATTTTAAAAAAAATAATCAAATATTAATTTATAAAAGACCAAAATTTATAATAGAATTTTTGCATCAACTCTAAATTTTATATAATACTTCTTCACCCAAACAATTGTCAAACATATATACATTTTATAATTATGTCTTACGTTACCATAGTTACATGGTATCGATAATATATTCATACATCCATTTTAAGAGATTCAAACTCTAATTACTAACATAACTAACAAGTTATATTTGTAACCACTATTTTTTACGTTATTTGTATGTATTTTATTATCAGTGAAAATTGAATGTTTGATTTCTTTATCACTTCACATTTTTTAACTCTTTTGCTTCCGTCGTGAAGTCATATATATTTTCTAATTGATTAAAATAATTATTGTATTATATTTTTCAAATATTGTATTATCTATTGTTTGTGATGGCTGTGGTTCATGGAGAGTTATTGTAGTTCACTCGCATAGCTAGCCAGAATTAGCTAGTACTACTTCATTGTACTTGGTGGGATTATTAATTAACCAATTCGCTAAACGTGTAATAATTAAGGACTGTACCAAAAATGAATTGTAAGGCTTTAATTTAGTTAATGTATGCTTCACATAAAAGTAAGCTGGTTGAGAGTGAACTTGGTTGTCCCACATTCCCACTACATAGAATAAATCAAAATCCACCTATCTTTATTAAGGGCCTTCATTTCATCGTTCCAGTAACCTCTATGCTTGATCAATAGTGCATACTTTATGGTATTTCATATTTTCATATCGATCTTTAAAATAGTGGTTGGTTGTTACTTATTCGCCTCACCAAAATGCAAATAATGGCAATAACATCAACCCATATACTTTTCATTTTATTGAATTTTTTTTTTTTAATTGGATTTGCACGGCAGGGAACGCCAATATTTTTTTTTAGTCCCTCTCATAAAATTCATCCTCTATTTCTATGGGTATCAACAAAAAAATCTATGTTGGGATCAGTAAAATGTATCAATAGTGCTCTATTCATACAAATTGAAGATGAGTTATGTTATTTTTGTCCTTCTAAAAAGTTTAGCTATAAAATTTAAGATATTTTTCGTTTATATCATTGTTTTATTTAAAATTATCCATTGAAATTTACAAATTAAATTGTTTTATTTTATTTTTTTTATTTTAGAAAGTCGCAAAACGAAAATCTCACCATTTTTTTCCTTTTTCTTTCCTTGTATCTTGGGAATACGTCTATGTATTGCCATTTTTTTTAATTTTATAACAATTGATTAATTATTAATTTAATAAATAAAAAATTAAAAAATCCAAGTTATATTAATAAATTTTTTGAGTAAATGTAACAAAATAAATAATGTGTTATATTAAATTAATAACAACTCTCTCCTAATTTTTCTTTTATTTTGTATATAATAAATAAAAATAATATTATATCAAAATAGAAAAAAAAATATAAAAGAATTGTAACAAGTGAATTTTTTATCTATATATCCCCTTTTTGAAATTTTAATACCAAAATGCCCCACTTTTGAAAACATAGACGGAATTGTCCTACTTTTTAAAACCTTCAGGAGGTCTCTTCCCCAGGGAGAGACCTCCTAAAGCAAATGTTTTTCTGCCCAAGTGAGAGGTCTCTTCCATAGGAACAGACCTCCTGAAGGAAGTTTTTGCATTTTTTGCACTTTTTACAAAATTCAAAAATACCAATTATACCCTTCTGAATTTCCCAAAGTGATTCACAAGTAATTAACATGTTTTTTGTAAACTGATGTTGTTGTTGTTGTTGGGTTTTAAGATTCTGCCTCTGATTTATGAGTGTGATTTCTCCCTCTGATTCTTGCTCTGATTTCTGCAAGTGATGATATCCTCTGATTTCTGTGTGATTTCTCCCTCTGATTTTTGCGTGTGAGTTTTTCCTCTGATTTCTGCATGTGATTCTTCCCTCTGATTTCTGCATGTCATGATATCCTCTGATTTCTGTGTGATATCTGCCTCTGATTTCTCCATGTGATTGTATCATGTGATTCTGCCTCTGGTATCCTGTGATGATATGTTCTGATATCATCCTCTGATATGTGCCTCTAATTTGTGCATGTTAATTATTTCCTCTGCAATCTACATGTGATTTCTTCCTCTGAAATCTGCTGTGATTTATTTCTCTAATTTCTGCCTCTAATTATGCCTCTGGTATCCTCTGATTTGTGCCTTTGATTTCTCCCTCTGATTTTTGGGTGTGATTTTCTACCTCTGGTATCCTCTGATTTATGTGTGATTTTCTTCCTCTAATTACTGCCTGTGATTTTTTCCTCTGATGGTATCCTCTGATTCCTGAATGTAATTTCTGCCTCTGATTTCTCCATCTGATCTAGATTTGACTCTGAGTTAAATCTGGACTAAGGCTTATCCTCTGATCTGGACTAAGTATGGAATAAATCTTGATTGAGTCTGAATTAAATTTGGACTAAGTCTTATGTTCTGGACAATCATTTCTTCTGATCTGGACTGAGTTTTATGTTCTGGACCATGCTATCTTCTGGTCTGGACCAAGTCTGGACCAAATCATTTGTTCTGGACTAGTTATCTTCTGGTCTGGACCAAGTATGGATTAAGTCTAGACTGAGTCTTATTCACGACCATGCTATCTTCTGGTCAGGACAAAGTCTGAACCAAGTCTGACTTATGTTTCCTTCTGGTCAGGAACAAGTCTCCCTCTAACAAGCTTCCTTCTGGTCTGGACCAAGTCTCATTCTGGACTATGTTGTCTTCTGATATTGGCCAACATAGATATCCTCTGATGATGATTGCATTTGATGATATCCTCTAGTATCATCTGGAGTTATCTTCTGTTATCCTCTAGACGAGCCTTCTACTGACATTTTTATCCTCTAGTTGCTTCATCTGGATGTATCCTCTGGTGGTGTCATCCTCTGGTTTTTCACATCCTCTGGTGATTTGTTCTGGACCAGTTATCTTCTGGTCTGGACCAAGTCTGGACAAATCATTTGTTTTGGACTGAGTCTTATTGATGACCATGGTATATTCTGGTCAGGACTAAGTCTGACTTATGTTTCCTTCTGGTCTGGAACAAGTCTCTCTCTGACAAGCTTCCTTCTGATCTGGACCAAGTCTCCTTCTGGACTATGCTTTCTTCTGATCTGGGCCAAGAAAGATATCCTCTAATGATGTTTGCATTTGATGAAACCCTCTGATTTTTGCGTGTGATTTCTGCCACTGATTTCTGTGTGATTTTCTGCCTATGATTATATCCTCTGATTTCTGTGTGATTTCTTCCTCTGATGGTATAATCTGATTCTGCCTCTGGTATCCTCTGTTGATAATTTCTGATGGTATCTTCTGATTTTTTCCTCTGATTTCTGCCTGTGATTTCTTCATCTGATTTTTGCATGTAATTTCTGCCTTCTGATGACATCCTCTGATTCCTGCATGTAATTTAAGCCTCTGATGATATCCTCTGATTTCTGCTTGTGGATTTATTCCTTTGATTTCTGGCCTTTGATGGTATCCTCTGATTTCTGCATGTAATTTCTAATTTATGCGTGTGATTTCTGGATCTGATTATATCCTATGATTTATGCGTGTGATTATATCCTCTGATTTATGCCTTTTATGATATCCTCCCAGAGGCTTAAATAATCAACGCATAAATCAGAAGGCCATAAATCAGAGGAATAAATCCACAAGCAGAAATCAGAGGGAGAAATCAAAGGCACAAATTAGAGGATACCAGAGGCATAATCAGAGGCAGAAATTAGAGAAATAAATCACAACAGATTTCAGAGGAAGAAATCACATGTGCAGAGGAAATAATTAACATGCACAAATTAGAGGCACATATCAGAGGATGATATCAGAACATATCATCACAGGATACCAGAGGCAGAATCACATGATACAATCACAGGGAGAAATCAGAGGGATAAATCAGAGGCAGATATCACACAGAAATCAGAGGATATCATGACATGTAGAAATCAGAGGAAGAATCAGAGGGATAAATCACATGCAGAAATCAGAGGAAGAATCAGAGGGATAAATCACATGCAGAAATCAGAGGAAGAACTCACACGCAAAAATCAGAGGGAGAAATCACACAAAAATCAGAGGATATCATCACTTGCAGAAATCAGAGCAAGAATCAGAGGGAGAAATCACACTCATAAATCAGAGGCAGAATCTTAAAACCCAACAACAACAACAACATCAGTTTACAAAAACATGTTAATTACTTGTGAATCACTTTGGGAAATTCAGAAGGGTATAATTGGTATTTTTGAATTTTGTAAAAAGTGCAAAAAATGCAAAAACTTCCTAGGTCTGTTCCTGGGGAAGAGACCTCTCACTAGGGCAGAAAAACATTTGCTTCAGGAGGTCTCTCCCTAGGGAAGAGACCTCCTGAAGGTTTTAAAAAGTAGGACAATTCCGTCTATGCTTTCAAAAGTGAGGCATTTTTGTATTAAAATTTCAAAAAGGAGATATGTAGATAAAAAAATCGTAACAAGTTGCTCTTATCTATAATAGCTTATAAAATAAGAGAAAGTTGTTATTCATTTAATAGTTTCCCGGTAGAAGAATATGGATGACTTCACATATTACACTTTTTGTATATTGATTCAAGTATTGACTTCAATAGGTGCCATCGCAAAATCCCATTTTAAAAATATAAAATACGATGCAATTTATCCTGCACACGATAATTTCAATTATTCTTCTTTAATCCAAAATTAAGCACCATGTTCTAGCCTTCTAGGTGCATGGTGAATGTGGCATAGACAGTCATGGTCACCCAAGTAGCATTGGGCCAGGTCAGATCATATAACATATCAAGTTATTTTTTTATGGTGCTTTTGTTCTGTATCCTACCCCATCCCACACTTTGACTCTAAAAAAGCACCCTTCACCCTAAATAAAGCTGGACACATTCCTTCAACTTTAATTAACTAATACAATCTAAACAAGTTGATCATTTATACTACATATTTACATTATAATTTATAATGTTGTCGATAACCATTGAATCCTAAATCATAGGTGTTACACTTTCCGACGGTTTCGGTTGTTATTCAAGATTCTTGTGTTTTTTCTCGACTAATCTCCAACCTTTCATTACATTTAATTATACACATAGTATAATTTTATTTTTTTTATAGATTATAACTTAATTTATCCTTCCATATAGAATGTGCACGTTTAATAATAGGGAAAATGTAAGAAAAAAATTTAAATATATACTAGTATTCGATTTGATGAATATAATGATTAGTTTGCATGCAAATTTGCGTGACCGATTTCGTGGAGACAGGAATTCAAGAGTGAATGATTCTGTTTGAGAAAAGAGATCGAAAACGTAGTTTTTGGCAGTAAAAAAAAAAAGAAAGATAGAACGCAGGACCAAACCAGGAGGAATGTTGAGAAATAGAAAAAGACCCTCTTTTTGATTGTGGTAATGATGAGTAAAGTATATCCACCCAACAAGCACTAGAGACCAATTCACATTTTTCCCCAAAATTGAAGAATTTTCTTAAAGATAAATAAAGGAGCTCCTATACATTGCCTTGCCCAAATTTGCATTATTTCCATTCACCGTCTCATTAAACTTAGGTGATGAAGGAGTTATGTCGGTGCCTTTTTTTTTTTTTTAATTTTTATTGTTGGCTTCTAATCAATATTGGACTAGCTAATTAATACAATTCCTTGTCAGCAACCTATTAGGATTTTTGTATATGTCTCACTTTTACTAGAAATATGCCCTAAAAATAGTTTGTAAGTCTACATAATAGTTTTTTTTTTTTTTACTGAACCAGGTCTTTTACCTTGTAAAATTGGTTTTGTGGGATATATTGTTGAAAAAAAATAAGTTTCACCTTACCTTAGTTAAAGATAATGTCTAGGAATAGATCTAACATATTAACAACTATGATCAGTATCATTTGTGAGGCTGGATTAAATTTAAAATCCAACATATTGTTCATAAAATCACGAATATACATATCAATTAGAATGTAATTTATATATATTGTTAGTGTTAAAAGTTTTTATATTCAGTCAATTACAATTGTTAGATAATTATAGATATTTGACTTTTATCATAACTATTACTAAAGTCGTGTTCAATATATTTACAATATAAAAAAATTTACATCGACAATGTATGACAATTAAAATTTATCGATCTAAATTGGTAAGATTATAAAAGTTTCACTATAACAATCAGCATCGTGTAATCAAATAATTTGACTCAAATAGTTAATAAATTTCAATTAAAAGGTGATTTATTTTTAGAATCAAAATTCAAATTCAACCTAAATTAAAACAATATTTTGATATAATTTTACTTCCTTTTGAGATAAGACTCGATGCTCTAAGAACAAAAGTTGTTAAGACAAAAAAATTAGCATCATGCGTTACCCCATTTTTTTGGTATTAAAACAATAAGCAGCTATAATGACAAGAAGATATTGTCACGTCACATTACAAACAGTATACTAGTACATATTATTCCATTGACCCAAACAGTGAACAGTGGAACAAGAATATTTTTTTATCACAAAGAAAATGATCATACAAATCCTCAAACCTTTCTGTTAAGTCCAAAACGTGAGGAGAAAAACATGTCTCTAACCCACAAGGGAGACCAAGAAAGCAATGCAAACAAACCAGTCATGTGACCAAAAACAATTTGTTTGGGTGGTTTAATTGCCAAAACTTTATTAACAACATGTCTGGCAAAAACTCTACCATCCATTGCTTTTTCACCTTGAGAAGCTCTAGCTCTTTCAGCTATAACATCTTTAAAATCTTTATAAAGTTTCCAATTATGACAATCACCCAATTTCTCCAAATTAGCATTCCCTAAATTTGATCTAACGGATCCAGGCACAACTAAAAAAACATTGATCCCAAATGGCTTTAATTCTAAACGCAAACTATTTGTCATTGCATGAACCGCACTTTTGGTAGCACAATATGACCCTGCCCATGGTGTTGAAATTTGACCAACTACACTTCCAACATTAACTATGGTTCCACTTTTTTTCATAGCCATGTGTGGCACTACTTGTTGCACCATTCTTAATTGTCCTAATGTGTTAATTTCCCATGCTCTTCTAATAGTATCTAAAGATAATTCGGCTAAAGGGCCTGTGCTACCTATTCCAGCGTTATTAATTAGAATATCTATACGCCCGTATTTTGATATAATGGCTTCTATAGCTGAAGTAGCACTTTGATGAGATGACACATCGAGTTCGAGTGTCTCTATGTTTTTGTCTGACTCTAAATCAAACATGTCTTGCATCCGCGTTGAGATATCGGAGGCTATTACATAGCAATTTTTATCAGCAAATGCTTTGCAATATTCATAGCCAATGCCACCTTTGGCACAACCTGTCACAAGAACAATTTTTTGGTCACTCATTGTGCTTGATTTCTCCAATTCAATATGGTTTTAAGTTATAACTATATATAGATGGGTACTAATTCATTTAAATTAACATCAAATTAACTATCCAATATGTTAATATGTTAATGTTGGTCATTATTTAATTTGTGTTATTTGTCACATCATTAGGCAAAAAGGAATATTCTTTGTAACATATGCTTCTTGAAATTGGATTGGCCGTCTGGCCGGCTATATGTTGGAATTGTTTTCTTTATGGCTGCAGTGTGATGGGGGATGTCATATTCATGTCACTATCTGCTACACATTTTTGCAACAAACATGGCTCCATAGGTACAAGACATTTTCAGCTTTTAATGACAGCCACGGGTAAGAATTTAACAATGTGAAGAGCTCTATTTGTACAAATTTGATTCTCCATGTTTTACAAATGTTTAAAAAATGAAAATTTATTTTTAGACTTAAAAGTTAAAAAAAAATAAAAATTATAGGGTGAAAAATAAAAATGTTGAAAATTTATAATGACTAAAAATTTATCTAACACTAAATAAAAATCATGTCTAAATAGTTTTGGGAGGCTACAAATAAAATCTAAATGTGAATCTAAACAAATGCTTAATTTGTCAAATAAACCATATATAGTATGAAATTGATTAGTACACGACTACATAAACAAACATGAATGATGATCCTAGCTAGCTAGTATATTGGTTAGTCACAAGTGTAAAAAGGAAAAATGTATTTTAGCATCATTGCATATTTTTCAAGTTAAGTTGATAGAGAAAACCAATCCCATTATGATCACAAAAATGCAAGTGAATGGAATTGCCAATAGAAGCATATGGAGTCAACAGAAAAAAGTGAAATTGGATAGCAACTAATCTGATTACTATCTAACCCTGTTAATACTACAGTGTATATGCATGAGAGAAAAATGTCCTTGTGCACTTTGTATTTGTGAGGGGCAAAGTTTTGTAAGTTAAACTTTGATGGCATTTTCCTCTGTACCCTCTTAGCCCCATTACTTGACTTTACCCCACGCCCAGTACATTTCCACTCTCTCTTTCTTCCCTTCTGTAACATTTATGTTACATGTCGTACTCTTGGATGAGAATCTCTTTTATCACTACTTTGCTGACCACAACATTCACCATTCCCTTTTCCTTTTTACCCTCATCTTACTTCCAAATATCCAACCAAATATTGCACTTCTTTCTGTTCTAAATAGAAAATTATACTTTTAAATACATCAACTTTTATTATTAAACTTTTTCTTATATTTGGTATCAATGAGTATTATTTAATATGATACGTGGTTGTTGGAGAATTCCGCATTTTAACAACAAGTCAAATATTCTAAGAATATAAGAGATTTTGATACTAAACTTTTATTTAAAATTTTAAAACAATAAACATATAAATTGTTTATTTTGTATATTTAATATTTAAGTCATTCATAAATATAAAATTTAATCATTTACATTTGAACAATTAAACAAGAGAGTGGTTTTTAATATAAAATGTTTCATACGATACTGAATAATTTTTTTTAATGGACTTAATGTTTTTTAAAACATTAATAGTTATTATCAATTCCACTTTTTCATAAGTAAGAGTTTATAGTGTTGCAAGTCCTCACTGGTCAATTAAAAAAAATAAAATAAAAAATAGTTATGAATGTCTTCAAACTCAACTTAAAGTAGTAAATGTTTTTTCCTTGTTTTTATTGAATTATATGTTGATCAAGTCATTATGTTAAAATGTAAGGATGTGAATGATGTTAGAATTTCTATTTAAAGATGATGATACATCACTATCAAAAATTTAAACAATTTTAAAAATAATCAATTTACATACCACATGTGACACTTTTGGTATAAATCCATTCACAGATCCAACACATTTCTATCTTTAGTTTTGATATAGGCAAGTCGAGTACCTTCCCTAGTCTACGATTAGTTTTAGCCCTGCACCGTAAGACCTACTAGATTTTCTTTCACAAGGAAACAGAAGCCATAGTGAAACTTGTGGAAAAAATAAAATAAATAGCTGAGTCATTTATTAAAGCCTATCCAAACTATAAACTATTCACATTTCCTAGTACTATGAAAGAGACCAAAGAATTCCAAAACAAAGAGAGGGGAAATCATCTTGGATGTACATTTGATTGAATGGCTGTGATGCAATGGATATTTTGCTTTTTATATTTTTTTATTTAAACTTTTCATTATATTTTACATTAAAATTTATATAATAGAATGCTCTGCCATTTTTTACTTTGTAACATACATGTATTGTGAATACATGAAGGATATATTTTTTTTTTCTTATACAAGGTCGCATTTCAGAAGAAATGCGACCATTTATAGTCATTTATTTTATTTTTTTTGTAATAAATAAATAATTAATTTAAAAATTAAAAAATAAAATTATATTAATAAAATCAAATAAAATATATTTAATAGAAAAAAATACATCAAAGATAATGCAGTGAGTAGATATGTCAAAACAAATATATTCTTATATTATTTTAATAACTCCCTCATATTTTAGAGACAATTAGCAACTTCATTATATTTCGTTAACAATTTCAGAGTTGTTAACAGAATATAATAAAGTTATTAATTTAGAGAGTTATTTGTTTTGTCAAATCTATTCAACCGCATAAATTTTTTATGTATTTTATTTATTTTATTAATATAATTTGTTTTTTTTATTATTTTTATTTATTAATAGTTGTTCATTGGTTATCAAAAAATAAAATAAATGACTATAGGTGACACATCTCCGATATGGTACTTCTTATTGGAGAGAAAAATATATCTTTTAGGTGGTCGTAAAGCATGTATGTGACCTCTTATAAGTAAAAAAATATAAAATATTTTGATATATAAATTTTAATGTATTGAAAATTGTTAAATAAAAAAGAGATAAAAATGAAAAATATCAGAGATGTATTGAAAATTGTTAAATAAAAAAGAGATAAAAATGAAAAATATCGGAGATGCTGCGGTTTTTTTTCAATTTAAAACAGGAAAAAGACAGTTTTTGTCACTCACATAGTTACAAGTAGCTATCATATATCCTAAGTTTACGGTAAGGTGCGATTTTTAGGAAATCACCAATTAGACTTTTAAAATTTTTTAGTTAGTCTCTAAAATTTAAAAAAAAATTAGTTAGTCTCTAAAATTTGAGAAATTAAAAACAAAATTCTAAAATTACAACTAGACAAATAGTTAGGTGGTCATTTTATTTTAGAGAATTCTACGCATTTTTAAACACTTAACAGTTAACATTGTATTATTATGAAATCTTATTTTTTAATCAGATACATCAATTTTTCGACTACCGTTTTTACTTATATTTCATTCTAGAAATAATATAATTTTTTTTGACAAACATTATATATTTGAAGAAAAAAATTGCATACTCAATATATATAACTCTGAAATAAATAAATAAATGAAAGCCATATGTATGATGATATATGAATTTGTTATCACTATGACTTGCACAGTAGTTGCACTATTTTGATTAAAAAAACATTTTTCTATTTATGCCAATTCAGTAATTTACAAATATAATTGTCCCGTTGGATTTAGGAAAGGGAAAAAAAGCATAGGATATTCTTTCGTTACTTGTGCATTTTTACTTTTTCCTCACAGCACTTGAAAGAATGATGTGATAGGTTAGGTTCAAATAATAGTTATAGAAATAGAATGAACGTCACTTATGTAAAAATGACATAAAAAGAACGAACATCTTTGCCCAATTCTTTGTATAGTATATACTCAACTTCCAACTGGTAGAGCCATTGCAAACCAGTTACTAAATTTTTTTAAACGAAAATAGAAAAGATCAAATTAGCATGTGATGGCCAGATAAACAGAACTTCAAAGGACAGATTAACAGCACTTGTATGTAATGGCCCAAAATAAAATAATCCAGCTTGAGGATAAGGGCTTAATATAGGGCCAACACACGTATCACCATGACAAGGCCCAGTATATAAGATAGTTTGATCCTTCCTAGATGGAGCACGAGAGAGAGGAAGGTAGACGGAGTAAACATAGTTACAAGGAGTGACCTATTCTCACCCTTAAATCACTTTGAATGCATTCATCCAAAAAAACATAGTTTTTGTGTCATCTGTATGTGTACTTCTGGACAAAATGTCTTCCAAAAGTACACTTTTGAAATCATGCTTGTTGGTAAATTTGCTTCTAGTTACAACTAAATCACCTTTACTGTTATTTTCAGTCTTTATGTGGTACATACACCAATTTACAACTTCATTATAATCATTCATAATGATTAAAATATGAACAAAAAAATTATAGTGAATCACCGCGATTATGACAAATACTCCACATATCCAAACATATTACTAAATATGTGACAATCGCCACTTCTAACTCAAGTTTTGTTACGAAATAATTGAGTTCACAATGAACCATATAAATTACAAAATATGTTAAGATTTAAATGAATTATACAAATATGAACCATATATATAATATTATATGTTACATTTGAATTGAATTATATAAATAAGACTTTAACCATATATCCACAGCTTATTATATTATATGTTTGCGTGTATGATTCACAGTGAATCCTATTCTAATAACACAACTCTTCTTAAACTGAAGATTCCTAAGGCTAAGTGAATTTACAATTTTATACAGTACAATTAGGCAACAGGAATTTTGCAGCAAACATCAAAAACATCATCTAAGGGAGCATGATCACCTGTCCCTTCGTCTTTCCATGCGTATAATAGCTCTTTCCCTCTAAACACAAACATCCCTCCCTGACAAAATGCAAGAACTGATCAATTTAGGAAAACCAAAGTTGTCAAGTAAAATATTAAGTTTGTATTCATTCTTTTGCCACCAGATTAATAAATCAAACCTGCTGCAAAACACCGCTTCTATCATCTGGAGTGGCTTCTATTGTATAGTTCTTGACCGCTTTTTGTAAAGCATCAAATCTCGAAAACACCTTTGCCTGTTAATGTCAATTTTGAAGTGAAAACACATATTTATCATCATGCAAAATGGCAGTGTCTAACAAAAAATATAAATATTATATACACACATTTGTATTTCAGAAAAGTCCAAGGTAAGTACGTAAGCTTACACTGGCTGGGTTGAAGAAAGTTCGGCCAAACCCGTAGTAGAGGTCTAAAAAATCATATGCCTGAAAGACACCGTAATTGGTTAAAATTGACATTTACAACATGAGTTCTAGTGGCTGAAAATTCAACATGCTATCATCGCATTACCTTGCGGTCAGGATCTGCATAAAGGCAATCCATTGGAAATGGTAACTGCACATACAATATCAATTGAAAAAGAAAATATCAGTTTCGAGTCTTGACGTCAAGTACATGTTCATACCAATATTATATAAATAAGTAAATTGCATGAAAAGTCTTCAAATTTAAGATATTGTTAAAGTATCCATATCCTTCGCCTGATCTAGATAAATTAAAATGACCACCAAAACTACTATCCTTGGCTAACTAGCAGCACAAATGGTGACCCTTCGATGAAGTGGACTTAAAATTAAATCACAAACGATTGAGCCAAAATTTACTTGAGACTAGTAGCTCAAAAATTCACAAGCATAACAACTAATCTAAAACCTTTATAGAAAACTAGTGGCCAAAGATTCCTACTTTTCACCAAAATCAAACTTAACAGATCTAATGCCACACCTAAACTACTCAGAGATATCGGTAAGATAATGATTTTCTAAGGTTACCCATAGAAATAGGACCCCAGTTAGGTGACAAATTTCACTACCAAAATTCGACAAAATTAAAGATACTTGGATGTTGGACGAAAGTTAGTTTTGCAGGATAAATCAAGAAGTCAAGCAATGAAGGTTGCGTTTGATACAATCGACAGTGAGGTAGCAATATTTGTTAAAGACATGCAAGATCAAGTGGTGCGTATTTGATAACCTTTAGAGGAATTGTCGGAAATACTGTAAATAGAGGTTTGACAGATGTTGTATTTGTCAAAATATAGCTGTGAATCAACACATCTATCATATATGTGGTGTGTGTTCAAAATGATAGTTATTCTAGTTTTAATTTTATCTAAACATCCGTCGAAGGGTTGTAAAAGGAGTGGGTCACTTATTGTCAGAAATCTAAGTCTCAAAGCAAAGCAAATAATGATTCTCTAATTTCTAAGTAGGTCTTTCTTTCTTTAATTTCTTGTAATCTTTATCGTCAAATAAAGTTCTTTTTTGGAAGTTCATTATTTATGTTTTCTTGTTCGTTCTGTCATCTACATGACTATTGTCATTTTGTTCTTCCATACATTCATATCTGCAGTGCACACATTTATTTCAAAGCCGATATTATAGATTTCAACATTTTTTATGAGATTCTGTCAAGTTCAGAAGTTTTCTAAGAACCATTTAATCACTTAAGTATACTTTCGTAATCTTGTTCGTTTCAGTTGAAAAGACCTTGTGCATTCAAAGCCTATTTTATACCTTTGTTTCTTTTAAGGATTTTTACTTATCCATTTTCTCGTATAGGAAGTTGTTAAAGAAGCCTTGCGTTGCATTCTCTTTGTTGAAATTGATTTTGTTTTTCTTCATGACATGTCTCTTTGTGCATTGTTTCTAAGTTGTCAGTCTGTTTGTAGACATTCTTTTGTTTCAGCAAATCCATTTATTCATTCTGTTACACTGCATCAGAGTTCTCATGTCAAAAATATTTCAGTTATTGCATTGCATATCATCTCTTAAACTTTTCTGCTATCATTAAAATCTGTTGTTACTTGGTACTTATTATTTATGTTATTTCTTACATATTTAATCTATATTATGTCAATTCTATTTTGTTTCCTTTTATATTGTAATTATCTATTACAGATGCTTTAGACGCGAAGTCCATCAGGGATTTGACATTGATACTGCTTGTCAAAAAAGGCATCCTTTTTGCTTTCATTTGTAATAAGATTACCATTTAACTAGTAGAAATTTCACATTTGACTGATTGAATTGTCTTTTGTTAATGAATTGGTAGATTGTTGTCAAAACCAAAAATCACCATTAACACCCCAAAATAAATAAATAACAAAAACAAAGACTTGTTAGCTGTTGCTTTTTGATGTTTACTCTTTCATGGACTCATAAATCATAATTGCTAGGAAAACACTGAAATGACAAAGAAAGCATTACTCGTTCAGCAAGAATTTGGGCTTTATTTGGGGCACCAACACCCACTGCAATCAGCTTGACACCAGCTGAATCAAACCTTGATTTGGATTCTTTCAAGGCTGAAGCCAATTCCCAGCTTAGAACAACAGCAAACAATCCACAGTAAGAAGAATTACCATTCAAAAAAGTCCTGATTGATAACCAAAACCCAAAGGTGAAGATCATTTAATTACCAGCATGGACATCCAAAGTGCCTCAAGAGTGCCACCACAGCTATTCCCTGCAAGTATTTAACTCTAATCACCAAGCTCAAATTTAACATCGACCTATAATTTCAACTAACAAACTCATACTACTACAAATTAAACCCCAAAATGCTACATAAGTAACACGTAAAAAGCCAAGTAATTGGATTCAAGTGGTTAATGAATTTCAGTTAAGAAGGAATCATTGATTTGGAATCCTAGCAGAAACAATTTTTGGTCGGGCTTTATTGATATCCCGACTGAACTTGGAATTAACAAGGTCATTTTCCCTTGGGAACAGGATGGTTAAAGACAAAAATGTAAACTTTAAGGGACCAAAATAGGAAGAAAACTTCAAGGATAAAAGTGAAACCTAAAAATGAGTAAAAAAGAAAAAGTATAATTTAGTGGTTAATCTATTAATCTATATTCTAGACAGTATAAAATAAAATCTTAGGGAAAAATATGTGCCGAAAATATATAAGATGGTAAAGATAAAAGCTTTTGTATAAGAATGTAAGCATGCTGACCTGGTCTTGGTCCCAGAGATCTTTGAACATGACAGCCTCACCGGCAGCGGTGAAAATGTTAACATCACCGAGATTTTCCGCAATAGTGGGACTGTACTGTGAATTCAAAGCTCTAGTTGAAAGACCTCGTTTGTTGCGGGTGACGACTAGTGAACCCTTGAAGGTTAACAATTTGGGGGAGTAATGAACTGATGCGGCGGGGAAAGTGTGAGAATTTAGGGGGGAGATAGATGGATGAAAAGGAAATCGCAGAGATTGTAGGGTTGTGGCCATTGCTTGGATGAAATTCGAAATTATGATAAACCCTAGAAAAGATTAATTTTGATGTCTCTGTAGATGATGAGACTGTGACCGGAAGATGTGCATATGGTGTGGTGGACACACACAGCCACAGAAATTTTCTTTGGCGGGAGAGGTTTTCTTTTCTCCACGCCAATAACGAGATACAATATTTTCTCTCACTAAACAAAAAGATTATATGATAGGTTAACCATATAAAAAAAGAGAGAAAGATAAATGGATTGTATGGAAATTTAGGATGCATGTTTCATAATACACATTTGTAAATGAATAAATTGTTTAAAAATGAATGATCTATTTTTTTCTTCTATAGTTGTATTATTTAATTAATATCAAATATAATCCTTTTATTATATATTTATGATATAGATAATGTATTATTGTTTAAAATAAGTTAGTAAAAATAATATTATCTTTTTTATTTATATATTTTTATTTAAGAAATGATCAAATGACCGCGATGTTTGAGGACGGATAGAATATTTTTCTCACATATGAAAAATAAATGGCATCCTGAAATTACGTATAAAACTCGGCAAGTTAACTACACCCATCTATCAGACTATCGCTAGAACCGACTCTTCTTCTCTGCTGCATCTCTTTCTATTTCTCACGGCATTGTTTCTTTCTTTTGCCTTCGCAACTACAGTGCTCTCACAGCACTATCTTTTTCTCTCTTGTTTTCAAATGCTACTCCGGTAGGAAAATTGGATTTTGTATCCTTACTAAAATATTATTAAGTATACTCTACAAAATAAAATAAATTTGGATATTTGATTCTATCTTACGTTCTAAAACTACTGCAATAGTAATTTTTTTCTAGTCTCGAAAGTTATTTTTAAACATCGAAATTTTTATTTTTGAAATTTCCAAAAGTTAGTCCCATACGACCAGAAATTTTAAATTTTTCGGTTGAAACTCTCATAAATTTAAAAAATGAAATTTTTGGTATTTAAAAATAACTACTGAAAATTTCGTTCTTGAAATTTACAATACAAGTTTTTTTTTTAATTTCTTTTTTTGTATTTTTCATTCAATTTTTTTTCAGTGAGGGTCTTTCAGTAAGGACTAGAGGAGCGAAAAACAATAATTCATCCCTCGTCATTCTTCAATAGTCTCGATCTAAGTTTAAACGGGCAACCACACCTTTTAGTTGAAGTCCCTAAGTTACTTTTATTTGACTTATATTTTCCACCTCTATCACAACTGAGAATTAGTTTTGACATCCTTCCTCTCTTTCTGGTCTATATGTCAGAGCGAGTAATGATAACAGTTATTCAATTTTTTCGGCCAGCCCCTCTTGCCTATGATATGATAGCTTCTCGTAACTCAAAAAATTGATCAATTGTGAATGTTTTAGTCAAATTTATATATAATGGTGTTTTTTCCATCTCTACTTCAAAAAAAAGTTTAAAAAATTTCCGAAAAAAAAATTACTTTCAATGCACCAATTTCCGATAGAATAAAAGTAACTACCGAAAATTTCAAAGTACAAAATTTTTGATAGTATAAATAGTCTACCAAAAATTTTGTTGGTGAAATTTCTTGTAGGCAATTCATACTACAAAAAATTTTGTGCTTTGAAATTTCCGGTACACAAGTTATATAACTGAAAATTGTATTTTTACAATTTTTGGTAGTGTTAATTTGTGTATCGGATTTTTGGAGGAAACAATTTAATTACCAAAAACTTTGGTAAGGGGTAAGATTTTAAAGTAATTTTTTTTTACCTTTGATTGAATGAAAATAAAAGGGACAAAATTGAATTTTTTACATTTTTGAGGTATAAGTCCAATTGTGAGAGTATAAAATACAATTTTTCTACTTTAAATTATACAGGTAGGGATTAAAATCCCTTTGTTTTTAGGCCCAAATCTTTAATAGCTTTTTTATTATTTTTCTTTTTACTTTAACAATTTGGTGTGGCCTATTTATGAGTGACCATCCAACACAAAGTATACTTTTATTGTTTTTACTAAAATAAGTTATATTCATTCATTCAAATTAAAAGAATATATTGATATGATATCAATATAAATTTGCTAAAATCGAAAAGGATGAATCTGCAAACAAACTTACAACATCCATATTAATAACATAAAACAGAAAAGTGCATACAAATTTGACCGAATTAAAGTGACTGGTGTATCCACATCTCTTGATCTACAATGTTGACGATACTAAAGTCAATGATTGAACATGTCAGTATTTGATCAAAGTTAATCGGCCAATATAAACGAAAAGAAAATCAAAAATTAAACTCACATTCTTAGACATACAAGCACAATAAATATCACAAATGAGGAAACTTTGAAGTTTAGTACGAGGAGTCTCCAAGTCAATAATACTATTCATAAAATAAAAGTCAACAATACTAAAAGAGTCTAAAGATAAGTTCTAATTGACATGCCAATCCACACACATATTTCCTTTCCACCAAATATGAATAATCTAAACATGTCAATGCAAAGACATGAACTTTCGAATGCGTTGAACTAGAATGAACATAGTGTTACTCGTCTGACAATTATTTGTGATTATGTCAAAAAGAATCTTGGAGTCACATTCAACAATGAGGTGGGTTGCCCTTTTTCTCCAAGCTAGCTTGAGACCTAGGTACATCTACGCATGAAGAGCATCAACAATCCAATATTTCTTATGTAACCAATATTTCGTCTATCATCTGAAGCACAAAATAGACTTTCACATCAGCTAGCTCACCATTTCCCTTGCAAGCTCCATTTGTGTTGAGCTTGAGCCATCCATTACAAGGTTGCTTCCAACAAATTTAGGGCTCAAGAAGATAAAGATCACTATAACACTCTTCGATCGTATTATTATAACTTTGAATCATTAAGGGTGGGTTGGTTGGTCTTTGAAAATCTATCTTCAAAAATGGATTTGTTCTTTGAAAATCTAACTCAAACATTGTTGTTTCCATCCACTCATTTTGAAGCTTATAATCAATGTAGCTGAAATGCCCCCTTGAGATTTTTATTAGAGGCGATGTTTACTCTCAATTGTTTTCTTAAACTATTGATCTATATGATGAATGATGTCTTTACAGAGATAGTCATTCAAAAAATAAGTCGTTTTGTTTATTTTGTATTGATATATATTATAAAATTTTAAAATTTGTGCTTTTAACATTTTTCAATTCTCTTATTTTTCTCCTCATCGTCACTATTATTACAATTTTTTATTAATATTATGTTAGATACCTCTAGAGAAATGGATTATTTTCTTGGATATGATAGAGTGAAATAAAGTAAGAGTAGAGACGATTGATGATTATGTTCATAATTTATGCATCTTATCATTAAAATTGATTCACTCATTTATATATTTTTTAAGTTGAAGCATCAATAAATTTTAAAGATGAGATGATAAATAATACCTCAGATTGAAACACTGAAAGATCCAAATTAAATACAACATGAGATATGAAAATTGAGAAAATTCATTCCCCACCTCATATTGGCATAGCCTTTCCTTACACTTGACTCAAATATAATATCCAATTTCAATATATCATTTTCATTAATTAGGTGATAAGTTGTTATCGTTTCCCTGCCCAAAAACGATTCCTAACTCATGCTTTTAATTTGGACGATGCTTAGAAAGGTTAGAACTATCCATTTCATTGTTTACGCAATGCGTTCTTTTGACAAAATCAACTGGGATTCAACTTTGGAACTAAAAATCATTGTGCATTTTGTTCTTATAAATAAATGATGTCAAAAAATGATTTCAATGTTGCATAATTATGCAGCTACCACTAACAGCGACAACGAATTCAAATGATTCAAACAACTATTTGCGTTTAAACTAAACATTATTATAAAGACTTTTTGTGGATTCAGGAATTAAAATGTTTTGGTCCATTGTTTCTTAAACTAATAAATTAAAAATTATTATATGAATTGAAAATTTATTTATCGACTTTTGTATTTTAAAAAAGATAATTTCATAAAGAAAAATATCATTTCATTATTTACAAACATTATATTAATTTTGTATATTCTATTATAAAAATATTTAATATTCCCTATTATAAATAATGAAAATATAAAAAAAATTAAATTTTATTTGGTTGAAACTTTTGATAAATAATATTTAATTATTATAATATTTTTTTGAAAAGTTATTATAATTTTTTAAATAATAAAAATAGTTTTTTTTTAAAATTCATTAACTATAATTTTACGAATAGTAGAAGTTATCAACATTATATGTAGCTAAACTGCAAATAACATTGAAAAATCTTAACTAACCTAGCATTGGATTGATATTCCCTTTGTATTTATGTTATTACAATATTACGGGAATACGATCGGCTTTGTACTAATTACCATGACGTCCTAACTTTATTTCTTTTTAATTTTTGTTTTAAGTCTATTTACACCTAATAAGTAAACCATTTAACTTTTGAGTTCATATTATCTTGACATAAATTATTGTCACGAAAAAAAGACAAATTTTTTGATATTTTCTTTATAACTGTGACAATTGTTTCTTTTATAAATCTTCTACCTTTTTATTAACAAATAAAATTAATATAAATTTTAAAAAATAAAAATAGATAATATTTTTGTAAAATAAATCAATCTTAAATTTTCCTACTTTTGATGAAATTATTTCTTTTTTTTTTTACCGTACACTTAACTATTTATTATTTCAATCTACTTATTTTTTTCCCTCTATAAAAAATAAATAAAAATAATATTGACGAAATAATAGTTAGTAATACTACTTTAAACTTTTAAAATGACAAATAATAAAGAACAAATTTTTCTTAAAAAGAATTAAAAATGAACAAAAGGAATCTTGTTTTATCAATTAATTAATAAAGACTTGCTAAATATATATCATTAATCTCTAAGAAAGAGACCTAAGAGTGGAAGTAGTATGGATTTACCTTTCAAATTTAATAATATGGTACCATTTGACCTTTAATACTACACCAAAGGACATGGTGCAAATGGTAGAAACATAACTATATTGACACATCTGTTACTAAATACACCACCCACTCCACCTACCAACAAATCAACAATTGAAATGTCATAACAACTTACAATAATATATGGAAAGTCGAGTTCCATCTCTCGATTGAACTCGTAACACGCCACAATTATGGAAAATTAAAACCTATGGACCAAAATTTAATTCATATTTTTCTTCTTCAATTTCATAATAATATATATGCTTGATTGATTCATTTATAAGCAATAATAACTAGCTTTCATTTCACGTTTTATATCATTAACCGTTATGGAACACAAACAACATAAAAAAGAAAATAGCTTTAAAACCCCCTTCTCTACCTCCTCCTACAACATTTGAACCATATTTTTCTTATTGATTATTTTATCATATGCTAAAATGAGTCATAGGAAATCTCAATCATATGGAAGCATACCCTTTTCATGGGAGGACAAGCCAGGAATTTGTAAGACACCCAACAATGAGTGTCCACTAAATTTAGGATCTTTACAAGCCAACAATCAAAAATCATCTTCCAAATTACCACTTACCAATTTGGAAAATAATATCTCTAAGAAGAATATTTTGGAATTTCGTGACAAGAAAATTCCTTTGCCTCCATGTCAAGCACAGCCTCATAGTAGAAGCAATTCTGGGAAGGGATTCAAATTTCATGAAGACCCTTTTCTTGTGGCTTACAAGGAATGTACTAAGAATGAGAAAAGTTGCAAGATGCAAAGCAAGAACAAAAAAAGTGTTGGATTCAATTTTTGTTCAAGAAGAAGCTATTGTATTTTTTCATGTAGAAGTAACATTGACACAAATGATGATAGTTACATCAAACTATCTAAGCTTCCTCGTCTTCCGACACATAAAGTTCGATCTCAAACTGTAGAGAATGAGAAGCACCGAGGTTTCAACTATGAATCATGGTTATAATTAATTTTTATTTATTTTTTGAGATTTTCATTTATGCTTCACAAATGGATTGTAACGTTATTGCATTGCTCTTGTTTTTTTGTAACATAACATTGTCGTGCTTTGTTTGAATTGAGCATTAGATATCTCATCCAGAATATGTTATGAATCAAAAATAATATATTACCCATCATGAAGTATGGGTTATGTGTAATTCCCCTTCTATTTTATTTTCTTTGGGATTGATTATTCAGTTGCATAAAAGAGTAGGTATTTAATATTAAGGGGCTAACATTCAGACAAATTATAATTCAATTTTCTTCAAAACAAAATGTAAGAAAAAAAAGTACATGTAATTGGTTTAATAAGTTTGTAAAAATTATAGTTGATGCATTTTCACTCTAACATAGAGGAATCTGATCTAAGTTGTGTGGAGTCTGTACTTGAGACTGTTTTATCTAGATGGAACATTGCAAAAGAATCCAAATTCTTCAGAGAGCCTATTTATTTCCATGTCTTATAGGCTCTAAAAAGAAAATGATATATAGCAAAAATGTATCTAGCGATTATCACATGTGTGTTCAACGGCAATTACAAAACTGATTTAGTCCAGATTTAGCACATCACTATGAGTAATGTATTTCACAGCCATGCGGAATATTTCCCCCAACAATATTATGTATATTAAAAAGAACAAATTCAATTGAAGAAATAATATACTAAGATTATAGACAAATAAATTTATGTGTTCTTCGCAGACATTGTTTTTCTCTTTTCCTTTTACTGAGTAATGTGTTTGATAGCCAATCAAAATAACTCGCGATGTAGTCATGATGGTTTCTCTCACGACATTCAACATTTCCCAAAATTTCTCTCTCACAATTTTTTTTCTTGTAAAAAATTTGTTATTTCTTTTTAACTTTACTAAAAATGGTGTAACCAATTAAATTACATCACAGTTTTGATTCACTTTTTTTTGTCCTTGATTTAGTGGCATACCAATAAAATTTTGATCTTTTAAATTAAGAACCAATCCAACGTCAATCTTCCATGAAAAATAGATTATTTTACTTTTGATAAATAAAAAAAATGAAGAAATAGAAAATATAAAGAATGATACAAAATTATAGGAACTATAAGTGTTGATGAAATGAGTTCCAATGTCAAATCCTAGGCTGGCCAAGCCGCCAAATGCAAAGGAGGATGGAGAAATAAAGAACACTTCTAAATAATTTATAGGGTATAAAATGGATTTAGATTGTCTAAACTTGAATTCAACGGAAGAAACTTGCAATAAAGGTTTTAAGTCATTTTCTTTCTTCTTTTTTTCTTATAGATTCCACCCACTGAAGGTTGTTGAGACAAAATCTCTTTCATATGGTTTTAATGATAACAAAATTAATTGATTATGACTCTTGTTAAATCTAATATGTGCGAGTGTTTTATAATTAGAAAACAGGTTATTCTTCAAATGAGATAAAAACTATGTAAAGTCAACAAGTTTTCAAACGAGAGGATGGACCAGAGGATGAACCCTCAGAGAGGATGAACCAACTATTAGCCAAAATGTTCAGAATCATGTAAACTTTGCTTTCCTTCCATGTGCAAAGCCAATTAAGTATTTAAGTTTGAAAGAAAAGCAAGTCAACTGAAGAAAAAAGATAGGCAGAGGATGAACGTTGATATTTGGAATTTAGAAGAATAGACCTCTAGCTCTAATGCATAGGCATATGATAAAAATGGTTCTACCTTTTCACCTGCACATAAAGGTTATACTAAACAAAGCCTAAAATAGAACCTGGCATGCCTTGGAGAACGAGAAAGAATAAGGACAGCCAAGACACGGCCAAGACACGGACTTCCAGGAGGTTTGCATCTACCATACGAGGATGGATTGTACTCTCATCCTCCTGCAGTCAAACAAGACAAAAGACAGCTGGATGACATTTCTGTAATTCATAATACTAGACCTTGACTTTTTGATCACTGTGTCCAACGGATATGAAGCATCAAGAACTATTGATAGACTATCTTACAACTCTATAAAAGGATTGATGCACTTCTTCATTAGACACAACGACAGAACATTCAAAGAAAAAGGCTTAGAGCTATCAAGTGTTATTCTCATCCTCTCTTTACACTTTCTGTTGTATTACACTAGATCTTTGAAACATCCTTTTAGAAAGTGCTAGTAAAGAGAAACATCACAAACACCTTCAAACACTACTGTAATTTCTAAGTGAGTTACACTTAGAAATAGTTGAAATCCGTGAGAAGATATAGTAAGCTTGGTGAAGCTCAAAAACACAAAGGCTGTAACTAACCTCTACTAGAGGTTGACTGTTTTATTAGTGAAATCTCACAAGTGTGTGAGGACTGGACGTAACCTGCTTTTGGGTGAACCAGTATAAAGCTGTGTGTGTCAATCTCTAATCTCTATATCTCTTTTAAAAGTAATCCTTTCTTACTCATAGTTTAAATTTCCAACCTCTGACTTTCATCCTCTCGAAGAGGATAAAGCTTTAAAACTTAAAAGAAATTTTTAAACATCAAATATCTCTATTCAACCCCCCTTCTAGTGATATTCTAGTCACTTCAATTGGCATCAGAGCAAGGTGCTCTAGAAAACTACACCTAACAGTGTAAGAGAAAAAGATCAAAAGAAAAAATGTCAAAAACTAAGTATATTCCTGAAGGAGGATCATCCAGTAGACCTCCCTACTTCGATGGCACAGATTACTATCACTGGAAAGCAAAGATGAGACTGTTTCTCATATCACAAGACTACAACATGTGGTCTGTGGTTGAGAATGGAAATCACGTCATTAGAATCAACAACACAAATTCATCCTCCGATGAAAAACCTCAAGCTTAATGGACAGCCGAAGAAAACATCACAGAAGCAAGAAACTTGGCCACCATGAGGTTAGAAGATTTGGTTGGGACTCTTAGAGCTCATGAACCATTGCTGCTTGCTGATAAACCAAGTAAAAAGGGAAAAATGATTGCGTTGAAATCTAGCCAAACTGAAAGTACTTCCTCCAAGAAGAATGAAGATGTCATTAAAAGAGAAACTTCAGAATATCCTCTATCTGATGAGGAGGATGAACTCGCTCTGATTTCTAGAAGAATTCAGAGGATGATAATTAGAAGAGGAGAAGAAAAAAGATCTCCTCAAAAAGAAAAAACTGAAAAAAGTCAAATTACCTGTTTTGATTGCAACAAAGTGGGACATTACAAAACTGAATGTCCTCTAAACAAAAGAAACACAAGAAGGTTTCAAAATAAAAATAAAAATATGCTGGCCACCTGGGATGACAGCGATGGATCATCCTCCGAGCAAGACAAGGAAGAAGAAGCTAACCTCTGCCTTATGGCAAACTCAGATACTGATGAGGTAACCATTACTGAACTATGTCCCTCTTGTGAAAAATTACAAATTGAATTTGACAATCTCTTAAATGACTCAAACACTTTATCTCATAAATGTGGTTTTCTTAAAAACCAACTTTATGAAATAAAGAAGTTAAATGAGGAACTCCAAGCTAAGAATGATAAATATCAAAAAATCATTCTGGACTTGCAGGCATCTCATAGAAAACTGTCAGAACAACAAAAAGTTTTGAACAAGAAAATTGTCAACATTCATCCTCCAGAAGAGGATACTGAAAAGAGTGTTTTAAAAGAAAAGGTAGAAGAACTCAAAAGGGACATTACCAACTTTGTAAAATCCACTGAAACATTTCAAAAAATTATGGGATCTCAATCTGGAATTTTTTACAAAGCTGGTATTGGATTTAAAGTTCTCAAAAGCAAAAATTATATGAAAACTTCTTTCTACCAAATAAACCAGAGGACAGACCTAAATGCACCTTTTGCAAAAAACATGGACATACTATCAAAATTTGTCATGCTAAGAAAAGGGCTGAAAGTAACAAAAGGAAATGTTCATTTTGTGATAAGTATGGACACCATGATTCCTTTTGCTACCATAAAAAGAAAATCTTTACAAGAGGACGGACTAACTACCAAGGACCCAATTCCATATGGCTACCTAAGTCACTCCTAAATTCTGACACAAGCAGATCCTCTGATCAACAAAAGAAAGCCATGGTTCTTGGACAGTGGCTGCTCAAGGCATATGACAGGGGATAAACATTGTTTCATTTCACTAGAAACAAAAGATGGAGGATCAGTCACATTTGGAAACAATGATAAAGCTCAAATAAGAGGTACAAGTATCATTGGTAAGAATAATTCTGCAAAAATTGAAAATGTTCAGTATGTAGACGGTTTAAAACATAACTTACTAAGCATTAGCCAACTGTGTGACAGTGGATTTGAAGTTATCTTTAAACCCACTCTATGCGAGGTTAAACATTCATCCTCGGGTAGAGTTTTCTTTTCTGGTGTGCGTAAAAAGAATTTATATGTATTATATCTTGATGATTTGCCTACTGAATCTTGTTTTATTTCTCTTGAAAAAGATAAATGGATTTGGCACAAACGAGCTGGGCACACAAGTTTAAACACCATTTCCAAACTATCAAAATTGGAACTAGTCAAAGGTCTTCCAAAAATTAATTTTGAAAAAGACAAAGTGTGTGAGGCTTGTGCCAAAGGAAAACAAGTCAAAAGTAGTTTTCACTCAAAAAATATTGTTTCAACAAATCATCCTCTTGAACTTCTTCATATTGACCTCTTTGGTCCCATTAAAACTCCAAGTCTTAGTGGAAAAAGATATGGATTTGTGATAGTTGATGACTTCTCACGTTTTACATGGGTCTTATTTTTAAAGCACAAACATGAAGCCTTTGATGCATTTCAATATTTTTGTAAAAGAATTCAAAATGAAAAAACAACTAAAATTATTTCTGTGAGAAGTGACCATGGAGGTGAGTTTGAAAATGAATCATTTAAAATATTTTTTGATGAAAACGGTATTTCTCATAATTTTTCTTGTCCAAGAACTCCTCAACAAAATGGAGTTGTTGAAAGGAAAAATAGAACTCTACAAGAAATGGCTAGAACAATTATAAATGAAGCCAACATTGAAAAATACTTTTGGGCTGAAGCCATTAACACAGCTTGCTATGTTTTAAACCGTGTGTCCATCAGAAAAATTGTAAATAAAACTCTTTACGAACTTTGGAAAGGTAGAAAACCAACTATTTCATATTTTTATATCTTTGGTTGTTATTGCTACATACTAAATAATAAAGACAACTTGGGAAAGTTTGATCCAAAATCCGATAAAGGTATATTTTTAGGATACTCCACATCGTCAAAAGGTTATAGAATTTTATAATCTTAAGACTCAAACTGTGGAGGAATCTATGCATGTTATTTTTTATGAGTTTGATGACTTGTGTCCAGAAAATATGGATAAAATAGAAGAAGATGAACATTCATCCTCAAAAGTACACAGTCCAAATGAAGAGGATGATACTGATCCATCCTCACAGCAGCCTCCAAGAGGATGGAAGGTAGCAACACATCATCCTCTTGATCTGATTATTGGAGATACGGCAGATGGTGTGAGGACCAGACAATCTTTTGCAAATAACATGGCCATGATATCACAAGTTGAACCAAAAAATATTGATCAAGCAATTTGTGACAAATCATGGGTTGAAGCAATGATGGAGGAACTTTCACAGTTTGAAAGAAATAAAGTATGGGATCTTGTACCCCATCCTCTGGACAAATCCATCATTGGAACAAAATGGATCTTTAGAAACAAATTAAATGAAGACGGAGAGGTCATTAGAAATAAAGCAAGACTAGTGGCTCAAGGGTACAACCAACAAGAAGGAATTGATTATGATGAAACATTCGCTCCGGTTGCTAGACTTGAAGCTATTAGAATCCTCCTAGCTTATGCCACTCATAAAGGCATCAAATTATTTCAAATGGATGTCAAAAGTGCCTTTTTGAATGGTTTCTTAAATGAGGAGGTGTATGTTCACCAACCTCCTGGTTTTATAAATGAGAAAAAACCTAATCACGTTTTCAAACTCTCCAAGGCTCTTTATGGACTAAAACAAGCTCCTCGAGCTTGGTATGAGAGGTTAAGCTCATTTTTAAAAGAAAACGGTTTTTCAAGAGGACAGATTGACACCACGCTCTTTAAGAAAACTCTTAAAGAGGATCTGTTAATTGTGCAAATATATGTTGATGATATAATCTTTGGGTCTACAAATGAAAAAATGTGTGAAGATTTTTCTAACCTCATGCAAAGCGAGTTTGAGATGAGCATGATGGGAGAATTAAAATTTTTTCTTGGGTTACAAATTAAACAAATGAAGTTTGGCATCTTTATTTCTCAAGAAAAGTACACCAAAGATCTTCTGAAAAAATACAACATGGATTCAGCAAAACCCATGGGGACTCCTATGCATCCATCCTCCATATTACACAAAGATAATGAAGGAACCTCCATATCTGAAAAGGAGTACCGGGGGATGATTGGATCCTTACTATACTTAACTGCAAGCAGACCTGACATTGTGTTTGCTGTTGGACTTTGTGCAAGATTTCAATCCTCTCTAAAGGAATCTCATCGTATAGCTGTAAAAAGAATCTTCAGATATCTAATTGGTACCACTGATGTTGGAATTTGGTATAAAAAGAGTTCAAACATTGACCTCTTAGCATACTGTGATGCAGACTATGCAGGAGATAAAGTTGAACGAAAGAGTACAAGTGGAACTTGTCAATTTCTTGGGGAGTCTCTCATAAGTTGGTCATGCAAAAAACAAAGCACAACTGCTTTGTCAACTACTGAAGCAGAATATGTATCAGTTGCCCAATGCTGTTCACAAATACTTTGGGTAAGAAATCAATTGGAGGACTATTCACTAAGGTACGCAAAAATTCCCATCCTCTGTGATAATACAAGTGCCATAAATCTTTCAAAAAATCCCATACAACATTCTCGTTCCAAGCATATCGAAATTAAACATAATTTCATACGAGATCATGTTCAGAAGGGTGATATTGAGCTAATTTTCATTGAAACTGAAAAACAATTAGCTGATGTTTTTTCCAAACCTCTTCAGGAGGACAGATTCAAAAATATTTTGGAGAACCTATCTATCATAAGTCTGTCCAAAATTC
The DNA here is from genome assembly GCA_037974295.1 of Cicer cuneatum. Classification (NCBI taxonomy): domain Eukaryota; kingdom Viridiplantae; phylum Streptophyta; class Magnoliopsida; order Fabales; family Fabaceae; genus Cicer; species Cicer cuneatum. Next base: position 14,171,730 of record JBBPBO010001985.1, read on the forward strand.
ATTAATTTTATCTAAAACTTATTGTTTATTTTTAGTATTATTTATGGTTTATTGAACTTCTTGGAAAAATCCCTGTGCTTCTAAAGGTATCAAGAGGTTCATTCACCAATAAGGTCATAAGATTGTCCCTTTCAAACTCCTAATTCTATAAAACCAATTGTGTGGATCAAAATTTAAATTAATTTGCCCAAACTGATTCTGCAAGTTTCAAAACATAGAAATGTTTGTTCTTTTTGGTGAAACGGACCAAAGTCAACAACGTCCTAGCACGTTTCCCTCTATGTGCAGTTTTCCAGCCAAACTCCTTGGCTTCCGTCATGCATTAAATGCTGACGGCTGAAAAAGTAACTGCTCCTGTCACGCGCGGCCTAGTCTCCAGCCTATCTCATCATTCCCTCACGTCCAATCCTCAACTGCAGTAACCTCTCTCTTCCAAAAAAATTCCTTCCGTCTCCCTTTCATCAAATCGTAAAAACTCTCTCCTTTGAAATCCTTTCATCATTTCTCTTTCAAGAATCCTTTCATCCTTCAAAAATCCATTCATCCTTCTCTTTCAAAACTTAGCAAAATTTTCTCATGGCCCGCACCAAGTTTTCTGCAAAATGAAAAGTTGTTGAACAGTACTCTGAAGATGAATACGATAAGTATTCAAGTACGAACGAAGAGGATGAAGAAATCCTTCAACCTGAACCAATGACTACCATGCATCCTCCTCTTCATACAGCCACTATTCCTAACATTGCTTCTACTCCTCCTCACCTAAAACAGACTCATTCTTCTTCATCCAAGACCTCCGTTCCTGCTCCAGTTCGACGATCATCCAGAATCATGTCTGGAATCCTCTCATCCAAAAAACCAACTCAACAGGATAACACAATTCATGTTATTGACTCTGATGATTCAGAGAAAACTGTTTCTGCTGACTCCATTCCACAACCACCCCTCAGTAACACTTCCTCTCCCTCACCTAAAAATCATCCATTAAAAAACCCTCTTCCAAACCTCAATCTACTTCCTCTGGCTCTTTGTTTGAAACTCCTGCCTTAGAGAAAGTGTATCTTTCTAAATGGCTTGACAAATCGGTTGTAAACGGGAAGTTTATTGATTTTTCTGACCTTAGGGAAGGAGGATTTAATATTGAAGATGTTTTTGATCAGCTTGGCTGGACTTCTATTTTAAAAATCAATGAACCTTAATATCCTCGCCTTGTGCGAGCGTTCTATGCTGCGGCTTCTGGGTCCAAAGGTGATTATGGGTTCAGTATTGTACTTAAAGGTGTGCATATGGAGATTAATCCTATCTCCTTATGTCACATTCTGGACATTCCAGATGAAGGCTCTCTGTGCTTTTCTGAAAAATGGTACTCTCAATGCCATGTCTCCAGAACTGAGGTGCTTCAAAATTCACTCCTTAATTCTCCTAAGCCTCAAGTGGCCTCTAATCTCCAGCCCTTATGCAGAATTCTCCATAACATATGTGTTCATTCTATTGTTCCAAGGGCAGGCAGCTTTGAAAAAGTCACTGAACTCGACCTCCTACTCATTCATCATCTCACAACAGGTACTCCTCTTCATCTGGGGAATATTATTTTTAACTTCATGTTAAATGTTGTTGTTCTGGGATGGTCTGCCCCCTATGGGATACTCTTGACAAAAATCTTTAAATTTTTTAAATTGTCTCTTAAGGATGAACCCTCTGTCCTCTTCAACAACAGTTTTTCCATGCGTAACATCAAACAGATGAAACTCAAACCTCTGGATATACCTTCCTCCACCAAAACATCCATTCCTCCAAAAAGTAAATCATCCAAAACTCCACCAGCCAAAAAGTCAAAAAAACACAAAAAATCTACTCTTGCCACTCCACCACCTCTATTAGAACCAATCCATCCTCCTACTGATGAGACTCCGTCTCCTAATCTGGAACCTTTGGTAAATCCTGAAAGAACTCCATCTCCTCTACGAGATTCTGACATTCCATGCCCCACCTATTGTTCACCACTGACTATAATTCCATCCACATTCGACTATGGCGCTAATACTCCAGAACCATCAGAGGATGCTCCTCTTCAACTTATGGAGGATGGTGACGAACTCTATCATGATCTGATTCTGCAACATCGTACGTTCTCCCCACGAATTCCTGGTGAAAAAGACCCTGCTGGTATGGATCTAGCAGAACCAGTCACACTTAACTCATCCTCTCCATTGCCGCCTCATGAAGAATTGCCCAAAGGTACTCCGTCTGTTCCTACTCCTCACACTTTTTGTTCATAATCCTTTAATCCTCTTGCTAGTGAGTCCTCCAAACCTCCTTCCGAGGTACCAGGGCAGGTTGACTCCACTCACTCCTTCTTGGAAACCTCTGATGTTCCCAAAAAAGATTGCTCCAACCACACGAAGAAAGAGCGCAAAGAACTGAAACAAATGAAAATGCTGAAAAAGATTCGTAAGAACCAGAAGAAGATGTTTGAAAGCTTCACAAATTTTCAACATCAGCTGAATCATTTTGGCCTCCTTCTCAATTGGATCACCAACCACTTCATTCCTACCATTCTCCCAGGAGACCGTCCTCCAGTCCCAGGAATGCTGCATCTCAACCTTCTACCTCCTCCTCCTCTGATGACTCATCATCCTCTACTTAAATCTTCCTCCATTCGTCTGCCCTCCTCTTTTTGTTGCTGCCTAAATTCAGGGGGAGTAAGATTATGAAGACCGTATGAAGATTTTAAAATGTTTCATATTTGAAATTTCTTGGTTTTGTTAAAAACATTCTGCCTCTAGTCTGTAATAACTTTGACTTATGTTTGTTATTACTTTGTGGTTCATTCCTTATAATTATTTGTCCTTTTAAGTTAGTTCTTATCAAAAAATTTCAAAAGTTTTTTTTTAAGAAAAATATTTGAAAAAGAAATTGTTTAAAACATTTCTGATAATATTGAGGGGGAGCTTATTTTCTGTTCTCTCAATATCTATCATAATCTAAAAAGAATTTTGTCATCATCAAAAAGGGAGAGATTGTTGAGACAAAATCTCTTTCATATGGTTTTAATGATAACAAAATTAATTGATTATGACTCTTGTTAAATCTAATCTGTACTTTTGAGTGTTTTATGATTAGAAAACAGGTTATTCTTCAAATGAGATAAAAACTATGTAAAGTCAACAAGTTTTAAAACGAGAGGATGGACCATAGGATGAACCAACTATTAGCCAAAATGTTCAAAATCACGTAAACTTTGCTTTCCTTCCATGTGCAAAGCCAATTAAGTATTTAAGTTTGAAAGAAAAGCAAGTCAACTGAAGGAAAAAGATAGGCAGAGGATGAATGTTGATATTTCGAATTTAGAAGAATAGACCTCTAGCTCTAATGCATAGGCATATGATAAAAATGGTTCTACCTTTTCACCTGCACATAAAGGTTATACTAAACAAAGCCTAAAATAGAACCTGGCATGCCTTGGAGAACGAGAAAGAATAAGGACAGCCAAGACACGACCAAGACACGGACTTCTAGAAAGGGGGGGTTTGAATTGTAAATTCGCCCTTTTAAAATTCCTGTTAAAAACTTAAGAAAATAACTCAAGATTGATCTTGGTTGTGAAAACAGAAAAATGAGAACGTTCTTGGTTTTCTCCAGAAAACAGAGAACGTTCTTGGTTAGTTAAAATCAGCAATTCAGTTTATCTATTTAACTTGATAATTAACAGAATGAAAGTAAATAGAGATAAGGGAAGAGATATCACACACAGATATATCCTGGTTCACCCAACCGGGGCTACGTCCAATCCTCACAACGGTGAGATATTCCACTGAGTGTTTAAAACAAGAACCTTCTTGGTTTTACAGCACCTAGTTTAGATCAACCTTGATCTTTGTTACATACTTTAATCTAATTCCACCCAGAAAGAGATTAATCAAATCACCTACCAACCTTGATAGTGATTTCTTACAATCTACCCCAAACTATACTTAACTCTTATAGTTTGAGTTTTACAATAATGATGAGATTGTTTAGAATCTGAGATGTCTCAACTCTTGTTTTAGATTCGATTCTTTCCAAAGAATTCAGTATAAATGTATCAGAGTAAAAAGAATTTAATCAAACTGATTCTTGTAAGTGATGAGAGATTTTCAAGTATGTATGTGAGTGATTGGTGATATATCTTGGCACTTGAATGTCTTTGATTTTTGGACAGAATCTGAGTATGCATAACTCGTGTTTGAGATTAGATTCTTGACAAAAGCTTTCAAGTATGAAGATGTATGTGAGTGATGTTTTTCTCTGTACTTGAAGCTGTATTTCTTCCTGAGCTTTTGCCTTCCTTTTATAGGCGTGAGAGCATTTAATGATGGTCAAATAGAGCCGTTGGTATTGCTCTTGTCAGGCTTGACCAAAGGCATTATTTCTGAATAAAAATAATCCAACTTTTGACTATTTTTATTTTCTGTTCAGACTGAGCTGTGTGTTGCGTTTTGGATCAAATTTTGTTGAGTGATTACTGATCCTTTAACACTTCTGATAAGTGATAATATTGTAGGCTTGAACTGGAGCTTTTGAATCACTTAAAACAGATTAAAAACGATCACAAAGCTTGTTGCAGAAAAACTGTAGTTGCTGGAGATTGATGATCAATCTGGAGCTTTAGCTTTTAGGTTTCCTGGAGATTGATAATCAATCTGGAATGATTTCTGAACATACTAGAAGCTGTCTTGATGCATTGTATATTGTTAAGATTGTTTATCAATCTTGACAGCAGAACTGGAGTTTTGATTATGTCAAAACAGCTTGGAGAATGATGATGAACTTCTGCAGAATGTTAATGAAAATTCTTGATATTGATAATCAATCTGGAGTCCTAGTTGAAGGTGCAAACACGAGAAGGGGGTTGAATTGTGTTTGCCTTAACTTGAATACTTTTCCTGTTTTAATACTTTCAAAACAAAACTTGATGTATAATTAAAACAGAGTTAGCAGCGGATAAAAAAAATAAAAACTCACAGATTTTATACTGGTTCACCGTTAACGAGGCTACGTCCAGTCCCTTCGCCTTGAAGGATTTCACTAATTCAACCTTGCTACTGACCCTCCAAGTCAGTCTTCTCAAATAGTCTAACAATCCTAGACTTCTTTGAGGAAAAACAACTCCAATTCTTCAGCCAATCTGACGCCCCAGATTGTAGAAGAATTGACAAAACTATGAATCTAATTGCTAAGTACCTTGCTACCCTTTCTGAATCTCTCAGTTTGTAGACTCTACTTCAACAACTTAGATACAACCCTATCTAATTGCCAAGTAACCTGCTACCTCTACTGACTCCCTCAGATTGTAAACTCTACTTCAACAACTTAGATTTGCCACAGTGGAAAGAAAATAACCGAGTACTTGCTTCTTGAAAGCTGAAACTCACAATTGACTTTTATGAAAATTTGAGAGTGGTTGCTTTGGAAGTGTATGACTCTTTTGTGATTTTCGATGCTAAGTATTCTGTTTTGAGCCTCCTTTTATAGATGCAGATTTGGGCCTCTTCCAAGCTTAATTTCGAGCTGAATCTTGTTGGATTCTCTTACAAAAATAACTTGACCAATTGGGCTTTATTTAAATAAAAAACATATCTTTAGATTCTCTTTCAAAATAACTGGCCAATTAAATTTGTTGGTTCCTTCCCGCCACAGCTCCTGATTTCCATGCTACTCCACTTTATTTTTATAACAAATCTTTTGTAATACTTTGATAAAAATAACATGAGATCTTCACCATTAATTCCCATGATCAAATCTGCACCATTGGATCTTCATGCGATAGTCCACAACTGGACCAACCTAATTGATATGTTGTGATCCTCTGATTTCGGCCATTCCTGGACCACACATCCTAACCCTCTGATCTTCTGATTTCAGCCTTCCCTGGACGCGCACCTGATATGCTAAAATCCTCTGAATTCGGCCTTTGCTGGACTGCACAGTCTGTCCCTCTGATTTCGGCCACCACTGGGCCATGGTCTGATTTTCTGATCTGGACCATCACTGGACTCAAAAAATTATTTCTGAACCATTGATCTGGATATTTTTACTCTGATCTGGACAGATTCTGGAATTTGGTCTGGAACAAATTGAAATAAACTTGATCAAAAAATATTTCAGTCTGGACATTTTACCTTTGATTTTGGACCAGGTCTGGGTTGATTCTGGAACTCATTTATTTTGTTCTGGACTTAGTTCCATGCCCTGAATCATGCCATCTTATGGTCTGGGCCAAATCTGGATTGATCCTCTTGTTCTGGACTCATAAACATACCTTCTGGTCAAGTCTGGAACAAGTCTGGGCTGTGTAATTTTTCACTGCCAGGCCATCTTCTGGTCAGAATACCTTCTAGAATAAAATTGATATTTGATTCTTGTTTGTCTGGAACAACTCTCCTTCTGGCAGGCTTTCCAATGGTATGATCCATGTTTCTTTCGGATTTTTATTCCTTCTGATCTGGGCCATCAAAGATATCTTCTGGTCATGTTTTGACATTCCTGGAGTATCTTCTGGTCATTCCAGAATTCATTTTTCTGGAATTCTTTTATCACTGTTTCTGATTCCTTCAGTTTCTGGAGCATTTAACTTAATAATTCAAAGTACAAAATAAGTTTACATAGAGTACATTTGTAAGCATCAAAATCCTAAGTACTTAGAACCAACTTGGTTCCAACACTAGTATTTGAACTTTCTGGAGATTGATAATCAATCTGGAGGTTCATTTTTATCATTCTGGATGTTCTGATGTCCAAGAACAGACTTGGTTCTTCCTCTGAATGTATTTTCTAGGGATATCCTCTGATATCGTTTTCTGGAGATATCCTTTGGTATCCTCTGGTATCCTTTGGTTGAGGTATCCTCTGGTATTCTCTGGTTGAGGTATCCTCTGATATCCTCTGGTTGAGGTATCCTCTGATATCCTCTGGTTGAGGTATCCTCTTATATCCTCTGGTTCAAGTATCCTCTGATATCCTCTGGTTCAGGTATCCACTGATGGCAGCTTGGTGAGGTATCCTCTGATGGCAGCTTGGTGAAGTATCCTCTGATGGCAGCTTCGTGAGGTATCCTCTGATGTCAGCTTCGTGAGGTATCCTCTGATGACAGCTTCGTGAGGTATCCTCTGATGACAGCTTCGTGAGGTATCCTCTGATGTCATCGGGTAACATCTGCTGTTTTTTTAGATTGTGTCAAGAGTGTTCTTTATGCTGATTTCTTGGCTTTCCTTGAATCATTAACATGCTATTAATTCTGGACATTCTGGAGACTGTTCAGTCTTGCTTTGGCAGCTTGATTCATGGCCTTTTTTCTTTGCGATTAGAATGGTTCCTTTTGATTCTAATTGATCACATATGTTCCTTCTCATGTACTCTCAGTACTGATGTAAATTCCAGATGCAATAACTTTAATTAAGAGGTGGAGAAATTTTGGTCTTTATGCTATCACAGTCTTGCGAACATTCTCCGTTTTCCAGAATATGTCAAGAATGTTCTCTGCTGCTGTTTTCTTCGATTCTTGCTTTGTTCACTTATGCATTTATGTTCCTTAAACAAACTTAAGTGAAATCATTAGTAGATCACCATTCATAAAACTTAATCATTTAATTTAAAAGGTTTGTTGTCATTAAAACATATATCAAAAAGGTTTTTTCCTCAACAATCTCCCCCTTTTTGATGATGACAAACCTTTTGAATAAATCATAAGTTTTATGGATGGATATAAATAAAATGCAAGAATGTTCTTAAATATGTAATTAAACTCCCCCTAAACACATGCAAGAGTTTAATTCTTATCATTCTAATTAACCTCCCCCTAAACATATGCAAGAGGTTAATTCTTAACATTCTTCATTAACTTCTATCATCCTATATCCATCATATATTTCTCTCCCCCTTTTGACATCTATCAAAAAGGTTGGGGAATAGACATAGAAGTAAAAAATAAAAATGGAGTAATAGCATGAGTGCACTACACATAGAAATCATGTGGTTGACTGGCATTCATATATCAAACTAGTCAAGTTTGCATTTAGCATTAAAGAACATAGCATGTATGATAATCATATCATTGTAGTCAATATTGCAATCAAGATATGGATAATGATAACAACAACAATATGACATAATTGTATGCAAGCATTTTAACGCACTTTGAAAAATAGTCAAGCATATATATTCTTCTCATTTTTTAGAAAGAAAACAATGAGTAAACTTCAGTTTCAAGAAGAATAATATTTTCTAAAAACTCCCCCTGAATTAATTTTTTAAATAATTCAAAGTTCCATAAAACAAGGAAAATGTCACTTTGCTCTTTGTCCTCTTTCTCAAGAGATCACCTTTCAATTTGAATATGATCAAGCTTTATTGTAAGAAATAGATCCATTTTTCATTTTTATAACTAGAGAGAATGAGCGCATACAAGAAAGCGAAATAAGATGAATCAAATATAATTTCTCTCTTTACAAAACATTCTTATTCTCAGAATTTTTGTATTTTTCAAAAACTAATTTTTAAATGGATAAAAAAATATGCCAAAGGATTTGCTCACATTAAAAAAATGTTTTTTCACAAAGTTTTTTGCAAACACACAAATAAACAATAAGGCATATATTCAAGCATACTTTCATGAGGCTTTTTGATTGTTTCTATTTTTATCTATCATGTTTAAAATAAATTTAAGCAATTGAGATTAATTTTCACAAAAGAAGTAAGCAACAAATAAAACTCATTTGCAAAGACATATATTAATATGCTTCAAAATGTTCACATATCAATTTTTGACTTTCATGGCATAATCTTCTTGGATTACTTCAAAAATGAATCCTAAACAAGGATATAACTTTAAAATATGTTGAAGAAGGGTCTTTTTCAAAAGCCACATTATAAACTTAATTTTTTGGTTTTTTGAAAAGCCATATTCAAGAAATTATACTTAGACAACAAGCAATGTATAGGTTATTCAGTATATTCAAAATAATTGGAGAGAACATGATAAAGAATACTTTCAAATTCATAAGAAGGTGAATGATGTTAATTCATTTAACATGATAATTTGAAAGATGTTATTGTGCAAAGTGTAAAAAGGTTCAATGAAGTATACTTGACAAAACAGCCCTTTGTCTAATTATTAAAGACACTAACTTATTTTAAATGTCTTTATAACTAGAACAATAATTTTGAACTTTCAAACTGGGTTTGCACACTGGTTTATCATAAAAAGTGTATGAACAAAGAGTGAAAACATGTTGAATTTAGAATAGAAAATAGGCATATGCATGTACAAGTGGGACAATTTATCTTTTGTTGTTGAGAGAGTTCTTCCAATGATGAATCAAAACTGTCATACACTCTCAAGAGTATCTTTAACCATTTTGAAATTAATGCTTTAATCCTTTATTCGCACAAGCGTTCATCCAATAGGATGATTGCTCCATAATCAAGTCTATGCCGTATACAACACCTTGCTGCTTGATTTTTAAAGCATGGAATGCTTGATGCCAGAGCCACTCATTTCAGCCTAAGAGACGTTTGGATGTTTTGAATGTGTCATTATACTTATTCTTTAGTAGAGCTTGAATATCATTTCTGTTGTTTAGAGGCATGTTAACCACTGTAGTTGCATCTCCAGCAGCAGCAGCAACAACTTTGGTACCAGTAACAAATTCCTCCCAATTAGTTCTTCTAATAATTTGATCATGAGGAGATGTTTTGGAGGAAAGGTTAATAGTGAGGTAGGTATAGGAGCAAATGGTTCAAGCTCATTGTTGATGTTCTTCAACCATATCATCAAGATGTGCAACATTAGTTTTGATCGGATGAAATATATTTACTGTCAAGAACATTCTACTCTTGTGGAGAATATTCTGCTCTTTGTGGAGAATGTTCTGGTGTATACCTTCTTGCTTAATTTGATCTTTTTCTTATATCCTTTTTGTTTTGCCATGATCAGACTTTGGAGTTTTCATGAATGATATTTGAACATTATCAACTTTGTGATTTATCCAAATATAACATTGTAATTATTTATCTTCACCATCCTATCTTTCATCATAAAAATCAACATATTCATCAACCATAATATGCATAATTTCATTTGGGCCTTGAGTTTCTATAATATTTATAGAATGTAGAGCATTTAGAATATATACTTTGATGAAATTTTAAAACAAATTGCTCATACTTTCTTTATTATGTGAAACATAGTAATGACATTCAAAGTATGATATGTTTTGCTTTAAAAAACAATTATATGAAGGCACGTCAAAGATATTTTCTACTAAAGCCAAGATTAAGAACATGATAAATAATTTTTGTGGCTTCTCTCTAAAATTATTTTTCACCACTTGATTTATTTAAAATTGTTCTATCCATTTCTTGTAACTAATTTCTTGTAACTTCATATTGTTTGAAAGTTCTTTGACAAACAAATCATGTGAAATATCATTTTCATCAAAGATTTATTTGAAGAATAATATTTCAAATTTCCTTTGATCATTTCTTATAGAAACGACAATTCTTTTTCAAAAGTCTTAAAAGCATGATTTGGTTGAAAATTCATCTAAGTGTAAAACATAAGGATTTTTCTTTAAAATGAGGATGTTTGTTTTACTTCAGCCATGTGGGGTTTAAAAAATAACTTTAAAAGTAATTTTACAAAGTTATATCAAACATTCTTAATCTATGCAAAATTATTTCAACAAATGATACATGTATCTTTGATTTGTTAATGTTTCCAAAGGTTATAGACACTCCAAATTTTTGTAATGAGAGGAGACATCATACTTTTCCATTCATGTGTATTGAGCATGCCTTGTTCATGTATCAATGTTCTTTCTTAATTGTTGGATGGTGTTCCTGCATCACAAGTTAGTAATGACTTTGGTACCCATATTTGTTTGGGTGCTTGATGGTTAGTATATCTTTTTTTAGAAGATTTTTTAAAACTTGATATCTTTTTAAAATAGCAAGTTGACTCGAAGTGGCCATTCTTGGAACAACGGGAACACTTTGTTGTTGATCTTGAAGAAGGTTTGAAAATCTGAGTTTTAAAAGTCTTTGAAATTGAATTTGATGAAATTCCAGAACGTTCTCCTTTTCTCAAACTTTCTGGAGAAAGTTCAGCTTTTGTTCCAGAACGTTCTCCGTTTTGAGAACAACCTGGAGAACGTTCTCCTATCTGCAGTTTTTTCAAAACTGGTTCAACTTTATTTGCAGAACACTCTTTCCTTTTAAAAATCCTTTTGCTTTTAATTTTTTCATCTCTTTTCTTAAAGTAACCAGCAACTTCCAGATGTCCAATTCTTTTACAATATGAACATTTGGTTTTGCATTTACCTTCCTTTCTTTCTAGAACAAAAATGTTTTCATAAATCTTTTCTTCTTGAGAAGTTTTGAAACATAAATCATCTTTCTCAAATATCCTTTCTTCAGATATCATATTCTTTTGAAATGTTTCAGTGGTTGTTACCAAGTTGGTTGAATCATTTTTTGAATCAGGAACTTCTATCTTTAGAGAGGTACTTTCTTCCTTAGTTTCAAAATATTTTGGAAAATGATTTTTTATGGTTATCAAATTGAGAGACTTTTGTTGTTCAACCATTTGTAAATGAGTTTGCTGCAAACTTTGAATGACCTTTCTGAGTTCGTCATTCATAGCTTGGGCTTTCTCTTTTTCTTCTTTTTCTTTACGGAGTTGTTCTTTTAATAAACCATATTTTCGAGCGAGAAGGTTTGAATCACATAAAAGATTATCAAATTCTTTTTCCATTTCTTCACATAAAGGACAGAGTTCAGATATGGTTACCTCATTATTTTCTAAGTTTTCCTTGAAGCACATGTTGGTTTCTGACATTACTTCTTCTTCCTGAATCTTTTCCTCTAACACTTGTTAGGTGCTTAATCTTTAGAGACCAAGCTTTGATGCCAATTGAAGTAGAAATATCGATTTACAAGAAAGGGGGGTTTGAATTGTAAATTCGCCCTTTTAAAATTCCTGTTAAAAACTTAAGAAAATAACTCAAGATTGATCTTGGTTGTGAAAACAGAAAAAGGAGAACGTTCTTGGTTTTCACCAGAAAACAGAGAACGTTCTTGGTTAGTTAAAATCAACAGTTCAGTTTATCTATTTAACTTGATAATTAACAGACTGAAAGTAAATAGAGATAAGGGAAGAGATATCACACACAGATATATCCTGGTTCACCCAACCCGGGCTACGTCCAGTCCTCACAACGGTGAGATTTTCCACTGAGTGTTTAAAACAAGAACCTTCTTGGTTTTACAGCACCTAGCTTAGAACAACCTTGATCTTTGTTACAGACTTTAATCTAATTCCACCCAGAAAGAGATTAATCAAATCACCTACCAACCTTGATAGTGATTTCTTACAATCTACCCCAAACTATACTTAACTCTTATAGTTTGAGTTTTACAATAATGATGAGATTGTTTAGAATCTGAGATGTCTCAACTCTTGTTTGAGATTCGTTTCTTTACAAAGAATTCAGTTTAAATGTATCAGAGTAAAAATAATTTAATCAAACTGATTCTTGTAAGTGATGAGAGATTTTCAAGTATATATGTGAGTGATTGATGATATATCTTGGCACTAGAATGTCTTTGATTTTTGGACAGAATTTGAGTATGCTCAACTCGTGTTTGAGATTAGATTTTTGACAAAAGAATTCAGTAGATGATTCTGATATGAAGAGGAAAAACAGAACTGAATCATTTGTTTATGATTGAGAAACTTTCAAGTATGAAGATGTATGTGAGTGATGTTTTTCTCTGTACTTGAAGCTGTATTTCTTCCTAAGATTTTGCCTTCCTTTTATAGGCGTGAGAGCATTTAATGATGGTCAAATAGAGCCGTTGGTAGTGCTCTTGTCAGGCTTGACCAAAGGCATTATTTCTGAATAAAAATAATCCAACTTTTGACTATTTTTATTTTCTGTTCAGACTGAGCTGTGTGTTGCGTTTTGGATCAAATTTTCTTGAGTGATTACTGATCCTTTAACACTTCTGATAAGTGATAATATTGTAGGTTTGAACTGGAGCTTTTGAATCACTCAAAACAGATTAAAAACGGTCACAAAGCTTGTTGCAGAAAAACTGTAGTTGCTGGAGATTGATGATCAATCTGGAGCTTTAGCTTTTGGGTTTCCTGAAGATTGATAATCAATCTGGACTGATTTCTGAACATACTGGAAGCTGTCTTGATGCATTGTATATTGTTAAGATTGTTTATCAATCTTGACAGCAGAACTGGAGTTTTGATTATGTCAAAACAGCTTGGAGAATGATGATGAACTTCTGCAGAATGTTAATGAAAATTATGGAGATTGATAATCAATCTGGAGTCCTAGTATTTGAACTTTCTGGAGATTGATAATCAATATGGAGGTTCAGTTTTGATCATTCTGGATGTTCTGATGTCCAAGAACAGACTTGGTTCTTCCTCTAAATGTATTTTCTGGAGGTATCCTCTGAATGTATTTTCTGGGGATATCCTCTGATATCGTTTTCTGGAGATATCCTTTGGTATCTTCTGGTATCCTTTGGTTGAGGTATTCTCTGGTTGAGGTATCCTCTGATATCCTCTGGTTGAGGTATCCTCTTATATCCTTTGGTTGAGGTATCATCTGATATCCTCTGGTTCAGGTATCTACTGATGGCAGCTTGGTGAGGTATCCTCTGATGGCAGCTTGGTGAGGTATCCTCTGATGGCAGCTTAGTGAGGTATCCCCTGATGTCAGCTTCGTGAGGTATCCTCTGATGACAGCTTCGTGAGGTATCCTCTGATGACAGCTTCGTGAGGTATCCTCTGATGCCATCGGGTAACATCTGCTGTTTTTTTAGATTGTGTCAAGAGTGTTCTTTATGCTGATTTCTTGGCTTTCCTTGAATCATTAACATGTTAATTATGGACATTCTGGAGACTGTTCAGTCTTGCTTTGGCAGCTTGATTCATGGCCTTTTTTCTTTGCGATTAGAATGGTTCCTTTTGATTCTAATTGATCACATATGTTCCTTCTCATGTACTCTCAGTACTGATGTAAATTCCAGATGCAATAACTCTAATTAAGAGGTGGAGAAAGTTTGGTCTTTATGCTATCACAGTCTTGCGAACATTCTCCGTTTTCCAGAATATGTCAAGAATGTTCTCTGCTGCTGTTTTCTTCGATTCTTGCTTTGTTCACTTATGCATTTATGTTCCTTAAACAAACTTAAGTAATATCATTAGTAGATGACCATTCATAAAACTTAATCATTTAATTTAAAAGGTTTGTTGTCATTAAAACATATATCAAAAAGGTTTTTTCCTCAACATCTTGGTCATTGAGAAAAGTCCATGTTTATAAAATACCATTAATTTCGACTCTCAAGTAATATGAAACTCTCTGGTATATCGTAATAATAGCCTTCAACCAAGAGTAATGGCTAAATTGTCTATAAACTCTTTTGTGTAGTTTAGGCCCTTTTCAAGCTTCAATGTTTCGATCTCAAGTGTTGTTGTACTACTTTTTAGATATATTGTCTGATTTTGGATATGATGTAAGCCTCGTAGTTTTGTTCATAGTTAAAAGACATCTCAATAAGGGAATATAGGATTGACTTGATGACTGAATTATAAGAGTTATGGGGTAGAATAATAGGAGGTTGCGAAGTCGATCTTCACCCTTAATACAATACTAATAATATTAATTATACTAATTACTATAATTGACAATTGAAAAAAAAAACATCTCAATAAATTGAAAAGAATGCATATATTATTAACTATTCTTAATCTCAATTCTCAGTTAAGGTGATAGCTTTTTGGTGGACAAGAATAAAAGAATTCCAGCAATTAGAATATGATGGTGGCCCATCATTTGTGTTCCTGGGGTGTTTCATTTTAGGAGTTTTCTACCACGCACCCCTCACTTAAACTTGTCACTCCCAACCCATATGAAATTACAATTTTGCCCCTTAAACCATCTATCAAAACCTCAAATTTTTTCACCCCTCTTTCGAACATTTAGAGAAATCATCTTAACTTTCGAATCTTTCCAAATCTTCGAAAACAAAAAGTAAGTGATACTCGAAAATTTCAAACTTTCGAAATTGAAAATTTCCAGAATTTCAAAACTTTTGAACAATTCGAAACCTTCGAAATAGAAAAATTTCAAGAATTTTCGAAAGTTTTGAAATGGAAAATTTCCAAAATATTCGAAAGTTTCAAAATGACAATTTCCATAATTTTCGAAACTTTCAAACAATTCAAAACTTTCGAAATAGAAAAACTTTCGAAAATTTCTAAATTTGAAAACTTTCCAAATTTAGAAACTTTAAAAGCTTTCCAAATTTAGAAACTTTTAAAATTTCCCATATTTTCAAAATGTAATCCTTATTTTGAAATTTTGAAACTTCCAAAACTATCAATTTTGAAACTTATTGTAAATGGTTAAAAGGATAAAATTGTCTTTTCATGTGTTTTGGAGTAGGGGTATTCAACAAAAACACTCTCATTTTAGACAAATTCAAAATGTAACTAGATAGGCCCAATTTCCTTTTTGTTGTTTTTTTCACAAAGAATTTCCCTTCTCAAAACATGAAAGGAAATTTTTTGTTTATCAAAAACAGAAAGAAAGAAAAAATAAAAAAGGAAATTTTGACCCCAATTTTTGAAAATTCAATTTTATCTCAATCATTTTTATCTCTTAGCATTAAAATATTCTGAACTAATGTTGTATTTCATACAAATACGAAATTTTCGATATAAAATTTTTCTTTTTCAAAAATTTGATTTGAAAATTAACATTTCAGAAATTTCCGAGATATAAAAAAAAAAGAAAAAAATTTATATATCAAAAATTTTAAACTCGAAATTTCTAATATGTAAATAAAAACCAACAAAAAACTTTTATATACCGAAATTTTTAGTATATAAAAAAAGTTGAAAAAAAAATTTAGATATCACAAATTTTGTTTTTTAAAATTTTTTATATATAAAATTTAATATTCAGTATATAAATAAATTTATATATCAAAAATTTTGAAAAATAAATTTTTGGTATATAAAAAAGTTTGAAAAAAAAAATTTAGATTCCAAAAATTTCGTTTTTGAAATTTTCGATACGTAAAAGAACATAGACATGGAGTACAAAAACAGACTTATTTTTTTAAAAAACATTTTCTCTATAGATATTTTTGAAAGTTCATATAAAAAGTGTTAAAATTGGGGTAGAAATGAAGATGTGGGCTATGAAATTCAATTTTCCTTTTTATTTGCTGTGTTTTACTTAGGACATTGGTTTAACTCTTCACATTAATTGTTCATGTTCTTCTTCTTTATAAATAGGATTAAATAAATTTTTAGCTCTTATAAAATAAAATTTAAACTTTTTAGTCAAATAAAAACATTATTTATTTTTAATTTCTAGTTTTATTTATTTTTTAAATAATTGATATATTTAATCTCTAAAAAAATTCTATAAAATTAAGAGTAAAATCTCATTTTAGTCATTGATAAAAACATTGAGACCCATTTGAAGTGACTAGAATATCACTAGAACGGGGGTTGAATAGGGATATTTGGCGTTTAAAATTTTCTTTTAAGTTTTAAAGCTTTATCCTCTTCTAGAGGATGAAGGTAAGAGGTTAGAAATTCAAGTTAAGTGAATGAACAGATTAATTGTAAAAGAGAGAGAGTAATTGGAGATTGACACACAGCTTTATACTGGTTCACCCAAAAGGGTTATGTCCAGTCCTCACTCACTTGTGAGAATTCACTAAAAACAGTCAACCTCTATCAGAGGTTAGTTACAGCCTTTGTGTTTTCAAGCTTCACCAAGCTTACAATATCTTCTCACGAATTTCTACTATTTCTAAGTATAACTCACTTAGAAATTACTGTAAGTTTGAAGGTGTTTTGATATTTCTCTTAACTAGCACTTTCTAAGAGGATGATTCAAAATCTAGTGTAATACAATAGAAAGTGTGAAGAGAGGATGAGAATGACACTTGATAGCTCTTGGCCTTTTTATCTTTGATTGCTGTAGTTGTGTATCTAATGAAGAAGTGCATCAATCCTTTTATAGAGTTGAAGATGGACTAACAATGGTTCTTGATGCTACATAACCGTTGGGCACAGTGATCAAAAAGGTCAAAGTCTGAATTACAAAAATACCATCCAGCTGTCTTTTGTCTTGTTTGATTGCAGGAGGATGAGAGTGTCGTTCATCCTCGTATGGCAGATGCAAGCCCTTTTTGAAGTCCGTGTCTGGGCTGTCCTTTCTCTTTCTCTTTCACCAAGGCATGCCAGGTTCTATTTTAGGCTATGTTTAGTTTATCCTTTATATGTAGGTGAAAAGGTATAGCCGTTTTTATCATAAGCCTATGTATTAGAGCTAGAGGTCAGTCCTACTATATTCCAAATATCTGCGCTCATCCTCTGCCTTCCTTTGTTGCTTCAGTTGACTTGTTTGTCTTTCAAACTTTAATTACTGAATTGACTTTGCACATAGACGAAAAATACAGATAACGTGATTCTTGACAAAGTCGGTTCGTCCTCTTTGAGGGGTTCATCCTCTGGTCCATCCTCTTGTTTGGAACTTTGTTGAATTACAAAGTTTTTATCTTATTTGAAGAATAACCTGTTTTCTAATTATAAAACACTCAAGAGCACAGACTAGATAAAACAAGAGTCATAATCAATCAATTTTGTTATCATTAAAACTATATGAGAGAGATTTTGTCTCAACACCATTTTAGTCCCTAAGAAAAATAATAGTGAGACTCAATTTAGTCCATGAGAAAAACAAAGTAATTTTTTATCGTTGAGAAAATTAAAATTAAATCGGGAGAATTTAGTCCCTACGCCATTTACACTTTGATTGATGAAGGAAATATGGAGGAAAGAAAACAAAATGACAAAAAGAGAAAATGAACAGAAAATAAGTTGATTATTTAGTAGTTTGGTATAAGAGAAAATGAAAAGAAACTATGATTGATGAAAATATGTATATTTATAAAATAACATAAATGTTCTTAAGAAAAAAAATTAGATACGATAAAAAGAATAAAAATTTCATTACAATTAATAAAGATATATTAATTATAAAATGAAAAATAAATAGAATAGAGATATAAAATAAATCAAATAGTTTTGATGTTTAATAATTTAAAAATTAATTTTTAGAGATTTTAGAAATAGTTGAGAGCCTATTTGTTACAGTTTTTTGTGTGTCAAATAATCACTTTTTAGAAAAAATCACTTTTTAAAAAAATCACTTTTAAAAAAATCACTTTTAAAAAAATCACTTTTCGAAGTTTGTATTTGTTTGTTACTAACTTTTAAAAAAAATCACAATCTAAAAATAATCTAAAAACCTCTTAAAACGAAAAGTTGCTTTAAATAACTTCTCATAAAAATAATATTTTATAAATGATATTTTTATTAAAAAATTAATTTTTATTACTCTGGACAAACACAAATAATTTTTTTTAAATCTCTAATAAATAATCTTTAAATAATTAAATGACAAATTAAATTATTTTATAATTCTTCACAAACAAATTGTGAATACTATTTAGTATTTGTTAATTAATAATGTTCTTTAAAAAAAATCAATTATAAAAAATAATTTTTGAATGAAGGTATTTAAAACAAGTTGAAACTATTAATTTTTAGATTATTTTTGGTGTTATCATTTTTTTATAAAAAAGTTTAAAATAAAAACGGATGAAACCACTTAAAAGTGATTGTTTGATTTTTAAAAAAAGTTAATTTTTCATAAAATTGTAGCAAATGAGCTTTAAGCTGGTGTGTTAAAATCAATTATTCTAATTAAATGACAGTTCAAAATAGTTTTACATTATCGGTGCATATAAATTATCCTATTTCTTATATACTAAATTAATTAATAATTATTTTTTTCTTCTTCTTTTCTCTTTCTTTTCTTTCCTTCTTCAATCAAACAAATTGCAAAACAAATAACAACTAAATTATTCAGGTTTAATTTTTTTTAAGAATTAAAAGTTACCTTTATTTTTTTAGAAACTAACTTAAATTTTCTATTTTTTTTCAAAGACTAAATTGAATATTTACTCTAAAATTAAAATAAGAACTAAAAATAAATAATTTTGTTTAAATATTAAACTTGAAAGTTTATAATTTTATAGAAGATAAAAATTATATTTAATTCTTTTATAAATAATGTTGATTTAATTATCGATTTCTCTTTCAAACGAATGACGACCGACTAGTTTCCTCTTATTTTTTGAATCATCCTCTTGTTATTTTTTATTTTATTTTTATCAATTATAATTCTTCTTTTAATCAATGAGGAGCCTTTTTGGGTGCACCCCTTATGAGTCTCGTCACATACTCCTTTTTTTACAAGTCCAATACTCCCTTTCTATCTACCTAAACAAAAGTTATCAAACGATTTCTAATAGGTCTCCGAAAAATCTTTCAAAGTAGCTACACAACACCAGCGGGTTTAATAACTACAAAATTTATATTTAGGATTTTTTAGTTTCTAACTGGTTCCAATAGATACTAATATCATCATGATTCAACGATTGTAATCATGTCGATTTACACATATCCAGATTAAAATAAAATATACAACAAGTATGTTGTCGTAATTTTGTTTGATTTGAACAACAATGCTAGACACTAACTCTTTATTAAAGGCTTAACAATATTTTAAAATATACTTCGTTAATTTGTATCAAAAATAATTGTTGTATTTAATAACTATATACATATTAAATAATATAATAAATGAAAATGAGAAAAAGATAATTTTGTCTAACTATTCCTATAAACTTTTCAATTATCATAAATAAAAAATAAACAATAATAAATTGAAAATGATATATATATATATATATATATAATAATATTAATTAGAAGTTATAATTGATAAAAAAAAAAAAAAAGTTGTGTTGAAAATTAAAAACCACAACTATTTTAAAAAATAATTTATTTACAAATACAATAATTATTATAGAATGAAGTATAATATTTGTGATATGCAATCTTTGAATTTGGCTTGTACCAAATTTGGAACCAGTAATATCCTTCAATAGCGCACCACCATTTACAATGGTGGTAACAGGTAACCAATCGTACAAAAAAACAGGTGTGGACAAAATAATATATTGATCAGATGTGGACAACTAGGACAATACAATGCAAGAGCTATACATAAAGTACAAGAAAAAGTTATACATAAAATAAATTATTTAAATCACAAAAAACAAATTACTAAGAGAAAGATTAAGGCAAAGTTACAAAGGTGGAGACGGAAACGTTTTTGCGGGGTTCAAGAGGTGCCACTATATAGGTCTTAAATTTTTAAGGCACTAATTTTTTATTATATAATATATATATAAAATTTTAACGTATTTTTTTAAGCTAAGATATATTTAATATAAAATTATAATGTTGTATTAAATAATTTTCAATAAATTTTTTTGTTATTATATGATATAGTATTCTTTCATATTTTCAACAAAAATTAAGTTTTTTTTTCTTTATTTTTTTAAGTATAAAATTCCAACTTAAATTTAAGATATTTTAAAAAAAAATCTTAAATAAAAAATAAAAACACTAATTCGCCATCATTTGTAGAAAAGACACAAAGCTGTTGCTTATATTTAGTAGAAAATCATTCTAAATAGACACAGTTAAATTGTGAGTATACTAATGCATATTTTAGAATTCATATATATATATATATATATATATATATATATATATATATATATATATATATTTTGTAGATAAAACAATTGTCCAATTAATAGAATTCAAGATATTTTTGAATAGACTAAAAAATTAATAGTTCAATAAAATTAAAGATTTTTTTAAAAAAATTTAACATATCATTTTAAATAATTTAACTTTGTATGACATATTTCAATTTATTTTATTATAATATACTTAGATATGTCAAAAATTAATGTAGAATATTATGATGAAATTACTAAGAAGTTAATAAATTTATAATTTAATATAAAGTTTAAAATTTAATATATAATAATAATATTAATAAAAAAAATATTATTTATATTTACTTAAATAGATTAATTATTAATAAAAGGATTTTTATTATGATTTGTAAAATATTAAAAAAGTATTATCTTTTTCTTAAATAGGTGAAGGATATATTATTATTATTATTATTATTAATATTAGTATTATTTATTATTATTATTGGATATATTATTATTATTATTATTATTATAGTGGTCGTGGTTGTTAGAGATGGTACTTGTTATACATTTTTAAAGTAAAATTTAAACTCTTATCACTTTAAAATATAAAACTGTTACCACCGCACTAGTTCCCTTGTTAGCCTCCTTTTTAAATTATACTTTATTTATCAACAAATATCGCATGATACTACCATAAATTAGTTATATTCTTTTCTTGCCTTTTTGTCTTAAATATTCGGAATAAAAAACCTTTTTTTTTTAAAAAATATAAACCTTCTATACATATATTTTATGTTTCGTATTATATGTCTCTTTCTGAATATTAATCTATTTTTTTTGTTGCTTTAAAAGTATTATCTTTTTTTAAACAGGTGAAGGATATATTATTATTATTATTATTATTATTATTATTATTATTATTATTATTATTATTATTATTATTATTATTATTATTATTTAGGGAGAATTGTAAATGACACTTGGTTATATATCTATAAAGAGAGATTTAAACTCGATCTTAGAAATATAAAACTATTACCAACGCACTAGCACATCCATCAATCTCCTTTTTAAATTATACTTTATTTATCAACAAATATCGCATCATAAATTAGTTTTTTTTTTCTTTCACATTTTGTCTTAAAAATTCGGTATAAGAAAATCCTTTTTATATAAACCTTTTACACATATATTTTGTGTTTTGTATTATATGTCTCATTTATGAATATTAATATTAAGTTATTTGTTGCTTTAAAATATTAAAAAAGTATTATATTTTCCTTAAACTGATGAAGGAAATTATTATTATTATTATTATTATTATTATTATTATTATTATTATTATTATTATTTAGGGGAATTTTAAGGTGATTGGTTATATATTCATAAGTGGAGATTTAAACTCAATTCCTTTAAAATACAAAATTGTTACCACCGCACTAGCACATTCATTAGTTTCCTTTTTAAATTAAACTTTAATTATTAATCAATAAATATCGCAAAATAGTATCATATATTAATTATATTTTTATTTTTGTCTTAAATATTTGGTTCCCAGCAAAATGAATTTTGATAATCTAGAGTGTGATTTTAAAATAAGTAATTACAAGTTAGATGACCAAAATTTTGGCCCAATGTCTCCGTTTTACGATTAAAACTCTGGTCGGTATTTATCAAAGCAGTTTCGTTCCTAATCGACAAACTTGTGATAATATAATTGTTATGCAAGAGGTGCTCCACTCCATAAGGAGCAAGTGTGGTTCTAAGGGTTGGATGACGATTAAAATTGACCTAAAGAAATCTTATGATCATCTAATATGGGACTTTGTGAAGGATACACTTGTTAACATTAGGCTGCCTGAAAACCGTGTCCCTTGGAGGAATTTTCTCCATCAAGGGGTACTCTCTAGGGAGATCCCTTGTCCCTTTATTTGTTTGTCTTACGCTTGGAGAGGCTTTTCCATCTAGTCAATGTGGTGGTGGATCAAAAAATTTGGTAGTCTATTCAACTTACAAGGGCACCCTAAACTTCCACAATTATCTTTTGCTGATGATATTGTTTTATTTGCGGAAGCTAACCCTAACCAAATGCATATCATTGTGGATATTATTGATCTTTTTTGCAAGTCTTTCGGTTAAAAATTTAGCAAGGAGAAAACAAGAATATACTTCTCTAAAAATGTCACTATGAAGCCACAAATCTGTAAGGTTTCTCAATTTCATATGACTGATGATCTTGGGAAGTACTTGTGAGTTTCCTACTTTTTCGTAATAGAGTTGGTATAAACTATTTTCAATTTATTTTGGATAAGGTTTACCAACTTCTTAGTGGGTGGAAAACGCGTAATTTGTCTTTTGCAAAAAGATTCACTTTAACAAAATCGGTTATCCATATATTATGCACTTTATTCACCTTCCTAGATCTATATGTGACGTGGTTGATAAAAAAGTGTAGAAATTTTATGTGGGGAGATTATGAAAATAACACGAAGTTTCATGTAGTTTTTTTGGAATGAGGTGTGTATTCCTAAATGCTTTGAAGGTCTTGGGCTTAGAATGGTGCGAGATATTAATAGCACTTCCTTGGTCAAAGCGGGATGGGACCTTTGTTTGAAATTTAAATCTATTTGGATCTGAGTTATCCGTAATAAGTATAAATGCGGTTCGAATAATATACCCAAGGTTTCTGAGGTTAAGCCAAAATAAAATTTCTTGAAAGAGTTGTTTTGTAATAGGAAAATTATGTTAGATACCCATGATCGGAGGATTGGTAACAGAGTCGATACTAACTTTTTGATAGATTAGTGGGTTTCGTTGTTGGGTCGCATTATCAATATTACAGAGGGTTTGATTCTATATATAGAGATTTGGAAAAATGTGGAAAATTTTGTTAACAAGGACGTATACGAAACTTACAGTCTATTACTTCGTCGATTTCGATTGAGACCCTTGCACGTCATTCTTTTGTGGGTTAGGATTTGGTGGTTTTAACTAGGGATCTTGATGGGTCCTTTTCTTCTAGAGGAATCTATTATGCGATAAAAGACCTGAATTATAGAGTGACGGAAGATAAGTATTGATGGATTTGGAAGTGGCCCAGTCCTGAACATTTTAGGTGTTTTCTGTGGAAAGTTTCTCGTGGTTGCTTGCTTACAAACACTCAACGGGTTTGAGGTCACATGACCAGTAGTGACTTGTGCTCAGTTTATGGCAATGCCAGTGAATATATCCTTCATATTTTGTGTGATTGCCAATTTGTGTCAGAGGTTTGTCATTATGCGTTACATGTTAATTTGACTAATTAGTTTTTTTTACTACAGATCTAAATAGATGACTTTTGGATACTTTGAATAGTGTTTGTGCAGAAAATGGCATAGACTAGAGCATCCTTTTTGTGGTGGCGTTAGGTGATGTGTGGAACGCTTGAAATGACCTGATATTCTATAACATTGTTCTGATCGCAAGTAGCATCGCCACCAAAGTTATGTACTAAGCAAAAACTATATCGAG
Source organism: Cicer cuneatum (assembly GCA_037974295.1). Taxonomy (NCBI): domain Eukaryota; kingdom Viridiplantae; phylum Streptophyta; class Magnoliopsida; order Fabales; family Fabaceae; genus Cicer; species Cicer cuneatum. The sequence goes on from JBBPBO010001985.1 coordinate 14,195,970, forward strand.
TACTCAACTAATTCATGCTCGTCTTACAAGTGTGTCATCTCCTCCTCAACATAGGTTTGTTTGGCATTATCCAAATGATGGTTGGGTGGCTCTCAATAGAGATGGTGCAATCCAAAACTTAAATGAAATGGCATCTTGTGGAGGCGTGGTTTGAGATCACAATGGTGTCTTCATCTTTGGCTACTCTTATGCTTTATGGGTGTGCACTATTTCAACGGCAGAACTTTGGGTGATATATAATGGTTTGAAACCGGCCTTTTCCAGAGATTTTAGAAACATTGATATCAAATCGGATTTTCAAGTAGCAGTGTCCTTAATTATGAAAAATTGTTTGAAGGTACCAAGACGAGAAGAGGGGTTGAATTGTGTTTGCAAAAGTTGACAACTTTTTGATAATTTATAAATAAATTAAAAACTATTTTGGTTTTTGGTTACTTACTTGGAGTAGAAGCAATAGGATTCAGAGGCAATAAGCAATGAAAGCATAATTAATTTGACACATAGATTTATTCTGGTTCACCATTAACTTGGCTACAACGCGTCCCCTCATTCAGAAGGCTTTAATCCACTAATTCAAATATTTTGAATTACAAAACACCTGACTCTCCAAGTCAATCTTCATAAACAGTTTGACAACCCCAAACTTTTGAGGAACACCACCACTTTGACCCTACAAGCCAAGTCTTCTCCTAACAACCTGACAACCCCAGATTGAAGAAGGAACTAAACCACTATTGGGTTGGATACAAGAGATTGGAACTTGAGTAGTTGCTTCTGGAAAACTGATAATAATAATAACTCTCACACTGAAAAAAAGAATACTCAGAAAATATTTCTAACTTGAACCGAGTATTTTTCTCTTTGAACTCTAAGACTATTCTTTTTCTTTTTTCGATACTTTTCTTCTTCAGCCTTGATGATCTATTTATAGTTGAAATTTGGGCTTCAATTTGGTCCTTGTTTAATTATGAATTGTATTTTGTTCAAATTTCGTTTGTAAATTTTTCAAATTGATTATGTTCCCTTTTTGTTGTAGATAAATTTTGATCAAATCTTTTTTCAAATTTTGATTAAATCTTCTTCAAATTTTAATCAAATCTTAATTAAATATTCTTCAAATCTTGACCATATCTTCTTCCATACTCTTTGAAATCAAATATATTATTTTAATAAAATACTTTTGTTAACATCAAAACTCTAAATGTAAAACCAATTTGGTTCCAACATTGTTTTCATATAAATTATAATATGGTCTTATCACTCGTATAAAGAAGATGATTGGACACTTAGATCACTTTAAGTTATCTCATGTCCACTATGAAGTCAATCAAGTAGTGGTTACTTTTACTAGATTCAATCTCTCTTCTTCTTAGATTGATAGTGTTTTTGATAAAATTCTTTATTTCTCCTCCTTTGTTGCGTTAGTTAATTGGAGTTTGATTGACTTTCCTTTGATTTTTTAACTTTGTTTTGTTTTTTTTTTTTATATTTGTCCATCTTATTAAAAAAAAGGGTATAAATTCTTCCAATCTAATCTTCTAATATTGTCACATATATTATCTTTGTGTACACACCAAACTGGATATAGATTATACCTTCAAATTAATTAACATATTTGGTTTGATGTTATATGATTTTTTTTAGTTGGTTTTAATATATCATTTGGTAAAGTATTAACTTTTTTTTCTCTGGGCCTCTGGCCTACTGTCGACAATATTTGTCTAGCTAACCTCTCCCACAATTATTTATGTCACAATCACATGCTTTAAAATATACTGTACTACTGCATGCTGGTTTGATAAATTTATTATTTTATTTCTTTTTCAAAATAATTTATGCCTCTAATGTAGCACACTCCATGCGACAATCAATATAAATATAGAAAGCGATGTTCTTGAGTTTATTAATCAAGACTGTTGCAATGTCTTGTAACGACAAAGTGAACTTCCAATTTTTGGAATAATTTAAAGCAAAAATCCATAAGAGTGAGCCATCTAAAACCTACTTGACTGGTAGATAGGGATATGGCCACTATTGGGCTTCAAAGTTGGCCTCCAACCCGTGACGCAGTGATTCTGGGCCATTGTCATCATTAAGAAATATTTTTTATACACAATAAATGTACCTTTATACAAATACTAAACACTTTATATTTTACTAAAAATAAAATTCATTTCATTTAAATTAATAATATAATTGATTACAAATAATTAAATTCGTTAAAATTTAAAAAGTATAGATTAAGGAACAAGCACACAACATCCAAATTAATAATATAAAATGATAAAATATTTATAAATTTGATAAAATTAAAATGACCATATTAATATTAAAAACATGTCATTGAATCACTTTATTATATATCAAAATTAATCTAATATAAATAATATTAACATCATAATAAAACAAAAAAATCAAATTAAAGAATGTAATTAGCCAACGAAATAAAATAAAAATAAATTTATATAAAGATTATTTACTTAAATAAAATAACGAAGAAAAATGATATAAATGAGCTAATTTTAGAAATAAGAAAAAAAACTAATCCAAATCATCTATCTTCCATAACGAAGAAGAAGAGAGCCACAGATAAAAGTAGCTTGTTGCGGCGCTAAATACTAGGCAATTAAGTTATACTAATTACTTTTGTTAACAGTAGATTATCAATCACTAACTAGTAACTAGTATTCATAACTTGTTATATTTTGCTAAAAAATGAGAAATAATAAAAACAACTCATCTTAGGATAGGTCTTTAGCCATTTCCTTTATAATTTCTAATAAAATATTGCTTAGACTTTGTTGGTTTAAGTTTATTCATATTATTACGATTTAATTTATAAATCATCTTTGTAAAAATACATTATACCGTCGTGCAATTATAATTATTTAATTATATAAATATTTAATTTTAATTATTATTACTTTAAAGTTATACATATGGGTAATATGAGTAATTGTAATTTATTAATATTTAATGGTGTAATCTATTTACAATACCAAAAAATCAAAACTTTTTGCACTGTCATTGCTTATAATTAAACATCCACTTGATACATATTGGGTTCAAGCCCCCACAAGAATTTCATTTTTATATCTACCACTATTATATAGCACATTAGTCTAGCATTTCCTTTTAATCACAATACTATTATATTTTTTTCAACCTCCATAAATTATAAGGCCCAATTTTTTAACAACAAATATTGGTGTGTTAATTGTCAATGTTAATTTGTTAGTATTTGTTGGATGTTAGTATTTGTTGTTAATTTTACTTTAAAATCAATTAATTCGTATCTACTTGTGCAATCACTTACAATCAATTTTTTTTATAGAACTCACAACCAATATTTAAAGATTTTTTGCACTTTAAAAGAAATTTATAGATCCTTTTAATATAGACATAGCTTAGATGGTTATGATGAAATGAAAATAGATTTACTCTTGACCGAAAAAATCTTATTAATCATTTGTAAAAATTAATATCCACTATGAATTCAGGCTTTCTAACCTCCGGTTTAAAGTAATTGGAATAATTCTCGTCGGAGATGCACATAGAGATTAACACGGGTTGAATTGAATTATTATTTTTTTAAAAATTTAATATTCAAATCAATCAATTTTATTTGGATTGAATTAAGTTTACATATGATTCTTACGTTGAACTTGAATTAAACAAACTCGATTATAAATGAGTTTAGTTAGACTTCACAAGTAATAATAATTTTATTTTATTTTAAAAAACTATAAACAAATTTAAATACTTAAATATCTCAAAAATAATTAAAATATATCATAACATATTATTCAATACTTAAACACAACCACAAATACAATTAAACAATTAAATTTGCAATAAATTCTCAAATATAATTAAACAACTAAATTTTAACTATACATCAATAGTAAAAAATAAATAAAAATATAATGTCTTATGAATGAGTTGGGATCATGGATTTAAAATGTTAAATTTGCTACCTGAATTAAATATCATTGGATTAAAATGGATTAGTTCAGATTAAATCCGAATTTAAATGCTTTGAATCAAAATGCAAGTTGATTGTTTGAATGATCGAATTCACGAATTTATCTATACTCATAAACATCCTCAAATACACATGAGTTGGATTTGTTTGAGATTAGTTAAATCTTGTATTGAACCGATTAAATCGAGTAGAGTTGAAGAATTCTAAATGAACAACATATTTTTGTCATTCTTGAAAATATCTAACTAAATTTAAACACTTTCATGTACTGAGGTTGTAATGGTTCATAATTGTATTTGTATCGTTTGATCATGAAACTCTCTTTGTGCTCTCATGTTTTAACGTTTTTTTTTTCCTATTAAAAAAAAAAAACTTTCGGTACTTCCACATTCCAAAAACTATAAAATTCCAAGAAACAATCTGAAAAATAAAATTGAAGAAAAAGAAAATAGAATAAATTCAAATTACAAATTATTTACTCATAAATATACTCAAATTTGAAAAGATAAACGAATAATAGAAAAAATAAAATAAAATAACTCGTCAACAAATCAAATTTATTGGGTCCAAATTTATAAATCTACCACTAAAATTAAACATCTTTGATTTTAATCGAATTTGTCCTAATTTAAGATGAATATAAATAAAATAAAATTAAACCATAAGATTTATTGCATCGGACTCAAACTCACGTTCACCCTTAATTAATATTTATCCATTGATGCTTCTATTTGTAGAAACCAAACATGTCTATTGTAACAATTCTACTTTGGCACGAATTTTTTTCGAAGTATCTCATAGGTTTTTCTATTGACTTTGTTGGAAAGCTAGGCCACACTAGTTTGGAAGTGAAGAAAGTGAATACGTAAACAAACCAAGACCACTCTCAAAATATTGCTTTTGATAGTTGCACCTCAAAAGAAAATTGCTTTCGAAGGAGGGATGGATTGATGATTTCAAATAGGTGCGACCCATACCTAACCCCAGTGATGGTGACCCGCTAAATTGTAAATTCCTAATTAATTGAAGGAAGTATAAATGGTAATTTTAACATCACATTTTTATTTTTATTAGAAAAATGTTAACACCACATTTTTTAATACACATTTTAATACTTTTTGTTATTGGTTGAATTTTTAATAAGTCTTATTAAATTGATGTGGTCTCCGATGATTTAGTGAATTTTATGTGAATCTCAATCAAAAAAATAATGTGTTGATAAACATGTGTTAGACAATATATTGTTAACATTTTTTATTTATTATAGGTTGACGAATCTATAATTTAGAGCACATACAAAATCTAATATATAATATAATATACTAATAAAAATAATAAATATTATTTAAATTTACTTAAATATGTTGTTCTAGTAGACTTAAAAGAATATTTAGATGGACTATAGTATAGTCTTATTAGCAAAGTAATATTTTAAAAAAAAAGTTTACCCTTTACCCCTACATTTACACTCCTACCCTTATATTTTATACAAACTACTTATTTTATTTTTTTTTTTATAATTTTTTTTTATCTCACTAAATTTAATTGGAATTTCGAAATTTTTTTTTAAGTTTTTCAGAATACATGTTTTTTTAAAAATTGAACTTTGTACTGGTACACAAAAAATAATATATTTGTGTACCGTAAAACTTCAAAAAAGTTTACTGGTACACAAAGTTATAGAAACTCTATTAAAAATATTTGTGTACTGAAAAACTTTTTTTAAATTTTCCGGTATAAAGTTCAATTTTTAAAAAAAAACATGTGTTCTAGAAAACTTTTATTTTTAAGTTTTTCAGAACTCCAATTAAATTTAGTGTAGTAATTTTTTTTAAAATAAAAAAGGATAAAATAAGTAGTTTGTATAAAATATAAGAATAAGAGTATAAATATAGGAATAGAGGGTAAAATTTTCTTCTAAAAAAAAATGTTCAGCTATATCTATTTGCAAAAGTATGGTCCATCCAGAGTCGTTCCAATATTTAGATGTATAAACAAAATTTAAAATGAGGTTCTCTTAAAATAAATAATAAAATTGGAAGTATTTTAAGTTTAATTATTTTTACATTGTTAAATACTTATTTTTTACTATTACATAATATTAAATATTTTATAAATAAATATTAAATACATTCACGTGTTACGTAATTTTTTTAATGAATTAGTTAATACTAAAACTAGAGAGGAAATTTATACTATAAAGTTGAAAAGTAATTATTACTTTAGTAATAATATAGGTTAGATATATGATTTTGTTGGTAGATTTGACACATTTCCAACAAAACTAAAATTCATTGTACAAAATTTGAAAATAAAAAATACTCAAAATCAGCCCACAAACTATCATTTAAAAAAGAAATGCTAATCTAAATTGTCATTGTGTAATCACTAATTTCCTTTTAAAGATTAAATATCTCTAATATCTAATCCTCTACAACCTATTGTTTCTGAAGGTGAAGTTCAGTAGTTGAGTTGAACAACTACATGAGTTTCAATAACGAGGTTCAAAGTTCAATTTTGTTGCTAATAAATTTCTCTTTAACTAATTATTAGCGGCTAATATTTGTCAATAAAAAAGTCCTCCAGTGGCTATTAATTACAATTTTGATGGTGTATTGAGGGCTTTCACCCTTCATATATCACTTTTTTCTTGTAGTATTAATCCATTTTCCACTAATCCATAATACAGATAAGATCATGTTGAATAAATATTCTATAATTATTGATTTAAGTTATAGATAAGAGAGAAATAAAAAAAAAACAAATAAATTGAATAATATTGATGATGAAAAGAATTATTTACATCAAATGTTATATAAATTTATATAGTCAATTAGATAAAATAAATAATTAGTGTAAAATGATTATCTAGATAGCGTAATTAACTGACCAATTTAATTAACTAACCAAACTAAGATATATAATATCCTCTCAAGTTAGAACGAGTTTAATACACTTTGAATTTGAAAAATCTGAAGAAAAAAATGCGGAAAAAGACATTAGGTAACAAGATTTTGTAATGCTGAAAATTAATCGGTTAAAAGAATTTGAAATGTCGAAAATTTATCGGCAAAAAAAATGATTTTTGTGTTTGACTATTTATATTATGAATAAAACTAATATGGATAGAATATGAAATGTCAATTAAGGGCATAAAGAATGAAATTGTGCTTAACCATCCAATATATATATTTTGGATAAAAGTCAAAATACCAACGAGGCTAAAAAGAATGAATTTTGTGTAATCATCCATTTCTTTATGGACGTAAGTTAGAATGTCAATTAAAATTAAAAGAAAGAATAAATTTTGTAGAATGTCAATTAAGACTAAAAGAAAGAATGAATTTATAAAAAATCAATAAGGCTAATTATAAAGAAGGAAGAAATATATATATCACCAAAGTTTTTGTATTCTTGAAAAACTTTGACAAATCTTGATCATAAAACCCAATCAACAATCTCACATTGCTCAATCTCATGACTTTAGTATTTGTTTCTACTAGATTTTGACGTATAAGTTAATTATTCACTTGAAATGTTCTCTTGCATGTTTGAATTAAGAGATTGATGATTGTGTTTTTCATTGAATTAAGATGTATCCACTTATAATAATCTCTTGAAATTCACCACTTTTATTCAATGATTTGAATTCTTGATCACTTGATTTTTTTCATTGCTATTTATTTTTTAAGAGAATGAATATTGAATTAGAGATGGAGCACTAAAGTGTTGATGAAGAAAGATTTTAATCGACGAGGAAAAAAATGTTTCAACAAAAAATTTCTCAATAAAATATTGAGATAGAAAGAATAAAGCGGAATAATTACGATTTGATATCATATTACAATTATTGATTTAAATAATTGATAATAGAGAAATAAAAAAAAAAGTAAATTGAATAATGTTGATGATTGAAAAAATTATTTACATTAAAGATTACATAGACTTTTTTACTTCAAAGTTTTGTGCTTTGTAGTGTGAATAATGATTTTAGAAACCCAAAAGAGAGGCTTGAGCACTTGGAGAATGGAATATACCTCCGCTATAAGACATGTGTAAAGTTGAGAGAATGTTGAACTTAATAATAATTTTTAAAAGTTCTTCATTCAAAATACGATATTAACTAAGCGAGTCTTTATCAGACATTTCAATAAAACATATAAAAGACAAATTTAAAACAAACAAAAATGCCGCGACAAGAACGATAGCAAAATTGTCGCACTAAGATGACAAAAACAATAACGTCACGAACGACAAAATCACAAAAAAAACGAGAAAAATAAAATGTGATATTATTAAAAGGATAAAAACAAATTGGATGAATGATTTTAAATACAAAATGACCTTAAAAAACTTCTTCACCTTACAAATTAACATTATATAATATATTTGATTATTTTAGATGTTAACACCAAAAAATACTCGGTCAAAATGTGTATTGACCATTTAACTTAAATAGAATAATTTATCTATAAAAAAAATATTATTTTTGTGATTTAAATATAATTAAAAATTATTAATTTTATAATATGTTATTATTCTTACAATATTCTTTCATTAATTTAAAATTTATTTTTTTAATAATTCTTTTGTTCTCATCAAATAAGTTTCCACGAAAGACAATTTAGAAAATACAATCAATTTTTTATTATTTTGAATTAAATTAAATGAGATCATCAACCCTCTTTGTAGTCCTGTGATTAGGCTACGTCTTTTGATAACAACTTCTGGCCCCTCATTTAACCAAAAATCTTGAACATATATAAAGTCATCAATCACTTTATATTATGATAAACGCTAAAGTACCCATCTTAATTGCACTTAATCCAAAACCAATCAGCTGGATTCTCTAAAAGAAAAAGAGGGATTAAGTTCGTATTTTGTTTGATTAAAGACAGTGACGTATTCGTTTCCGATGAAAAGTTATAGCCATATTTATATTGTGTATATAATTTTTAAAAAGTATAGTACTGATAATACTCTTTTTTCCAACTATTTTATTCAGTGAAATGCATATGTATGTTACCACTTTGATGAGATCTATTTTTAATGTAGTAGAACTCACTTGTATTTCATTTCATAAAAGAGGTAATATTAGAAATAGTATTATTAGATTTTTTTAAATGATGGTTATTCATTTTGAACTACTACATCTCTGCTATGACTTGAAGTTAAAAGTATAAAATTTCACAATTGATAGGTTGTCCGCAAATTTTATTGTAAATTCTCTATGAAGTTTGAAATTCTCATTTTCTGTGATCTTACATGGGTGTCTCCTACTATTTATTTATTTTTTTCAAAAGGTAAAATATATTAATATAGCATAACTCAAGGAGTAGGCATGAAAAAATACACAAGGTTTGATCAGAAAAAATCTCCTAATCTCGTAAAAAAAATCATCTAATTGAAATTTTTATTATAAAAAATCTATAATTCAAAAACTAATTACAAACACTTCCATTTCTATATTTTTATCCTACAACATTTTCTTGTTCAATATTTTTATTGCCATATAAATATAAAAATATTTTACGGCAAATTATTTTGATAGAATGATAGTTGAAACACTGATCTAAATAAATAATTTATTTTAAACCTTAAAATTTTAGAGATCAAACAAATTAATTTGCAAAATTAATGAAATTATAAAACAATCTCTAAAAATACTTGATCACACTAAGTATCATATTGAGCAATGTCTAGCCTTAAATTTGTAGCGACTATTCCATTGAGTCTTCCTTAGTGAACAGAATGACGAACCCTACAATAAATAATACAAGTGTTTTGTATCGTATTGAATCCTTCTCCCACCCTCCACATGGTAGCGACCCAACTAAATATTTTAATTCCATTGAAGAAAGCTATGATTTAATACAGACTCTTTAAGTAAATCAATAATTAGTCATTGAAATTGTAGACAATGTGATCTAAATTTTTTTGTTTTAAAAATCATTATAAAATTTCGTTAATTTCATAAATCAAATGGTTTAGCTAACATCTATAAACAATTTCTTCGTAAAAAAAAACCTATAATAAATTTCAAGGACTAAAGGATACCATCTATCCATCTTTCCTATCTAGCACTTTTTTAAAAGCACTATATAGGCCATAAGTGAGATCACACATCCTTTCATTTAAGACACAAATTTAACTTAATTTTGACAATATGTTCTACATGCTTGGTCATACCTCTTTACACTTAACTTTAACTTAATTTTGACAACATAAGTTATGACTATATCAATTTAGACTTAATTTTAAATTATTGTATCTATTTAGTACCGAAGATACTGAATACAAAAACTTGACTTGGGAGACCATGATGAGCAGTGGATGGTAGATGTTCTTAATCTATTCCTTCAGCAATCCGTCGAGGGGGGAGGGGTGTACCTACACAATCCGACGATCATGTAAAAATTTATCAAAGAATGAGATGCTTTTTAGATTAGAATTTGTGTATACCTTTATGGCCTAATAGGTCCACTTATATAATGACTCTAGGTTTCTAGAAGTTTCCCATTGTGATCATCAGATATGGGGTATGTGATATTTGGATTATCCTTTGATGTTGGAAGCGTGCCTTGTAATTAGAGAAAGGTGAGTGTCATCTGGTGGTCGTGATCATGGTGTCATTGCCATCAAGTGGCTCAAAATGAGTGCATAGGTGAACTATCGTGTCTATTATTACCGAATTCTCTCTTTGTCCATCAATGGTTATGGTTGGAGGTCCAGGTGAGTTAAAATAGACCATCGCCTTAGATTCCAGCTTGCCCTAGTTTCAAGAATGTTCAATGATGCAATCTAATTGGGTCGAATCAATTCGAATTTATGTTGGACCTAACCTATGTTAGTGTGAATCCGACTCATTACAATATCTTATAAGCAAAGGTGTTTAGCCAACAAACACCTCCTAAGATGACATTAACCTGCAAACAAAAGGATGGAATGTGGAGTAGTTCAAAGTTGATCATAATCTTTTAGGATTTTGAACCTACACATAAGACTTTTTACACTTAATGCATGCTTGTATGTACTAATTGTTTGGATTTTGTTTTCTACGATATGACCAAATGCACAATTGGTGAGACCGATTAATACCATAATAAATTGGAGTGCATTTAAAAATCGTGAATTTTCACATTATGAAACAATAATCAAATTTTTTTACCACATATTTAAAGAGACGAATTGTTTATCACTTATATCACACCTCTTAGGTGGCAACACTGTTATGTTATCGATACCAAGTTTTCTTTTTTGCATTTTGTCTCTCTTACAATTAGTTTTTATTGCAAATTCCACCACATTTTTTATTTTAAGTTCTCTCTTTTCTTTTAATTCCCTTTTTATCTCTCTTTATATGTGAAAATTTTTCTATTAATAATTGCATGTTTTCTTTTGTAGCTATCGTTGTTCCTTCTTTCATTCCGCTTTCTCTGGATAAACAAGTTGTTATGCTTTTACAAGTAAAAATCAAACTTAATATCTCAAAGTTTATAATACATAATCACATATACCGCACATCAGCCACTTGCATTAGAGCAAAAATGTCTTTCCTCAACTACATGTGATTTTTTAATTAATTGGAAAAAAAAAAAAACGACGCATGGGATCATATCTATCGGTAGTTTTAATAATTCAGATATAGTATATGAAATATGAGATTAATTTTGACTTTGGAGAAACGTATTAAAACTGTAGCTCTAGGAAATGATTTGATAAACAAGCAATTAGACAAGTAAAGCAACCAAAAAAGGCCTAGTATTATACATAATACAATTATAATCGAAAATATATAACCCTTATGGTTTTGAAAAAATCAACAATATTTTGATTATTTTCCAAAACCGGTTCTAGCATTTGCCCCAAAAATAGCACGGAAAACACCCAGAATCTTTTATCATCTTTATCTTTCTTTAATAATTTATTTACACAGACAAATTATAACTTGTCTTAGAATTTTAACCGAATTAATTTACTTAATTAATCAAGGTGGTTTATTCTGCGATGACCGTGGGAGTGTTACATGCCCAAGCAGGGGAAAAGGGTTGTAATTGTTGGTAAACCAAAATTTGAGTATAATTGTTGATTCTTTGGCTGAGAACGGTTCGCTCGGACCGGAGCCATTCGTTTTCGGTTCGTATGCGGTTCGAGTGGTAAATAATGAATTGCAACCGGTTCTTCAATTCTCTGTTTTCGATTCTACACTTGTTTAACTGGTTCCGTAGGTTTTCAAGATGTCTCTGTTTACGCATCCGTGACCTTCGGGCCGATTCGCGGTTCGATATCATGCGCCGCTTCCTTCGTTCGTCCATATCCCGATTCGGTTCGTTTGAATCCGGTTTTCGTTTCTCATGGGTTTGGTTCGGTTCATCTGAACCGGAACTCGAAGTGAGGGGTTTGGGACTGGTGGGGTTGAGGTCGTCGGAAAACATGTCGTGAAAATCCCACGGCGTGTTGTCGAGAAGAAGGTCGGAGGGAGGGAGGGTGGAGAGCATGGTTGCGGCAAAGTGACAGACAGGGGTTTCGGTAATTAGAGAGTGGTGAAAGAGAGGAGGGAGAAAGGGAAGAAAGGTAGTGGTGGGTGCCCTTATTTATGCTAGATTTGTGGGGTAAAACTTTGTAATTAGTGAGACTTAGTAAGGGTGTTTTGGACTGAAAATTTATTTACTATGGATGGCGTTTTAGTCATTTGGCAATATGGTTGTGACTTGTGGGGCAATGCTCACATCTATTTTTAAAATTGGGAGTATTGATGGGTCCCACCTAAAGATAGTTTGCTTTTTTTTTTTTACAAAACATTGGTTTTTAAAACTTAGTAACAAAGGTAAATATAGAAATTACCATGCATCTATAGAGGTGGAAATAAAGTAAGGGTCGTCGAATGAGTAATCTATAGCTTCATTAGGGACATCAAACATGTTGTATGTAGTAGGTATAAGATTCAATAAGTGACACTAATATTTTTCCTTCTCTTTACCAACATTCACTTATAAAAAGAAATTAAGCGCTCGTTTCTTTTAGTTTTTTTAGTAAATAAAATGATTTTTTTAATCTGTTGATTACATTTTAAAAAAAATGAAAATCTGAATATAATTTAAAAACTGTTTCAAATTATAATTTTTAATAGTTTCTTAATAATATAATTTTTTATAATTAATTTTTTTTTTAAATTTCAGTATAAGACAAAGACAAGATAACTTTATGTTTTTCTTAAAAATATTTAGAAAGTTTAAATTATTGAACATTAACACCACTTTTTATAATATGTAATAAAGGAGCCTGAGTCTAACTAAATGTTGTAAAATTGTTAGGCATACATGATAAAAAATTAAAGTATAATTCTAATTTATAATTTGTTATAAACATAAAACATACCTTTTAGTTTTGATTTGGAATCTGCAAATTTGGTGTGATCTGTTATTTATTTCATATTTAATTAATTTATTATTGGATAAATTAATTAACAAACTAATAGACTAATAAAATTAAACTTTAATTTTATATTTAACATGATATTTAAGAAAATCTAATTTTATATGACATCTTATTTAAACTTTATAATAAAAATAATAATAATAATAAATTTAAATGTGTCAAAAAATAATATTGGCAAATATTCTTAAATTACATAAAAAATATTAACAAATTTATTATTCAACTCAAATTACAAAATTAATATAATAATACTATATTTATATTTACTTAATTAAGTTGATTTAATAGACCTAAAAGATTTTTTCGATAGTCGATAGACCAACCTTTTTAATTAAATAATCCTCGATACATGTTATGCACTTGTTTATTTAAATTAAATCAAAATATAAACTTAACCGCCATCCATTTCAAAATCCTCCAAAAACCATCTCACAAAAACACTCTAAAGGAATTGAATAGTATGAGGGACCTTTTATTATAACTAGAGTTTCTAATGATAAAATATTTTTAATAGTACAAGTCTTCAATGAAAGTGAGAAAAATAATTGACGGTGCAAATACAACATAGTTTAAATGACAAATTTAAGAAAAAAACTCAAATGACCAATACGAGAAATGCATTAAATTTAAAAGATCGTATACATAATTTTATAAAAAAAAATATGAAACAATCAAATCCAACCCAAATTAAAAATATGAATCGGGTTAATATTTTTAACTCGACTATCTAAATTTATTCATCTTATTTAACTCATATTAAAAATACGGATAAGTGATAGGGCTGGATATAGTAACCTATAAGTTGAATAAAATTTCTCTTAGATAGGGTAATATATATATAATTTCAATGTTTAGTTTTTAAAATTTATTTTAATTAAAAATACAATTCTTCTTCATACAAAATTATTATGCAAATAAATTTGGTCTCTATTATTAGATTAATATATATTTTTGAATGATTTTTTAATAACACGTTAACAATATTATAAAAAGTACCTTTCCAAAATTGAGCTTAAAATTCAATTTATAATTCAATATTTTTTACATTTAAAAAATTATATTTAATTCATTAATAGTTGAAATGTTCTAAATTTTTGTGGATAATTTTTTTATAATGTTTCAAATATCCTTACGAAAAACCATTCAAAAATTAAAAAGTCGAATGACGATTAAACACATTTCATTTCAGTATAGATTAAATCTATTTACAAGATGATTTGGTAGGGATACTTTTTTTTATGTATTAGAATTTTAAACTATTGAATATTGAATTGCATTGAGATAGGATTTGAGAGTATTGAGATAAGTTCAAAACGATTTTTAATTAAAAAATTAATTGTTACTTGATCCAAAGCGAATATACATTTAAATAGGTGAAGATTCTAACTAACTACCAAAGAGAGCCTAACTAATTAAAAGCAGTCCTAACTAAAGTAGCAATTTACAAGAAAGAGAGTTTGAAATGTAAATTAACCTTTTAAAATTTCCTGAAAAAATTAACTCAAGATTGATCTTGGTTGTAAATCAGAAAAACGGAGAACGTTCTTGGTTCTGATTCATAAACGGAGAACGTTTTTGGTTAGTTGAAAATGACAGTTTTAGTTTATCTATTGAACTTGATATTTAAAGACTTGAAAGTAAATAGATAAGGGAAGGAATATAAAACACATATATATCCTGGTTCACCCAACTTGGGCTACATCCAGTCCTCACAACTGTGAGATTTTCAACTAAGTGCTCCAAGGCAAGAACTCTCTTGACTTTTACACAAACTTTCTGCAGATCAATCTTGATCTGTTACAACCAATATCTTTCAATCTAGAAAGGAGTTTTTCATTGATCTACCCTTTAATCTTTACAAAGGATTAATCACACTACATTCTCTATAACATAGAAGGATTTTTACAACTTCTCAAGACTAGTTTTTACTCACTTTGTCTTGATATTACAATGGAATGATAATGTGTTTGATAGAATCTAAATATCCTCAACTCGTGTTTGAGTATTGATTCTGATCTTTGGAACTCAGAGTGATCTTAGAGCACAATAGTAATTGGATGATGTAGTTTCTAAGTACTTGACAGAACTTGGAAAAATGTGTGTAAAAAGGGTGAAAGCTCTTGAATCTGATTATGAATGATTAAATAATTGCTTTCGTGAGTTCTGGTATTTGCCTTCACCTTGAGGTCTCTTTTATAGACTCAAAAAGAGCTTATGACAACTCATTTGCCCGTTGGGAGCAGACTGGTTGTCCTTTGTCAGTGATTAGGTGAGAGCAGACCAAAAAGCAAGAATGTTCTTCATCCTTGCTTCTGAAGTTCAAGAACAGGCTTGGTTCTTTCTCTGTGTGGCAACTGAGTCTTGATCTTAGTGATGCGTATTCTTGGCCTTTGACTTTGTAGAGGGATCTTCCAATAATGATTTGCTCTTATCGTGATTGAGAGAGCATGATTGAATTGGAACTGCACAAACTGAATTTGGAACTACATTTGCATTTTCGCATTTATGGAGCACCTCGACAGCGTTCTTCATTTTCTTCAAAATTGTCCAGAACATTCTTGGTTTTACTGATTTAGCTTGCTTCTTCTTTGATATGATATGTTTACGTTTCTTGGTACCTATCTTGATTAATACACTCAAGCACACTTATTAGATACAAAACATGCTTTAGAATCATAATTCTTAATTAATCTTTGTTTATCATCAAAATATTTAAATGGGGGTTTTGTCTCAACACTAACTGTAAGACCCTTAATTTTAATATTAATTTTTGGAATTATTGTCAAGGGTATTTTGAGAATTTTTGTAAATATTTAATATATGTATGTTTTGAGAATATATATATATATATAAATATTTATTTGAAGTATGAATTAAAATTATTGGATGAAGAATTAAATTAATTTAATTTCAAGTAATTAAATTAATTGGACCATTAATTAAGGATTAATGGTTAATTAAAGGATTAAGTGCTGAAATGATACAACATTATTTTATTAGTATTTTAAGAAGGAATACACTTAAGTAGTTCTATGAGTACACGGCAGGGGGACTGAGCAAAGACCAGAACACCATCCCTCCTTTCCTTGCTGCCATACTGCATGTAATAGTAACTCTTTTTCCTCCCATTCTGCCCCTGTTTTCTGCCTTCCCATTTCCAGTCACGGTTATAAAAAAGGAAGAGAGGGAACTCTTCAAAGTATCACTACTGAAACATCCAAGCACTGAAACACCAAAACCTCAGTACAAAAGTTAATCCCCACCCCATTACGAAGCTAAAGAACCCAGTTTGGAAGCAGCAAACTCAGGCAGCAGTTTCACCAGATTTTGGCGCAGAAACGAGAACGAAAAAAGAGACTTAAGCAGAAGCAGAACACGCAACAAGGGTAAGGGCACCTTCCATTTTTAGCTGCATTAGGGCCATGAATGAGTGTTATTTCAGTTCTGTTTTAAAAGAAGAACTGTTTTCGAAAAATGACATTTTGAAAGAAAATGCATTCTTGCTGATATGTGATTATCCTGATGGTTGTTGCTGGCTATTTTTCTAATAAAACATGGTGTTTTACTTATGGGTGAAAACTGGAAAATGTTTACATGTTATTTTAATGATGATTAAAATGCATGTCATAAAACTGTTTTGAAAATAGTCTTAAAATGCAAAAATGCATTTTGTTGAGGTTTGTTGTTCTGTGATGCTTGCTTGTTATTCTGTCGTGTTTTTGAGAAAACTGAATGCATGCATGTTTGTTCTGGTGTTTTGGAAAAACTGAATGCATGCATGTTTGTTCTGTTGAGTGAGAACACTGAAATGTTGCATGATGTTCTGATGATTGATCATCTGTCTTTGTTTTGGATAAACTGGTGTAATAGTTCTGATTCTGTTTTATGTTGTGGGATTTTGGTGATGAAAATGACTCTGATTCCGGTTGTTTTGTGTGGTTCGGGTGATGTTGAGGATTCTGATTCTGGTTGTTTTGTGTGGTTCTGGTGATGTTGATGATTCTGATTCTGGTTGTTTTGTGTGGTTCTGGTGACGTTGATGATTCTGATTCTGGTTGTTTTGTGTGGTTCTGGTGACGTTGATGATTCTGAGTCTGGTTGTTTTGTGTGATTCTGGTGGTGTTGATGATTTTAAAGGAAAAAGGGATTTTAAATGAGGAAAAGCTTTTTGAAAAGTGCAGAATCTGTTTGATATTTGGTTGTCTTTTATTAAAGAAAACAGTTGAAAAGGGTTGAACTTTCACTGGTTTTTCGAAGGTGTATTCGAATACAACATGAGTGTATTCGAATACAACCTGTCAAGTTCTATTTTGCCTAAGTTTTCAAAACCTGTATTCGACTACGAGCCACTGTAGTCGAATATAGAAGAAGGATTTTTCCTTCTAACTAAACCTCTGTATTCGACTACGACCATGTCGTATTCGAATACAGAAGTGAAATTTTAACACTGTATTCGCATATGTAGTCGACTACAGCCATGCTGTATTCGACTACAGATTCGAGTTTTTCCAGAAACTCAATTTTTAGCTTCTGTATTCGAATACAAGTAAGCTGTATTCGAATACAGATTCGTGTTTTCCAGAAAATCAAATTTTAATCACTGTCATGTGAGTTTTTGAAGTGTTGAGAAACTCTGAGAAGGTTTAAATGATTTGAAAAGAAGTCTGTGAAATGGTTTTAAAGAGGAGAGAAAGATGTTTGAAAACCTTTAAGTGACATGGGAGAAAAGGCTGTATTTTTCAAAGGTTGAACTCCTGTATTCGATTACAGTCATGCTGTATTCGAATACAGGATGTTAAAACTGCAGTTCATGCTTCTGTATTCGAATACAGATTCGAATTTCCAGAATTTCCAAGTTTTTAAGAGTGTTTTGTAAACCCTGAGTGTTTGGGGAATGTTGGGATTGTTGTGGGAAATTCAAATGGAATTTTTGGTGACATTTTGAAGTTGTGGTAATGAAGTTTTTGAAACTTTACTGATGTAGTGAGAGATGTTGTTTTGTACACTGAGATTTCCCCTGTATTCGAATACCAGAAGGCTATATTCGAATACAGGGTGTGAATCTGCACTGTTTTTGGCTTATGTATTCAAATACAGAAGAGCTGTATTCGAATACAAATTCGTAAAAATTCCAGAAATCCTCAGTTTTAAACTCTGTAATTGAATTTTAAGAGTCTGGGAAAACTTTTCAAAGTGTTAATGATTAATGGACTGTGTAACCATGATTATGATGTTGTTATTTATGACTGTGCTGAAATATTTAAACATGATGAAGAGCATGAATTGTCTGATTTTTCATTCTGTTTCTAGAGAAATGAAACACTGCATATTCATGCATTGCATAGTCAAGTGGTACCCGTGATGGGCCACAGAGTAATGCGCAACCACGTGCTGATCTGTTGAGCGATTGCACGAGTGCTGGACTGTTGAGCGTCTGCACTAAGTACTGATCTGTTGAGCGATTGTACTTTGGTATATAAGTGCTGGACTGTTGAGCGTCTGCACTGGTACTGGACTGCTGAGCGTCTGTACCCTGAAATGCGCAACCCCGTGCTGATCTGTTGAGCGATTGCACGAGTGCTGGACTGTTGAGCGTCTGCACTAGGTACTGATCTGTTGAGCGATTGTACCTCAGGTTATGTCAAACGTGCTGGTCTGTTGAGCGACTGCACGATGTGCTGGACTGTTGAGCGTCTGCACTGGTGCTGATCTGTTGAGCGATTGCACCCTGGTCTTGAGGGCCGTTAAATTGTGCTGGTCTGTGAGCGACTGCACCTTGGTGATTCCAAGAAAATTATGCATGAGCGTATATACATTATATTGAGGGATTTGACCGGCGTGTCACGATTGTTTATATGATGAATGTTGGAAATTAATGTGTGTGAGTGCCGTCCAGAATCTGAAATTCTGAATTAATGATTGTGTTTTGTTGACGTGTGTTTGTACTTACCGCATACTTCATAATCATTGACTGCTGTTTTGAAAAGGCATGAAAGTCATAAATTTCCAAATGAGCATTATTATTTCGTCATCATCATACGTTATACCATGATTATACATGTTGTTGTGCAATATATGCGATGTGATTATCTGTTATTTTCGGTCGGTGACCCCTTGCTATTATATTGTGGACTTTGGGCTTTGCCCTCAGATGCCTCCCAAACCCACGCCGCCCGTGGGTACCCGAACGACGGAAACGTCGTTGAATTTCCTTGATCGCCACTCGCGCACTGCTTGGGCTTTTGACCCCCTCTCAAGCAGAGCGACTTATACGGGGTGGCTGGAGCGGACAAGTAGGACTGACGGTGTGGAGCAATTCGTAGAGCGTACTCATGCGAGCATAGAGTTTTCCGTGCCTTCTCGCCTGGTGCTAGAGGCGCACGGCGTTTTCGACGACGCTGAGGAGTCTGCTGAGAGGGTTGAGACGGAGGCCACTGTAGGGGTGGTGACTCCCAACCCTGTGATTGGGAGAGAGATACATGAGTCTGATGCGGTAGAGAAGCGTGAAGAGCTGAGACCAGTAGCGACTGAGATTCCGGATCCATCTAGGATTTCCGATGATTGCTACGAGATTCCGGCACCGCCGAAGCGGCCACGAGTGTGTATTTACTTGACTTCTGAGGAGACCGATCCTTCTATGTACGAGGAGGAGGAGGAGGTTACGTCGAAGCGAGCTGTAGAGTCAGAAGAGACTTGCGTGGGATGCGGAGGGAATCCGTGCTACTACAGCTTCAGCGCATGATCAGTTAGACTTAATGTATTAGGTTTTGGGTTGAAATTGTAATTTGTCTTATTTTGGGAATACTGTACTATTTTCCGCTGAACCATGTACTCTGATATTTGCTGTTAATGTATTATGACAATGATATTTTGGGGTGTATTAATGTTTAAAAATTAATTTCCAAGATAAGTACTTAGTGATAATCCTGATGAAGTATTGAGTTACGTTCATCGATTTATCTATAACGTACTATTTTTACGAAGAACTTTATTTTAATTATTTTGAAATGATTTTGGGAAAACTTATTTTAATTATTAATTTCAAAAAAAAAAATACACCCGCGCTGTGTTTTAAACTCGGGGTGTTACAAATGTGGTATCAGAGCATTTGGTTAACTTTTGGGTTTAAGCTCTGATTAAAGTGTTTATTTTGAGTCATTAGTTGATCATGCATAAGAAGCAAGTAGTTAAAGTTTCAAGTCTTGTGTGGGTTGTTGTGTGACTGAAGTAATGATGGTTTTGTAGGAAACAATGCCTCTAAGAAGAGACGACACCGCAAGGACGAATGTCAGCCGGGAAGATAGGATGGCTGAAGCAATGAACAATATGGCTGCGTCTGTTGCTGCCCAGACGGCTGCCAAGACTCAATGCGACTTAGAGAAGAGGGAACGAGAAATTCGCGCTGCTGAGTCTAGAGGGCTTGAGGACTTTCGCCGTCATAACCCTCCCAAGTTCACAGGTGATGAAGGTCCGGAGAGAGCGGACCAGTGGATCCAAGAGATGGATAAGATCTTTGAGATGATTAACTGTCGGGCGGAGGTGAAAGTCAACTATGCCACGTACCTGCTGATAGGGGATGCAGAGTATTGGTGGAGGAGTACGAGATTGCTGATGGGGTCAGTTCAAGAGGAAGTGACCTGGGAGTCATTCAAAAAGAAGTTTCTAGACAAGTACTTCCCAATGAGTACGAGGACCAAGTTGGGGGATGACTTTCTGAAATTGTACCAGGGGAATATGACAGTGGGAGAGTACGCAGCTAAGTTCGAGTCGCTGTCCAGACACTTCAGATTCTTACGAGAAGAAGTCGATGAACAGTTCATGTGTCATCGCTTTCAGAATGGATTGAAGTACGAAATCCAAGATTCAGTCCTACCCTTGGGAATACAACATTTCCAAGTGCTAGTAGAAAAGTGTAGAGAGGTGGAAGAGATGAAGAACAGGAGGGCCAACAGAGGAGGGAACTTTAACTCAAGAGGGCCTAGTCGGATGAATAACCAGAACAATAAAGGGAAACAAGTTGCCAAGCCGTATAACCGGCAACAGAACAACAGGAGGGGCCAGAACCGGCCGGGAAATCAGAGCTTTGGACGACAATTAGGACAAGGAGTCCGGTGTTATCGCTGTGGGAAGGAAGGACATATTGCAACTGCTTGTACCACGAGGGATTTGTTGTGCTTCAACTGCCACAAGCCAGGACACGTGGCGAGGGATTGCCGAGTTCCGAAGGTGGAGCCAACCGTGAACGCGACTAGGGCTACCCGTCCTACTGCTAGAGGCCGCGTCTATCACATGGGTGCTAAAGCTGGAGGTCAAGCCCAAAATTTAATCCAGCAAGATTGTGAGATTGCAGGTAACACCCTAACTGCACTTTTTGATTCGGGAGCAACCCACTCTTTCATTGCTATGGATTGTGTGCATCGTTTGAAGTTGTCTGTATCTGCTTTGCCTTTTGATTTGGTTGTTACTACGCCTGCTAAGACTTTGACTGTAGACTTTGCATGTTTACACTATACGGTAACAATTCAGAATAGGGACTTCTTGGTTAATCTAATCTGTCTACCCCTACAATCCCTCGAGATCATTCTCGGCATGGATTGGATGTCTTATAATTACGTAGTTTTGGATTGCGCTCGAAAACTGGTTCTTTTCCCCAAACCTGGAGTCGCTCGATATTTGACTGCTAACCAACTTGGAGTATCACTGAGAGAAGGGACTCAGGAGTTCTTATTATTGGCTAACATGGAAACCAAGATGGATGTAAATATAGAAGACGTGATGTTAGTCAAGGAATACCCAGACATATTTCCATCAGAAATTCCAGGATTACCCCCGGTAAGAGAAGTGGAGTTCTTCATTGACTTACACCCAGGAACTGGACCTATTTCAATTGCGCCGTACCGGATGTCGCCATTGGAATTAAGCGAGCTTAAGGGTCAAATTGAAGGATTATTGGAGAAGGGATTTATCAGACCAAGTGTGTCGCCCTGGGGAGCTCCGGTGTTGTTGGTTAAGAAGAAGGATGGAAGTTCACGTTTATGTGTGGATTATCGGCAACTTAACAAGGTGACTATCAAAAATCGTTATCCTCTACCACGCATCGATGATTTGATGGACCAATTGAAGGGCGCAGCAGTGTTTTCAAAGATTGATTTGAAATCGGGATACCATCAGATTCGAGTAAGAGAAGGAGATATTCAAAAGACTGCTTTCAAGACTCGTTACGGACATTATGAATATCTCGTTATGCCTTTTGGAGTTACGAATGCACTAGCAATTTTCATGGATTACATGAATAGGATATTCAGCCCGTTTCTGGATAAGTTTGTGGTGGTATTCATCGACGATATTTTGATTTATTCAAAGGATGAAGAAGAACACGAAGAGCTTCTACGCCAAGTTCTTGAAGTCTTACGCGAAAAGCAGCTGTATGCCAATTTATCGAAGTGTGAGTTTTGGCTAAATGAAGTGAATTTCTTGGGACATGTGATAACGAAAGAAGGAATCGCTGTCGATCCGGCAAAGATTGAGACAATTCTTGCCTGGAAACAGCCCCAGACTGTCACGGACATAAGAAGTTTTGTCGGACTAGTAGGATACTACAGAAGGTTTATTGAAGGATTTGCTAAGATTGTAGCTCCTTTGACACAACTCACCAGGAAGAATTAGCCGTTTGCATGGACGGAGAAGTGTAAGGAGAGTGTTCAGTTGCTAAAGGAGAAATTGACAACCTCACCAGTGTTAGTTTTACCACAGCCGGAGGAACCATATGAAGTGTACTGTGATGCATCTCACCAAGGCCTAGGATGTGTTTTGATGCAGCACAAGAAAGCTGTAGCTTATGCCTCAAGACAGTTGAAGACTCACGAACGGAACTACCCTACCCATGATTTAGAGCTGGCTGCTGTAGTGTTTGCGCTAAAAGTCTGGAGACACTACTTATTTGGATGCACATTCACGGTGTTTAGTGATCATAAAAGCTTGAAGTATCTATTCGATCAGAAGGAATTGAACATGCGTCAGAGAAGATGGATGGAGACTCTCAAGGATTTTGACTTCTCATTGCAGTACCACCCTGGAAAGGCCAATGTGGTGGCTGATGCATTATGTCGGAAGAGTGTGTCAGTATCTTCAATGATAATGGCCAGACAACAAGAGTTGTGGGAAGCATTTAGAGACCTACACTTGGACGTGAAGTTTGCACCAGAAGTGTTAAAGTGTAGGATGATAACAATTTCGAGTGGATTACTTGAAGAGATTGCAAACCTGCAAGATGACGCATTGATCCACGAAAAGAGGAATTTGATAGCGCAAGGGCAGACCACTGAATTCAGCATCAGAACAGATAATATTCTGAGATGTAATGGAAGAATTTGTGTACCGGAAGTTGCAGAGATGAGAAGAATGATTTTGGAAGAAGCACATAAGAGTAAGTTGAGTTTCATCTTGGAGCAACCAAGATGTACCAGGACTTAAGGCAGAATTTCTGGTGGCCAGGAATGAAAAGGGATGTGGCAGAATATGTATCACCTTGTTTGACTTGTCAGAAAGCGAAAGTGGAACATCAACGACCTGCTGGAATGCTGCAACCTTTGGACATACCGGAATGGAAGTGGGACATCATTTCCATGGATTTCATAACAGGACTGCCCAAGACAAGGAGAAAGAATGATTCAATTTGGGTAATAGTGGACTGTTTGACAAAATCCGCTCATTTCCTACCGGTAAGGACCACTTATAAGGTAGATAAGCTAACAGAAATCTACATCGCTGAGATTGTGAGGTTACATGGAGTGCCATCGAGTATAGTATCGGACCATGACCCAAAGTTCACATCTCATTTTTGGGGAGCGCTGCATGAAAGTTTGGGCACAAAAATGAAATTGAGTTCAGCCTACCATCCACAAACAGACGGACAAACAGAGAGGACAAATCAGTCCTTGGAGGATCTATTAAGAGCATGTGTGTTGGAGGACAGGGGAAACTGGGATGAGGTGTTGCCATTGATTGAATTTACTTACAACAATAGTTTCCACGCAAGTATCGGAATGGCACCCTATGAAGCATTATACGGACGCAAGTGTCAAACGCCCTTATGCTGGTATAAGGACAGAGAAAGTATGATTGTCGGACCAGAGATGGTGGAACAGACCACAAAGAAAAATCAAAAGAATACAAGAGAAAATGAAGGCTTCACAAGATCGTCAGAAGAGTTATGCAGACAAGCGCCACAGACCCTTGGAATTCGAGCAAGGCGATCATGTATTTTTGAGGGTTACGCCTACAACTGGTGTTGGCAGAGCTATTAAGTCAAGGAAGTTGACTCCTAAATTTATTGGACCATACCAGATTACTGCGCGTATTGGACCATTGGCCTATCAGATTGCTTTACCTCCAATACTGTCCAACATTCATGACGTATTTCATGTATCACAGCTAAGAAAGTACATTGCAGACCCGACACATGTAATCGAGCCTGATACAATTCAGCTAAGGGACAACCTGTCGTTTGAAGTATTTCCAGTGAGGATCGAAGACAGGAAGATTAAGCAGTTGAGAAACAAGGAAGTCCCACTAGTCAAGGTGATTTGGAATCCGACTACTGGAAACGCAACCTGGGAATTGGAAAGTAAAATGAAGGAACAACACCCTCAATTATTTACGGACATGTAGTTTCGAGGACGAAACTAATTTAAGGGGGGTAGTATTGTAAGACCCTTAATTTTAAATATTAATTTTTGGAATTATTGTCAAAGGTATTTTGGGAATTTTTGTAAATATTTAATATATGCATGTTTTGAGAAAATATATATATATATATAAATATTTATTTGAAGTATGAATTAAAATTATTGGATGAAGAATTAAATTAATTTAATTTCAAGTAATTAAATTAATTGGACCATTAATTAAGGATTAGTGGTTAATTAAAGGATTAAGTGCTGAAATGATACAGCATTATTTTATTAGTATTTTAAGAAGGAATACACTCAAGTAGTTCTATGAGTACACGGCAGGGGGACTGAGCAAAGACCAGAACACCATCCCTCCTTTCCTTGCTGCCATACTGCATGTAATAGTAACTCTTTTTCCCTCCCATTCTGCCCCTGTTTTCTGCCTTCCCATTTCCAGTCACGGTTATAAAAAAGGAAGAGAATGAACTCTTCAAAGTATCACTACTGAAACATCCAAGCACTGAAACACCAAAACCTCAGTACAAAAGTTAATCCCCACCTCATTACGGAGCTAGAGAACCCAGTTTCGAAGCAGCAAACTCAGGCAGCAGTTTCACCGGATTTTGGCGCAGAAACGAGAACGAAAACAGAGACTTGAGCAGAAGCAGAACACGCAACAAGGGTAAGGGCACCTTCCATTTTTAGCTGCATTAGGGCCATGAATGAGTGTTATTTCAGTTCTGTTTTAAAAGAAAAACTGTTTTCGAAAAATGACATTTTGAAAGAAAATGCATTCTTGCTGATATGTGATTATCCTGATGGTTGTTGCTGGCTATTTTTCTAATAAAACATGTTGTTTTACTTATGGGTGAAAACTGGAAAATGTTTACATGTTATTTTAATGATGATTAAAATGCATGTCATAAAACTGTTTTGAAAATAGTCTTAAAATGCAAAAATGCATTCTGTTGAGGTTTGTTGTTCTATGATGCTTGCTTGTTATTCTGTCATGTTTTTGAGAAAACTGAATGCATGCATGTTTGTTCTGGTGTTTTGGAAAAACTGAATGCATGCATGTTTGTTCTGTTGAGTGAGAACACTGAAATGTTGCATGATGTTCTGATGATTGATCATCTGTCTTTGTTTTGGATAAACTGGTGTAATAGTTCTGATTCTGTTTTATGTTGTGGGATTCTTGTGATGAAAATGACTCTGATTCTGGTTGTTTTGTGTGGTTCTGGTGATGTTGAGGATTCTGATTCTGGTTATTTTGTGTGGTTCTGGTGATGTTGATGATTCTGATTCTAGTTGTTTTGTGTGGTTCTGGTGATGTTGATGATTCTGATTCTGGTTGTTTTGTGTGGTTCTGGTGATGTTGATGATTTTGAGTCTGGTTGTTTTGTGTGATTCTGGTGGTGTTGATGATTTTAAAGGAAAAAGGGATTTTAAATGAGGAAAAGCTTTTTGAAAAGTGCAGAATCTGTTTGATATTTGGTTGTCTTTTATTAAAGAAAACAGTTGAAAAGGGTTGAACTTTCACTGGTTTTTCGAAGGTGTATTCGAATACAACATGAGTGTATTCGAATACAACCTATCAAGTTCTGTTTTGCCTAAGTTTTCAAAACCTGTATTCGACTACGAGCCCCTGTAGTCGAATACAGAATAAGGATTTTTGCTTCTAACTAAACCTCTATATTCAACTACGACCATGTCGTATTCGAATATAGAAGTGAAATTTTAACACTGTATTCGCATTTGTAGTCAACTACAGCCATGCTGTATTCGACTACAGATTCGAGTTTTTCTAGAAACTCAATTTTTAGCTTCTGTATTCGAATACAAGGAAGCTGTATTCGAATACAGATTCGTGTTTTCCAGAAAATCAAATTTTAATCACTGTCATGTGAGTTTTTGAAGTGTTGAGAAACTCTGAGAAGGTTTAAATGATTTGAAAAGAAGTGTGTGAAATGGTTTTAAAGAGGAGAGAAAGATGTTTGAAAACCTTTAAGTGACATGGGAGAAAAGGCTATATTTTTCAAAGGTTGAACTCCTGTATTCGATTACAGTCATGCTGTATTCGAATACAGGATGTTAAAACTGCAGTTCATGCTTCTGTATTCGAATACAGATTCGAATTTCCAGAATTTCCAAGTTTTTAAGAGTGTTTTGTAAACCCTGAGTGTTTGGGGAATGTTGGGATTGTTGTTGGGAATTCAAATGGAATTTTTGGTGACATTTTGAAGTTGTGGTAATGAAGTTTTTGAAACTTTACTGATGTAGTGAGAGATGTTGTTTTGTACACTGAGACTGCCCCTGTATTCGAATACCAAAGGGCTATATTCGAATACAGGGTGTGAATCTGCACTGTTTTTGGCTTCTGTATTCGAATACAGAAGAGCTGTATTCGAATACAGATTCGTAAAAATTCCAGAAATCCTCAATTTTAAACTCTGTAATTGAATTTTAAAAGTCTGGGAAAACTTTTCAAAGTGTTAATGATCAAATGGACTGTGTAACCATGATTATGATGTTGTTATTTATGACTGTGCTGAAATATTTAAACACGATGAAGAGCATGAATTGTCTGATTTTGCATTCTGTTTCTAGAGAAGTGAAACACTGCATATTCATGCATTGCATAGTCAAGTGGTACCCGCCATGGGCCACAGAGTAATGCGCAACCACGTGCTGATCTGTTGAGCGATTGCACGAGTGCTGGACTGTTGAGCGTCTGCACTAAGTACTGATCTGTTGAGCGATTGTACTTTGGTATATAAGTGCTGGACTGTTGAGCGTCTGCACTGGTACTGGACTATTGAGCGTCTGTACCCTGAAATGCGCAACCCCGTGCTGATCTGTTGAGCGATTGCACGAGTGCTGGACTGTTGAGTGTCTGCACTGGTGCTGATCTGTTGAGCGATTGCACCCTGGTTTTGAGGGCCGTTAAATTGTGCTGGTCTGTGAGCGACTGCACCTTGGTGATTCCAAGAAAATTATGCATGAGCGTATATACATTACATTGAGGGATTTGACCGGCGTGTCACGATTGTTTATATGATGAATGTTGGAAATTAATGTGTGTGAGTGCTGTCCAGAATCTGAAATTCTGAATTAATGATTGTATTTTGTTGACGTGTGTTTGTACTTACCGCATACTTCATAATCATTGACTGCTGTTTTGAAAAGGCATGAAAGTCATAAATTTTCAAATGAGCATTATTATTTCCTCATCATCATACGTTATACCATGATTATACATGTTGTTGTGCAATATATGCTATGTGATTATCTGTTATTTTCGGTCGGTGACCCCTTGCTATTATATTGTGGACTTTGGGCTTTGCCCTCAGATGCCTCCCAAACCCACGCCGCCCGTGGGTACCCGAACGATGGAAACGTCGTTGAATTTCCTTGATCACCACTCGCGCACTGCTTGGGCTTTTGACCCCCTCTCAAGCAGAGCGACTTATACGGGGTGGCTGGAGCGGACAAGTAGGACTAACGGTGTAGAGGACTTCGTAGAGCGTACTCATGCGAGCATAGAGTTTTCCGTGCCTTCTTGCCTGGTGCTAGAGGCGCACGGCGTTTTCGACGACGCTGAGGAGTCTGCTGAGAGGGTTGAGACGGAGGCCACTGTAGGGGTGGTGACTCCCAACCCTGTGATTGGGAGAGAGATACATGAGTCTGATGCGGTAGAGAAGCGTGAAGAGCTGAGACCAGTAGCGACTGAGATTCCGGATCCATCTAGGATTTCCGATGATTGCTACGAGATTCCGGCACCGCCGAAGCGGCCACGAGTGTGTATTGACTTGACTTCTGAGGAGACCGATCCCTCTATGTACGAGGAGGAGGAGGAGGTTACGTCGAAGCGAGCTGTAGAGTCAGAAGAGACTTGCGTGGGATGCGGAGGGAATCCATGCTACTGCAGCTTCAGCGCATGATCAGTTAGACTTAATGTATTAGGTTTTGGGTTGAAATTGTAATTTGTCTTATTTTGGGAATACTGTACTATTTTCCGCTGAACCATGTACTCTGATATTTGCTGTTAATGTATTATGACAATGATATTTTGGGGTGTATTAATGTTTAAAAATTAATTTCCAAGATAAGTACTTAGTGATAATCCTGATGAAGTATTGAGTTACGTTCATCGATTTATCTATAACGTACTATTTTTACAAAGAACTTTATTTTAATTCTTTTGAAATAATTTTGGGAAAACTTATTTTAATTATTAATTTCAAAAAAAAAAAATACACATGCGCTGTGTTTTAAACTCGGGGTGTTACACTAACTACATGAGCTATGGAAGATGTCAAACTATTATACAATTAGTTTGACAGTTACATAGTTAGTTAAGCAAACTAAAGATAGTTGAAGCTATTTATCCTTTATGATGTTCCCATAAGCTCAACTACAGGTGAGGAGGCCTCACAAACAGTGAGTGAAACTCTTCAAACTTGAAAGGAGGGAGGGTTTTGGTCATGATGTATCCACATTAATGGTTGATATCTAAGACTATGAACCACTTAAATTGTCCTATGAAGGTCCTTTTCCTTAACAAAGTAGAGATGAAGCTCAATATGCTTGGTGCGAGCATGAAGGATGTTATTATGAGCAAGGGCAATGGCACACTTATTTTCACAATGTACCAGAGGAGTTTAATTTAATGTCCAATTCTGATGTAGTAAGGGCTAAACTATGATACTCAGCTGCAATACTGAACTTGAAAATGACTGGTTGTTTCTTGGCCCACCAAGAAATGAGATTTTTGCATAGAAAAATGCAAACCCCTGAAGTAAAGTGTTTGTAATCAGGTTCAAAACCCCAATTTGTATCATAGAAGGCTTGTAAGGTGAGAGGGAGACAAGAAACGTGCTTGAGAAGTAAACCCAATGATATACTGCCTTTGAGATATCTTAGTATGTGTTTAACAACTTGTAAGTGAAAGTCAAAAGGTTAGAATATAAACTAACAGACCTTATTGACTGCAAAAGAGATGTCTGAGCAGTGATGGTGACATACTGAAGTGCACCAACCACTGACCTATAGAAGGTTAGGTCTAAATAACTAGAGCCTTCTTGGAATAACTTGCAAGAAATAACCATAGTTGAAGGGAGAGGTTTGGACTTTATCATGTTAATTTGAGAGAATATTATGTATGTATTTTTCTTGAGAAAGGAGGAGATAGCCATTAGATTGAAGCTTGACTTTAATCTCCAAGAAATCGTACAAATAACCAAGTTCCTTTAGTGAACTAAATTTAGCTTCAAAATCACTTGCTATATATCATTAACATAGTACATGTAAACAAGAGTGTCATTTTTGGGCTGGAAGTCAAATTGAAGAAGAGTGTTGATTAGTCTATCAAACCAAATCTTAAATGTTTATTTGAGACAAACGTTGAAATTTTATATGAATTAAAAACAATTTAACCAATACTTTAAGAAAACCCAAATAATTCCATAAAGACGTCATTTTTAAAGACTAAAATAAGCGTTGATTCCATCTTCAACATGCACATGTGCGTTGGACTCATGTACGTATATATAAGTGCTAATTGGACATAAGGGTGAGCATTTGAGCCATGCAATAATCGGGAAAATAAAGTCTCGATCTATAGTTGTCAGCTAGAGAATCTATAGGTTACTAGAATAGTCATAGGACTTGAGAAGAAAATTGAGAAGAGTAACAAAGGTGTTGCGTTAAAAGCTTAGGAAAGAAGAAAAACAAAAGTTTTATACTCTGTTTTTTTACTTGAGAAATACTCTGCTTTATAACGAGTAAGGCATGTATGCAAACATATATACTTATCCATTTTTTATCTTTTTTTTTTTTATATGGTACACCACCTGATCGATGAATTAATAAAATAAAAAAATGCGACAAAAGGTTGACGTTTTCTTTCCTCGTCGATCCCATCTTACTTTTGGGAGCTATATGTCTTCAATCCCCTCACATCCAGCTCTACCTCTATTTTATCTGCCCTTAGTCGCGCACGAAAGGTCAAAACAATTAGTTCTTCACTTTCAGTCATAGAGTGCAAATACGTAGTTTTAAAAAAAAAAAAAATTATAGACTACCTTTGTAAAAATGTAAGTCACGTATTTTTTAATACTATTTTTTTGAATTTTAAATTTAATATAGTTAGTCGAGTACACATATTGATATTAACTGAGTGTGTTAATTTATCAACAAAAGGTAATTTAGAAATCAATTATTTTTTTTATCACTTTGACACTCTTTTTAGTGAATCCAATACATTTTAAGCATAAATGGAATCAAATATGATTAAAGACGATCCAATTTGAATCATAACTGAAACAATTATTAACAAGATTTTATTTATCTTAAGTCGAATTCTAAATTATTAGATCTTGTTCCTCTAGAAACCATAGAATTATTTTTTAAAAGTCATATGATTTTTAAATAACTTTTTCTTTGCTGCATTTAATAGCCATATTATTCAACCAAGGAAACTTTTTTTTTTAAAGTCATATATTTGTAATCTAAAACATGTAGTAGTAACATCTAACACAAACAAAAAAATCAATCCATCTATCTATTAATTTTTTAAGGTCACGACCTCCTTTCATTTTATTGGTGAAAAATCATTAATAATTTGTTCAAAATAAAGATTCTTTTAATCTATTTTGAGACAATGTAACTACCAAATAATATTTTAACGATTTTAATTTCAAAAAAAAATCTTCTTATAGCAGATGCAACAATAACAAGGATAGTTAATATGATTCTATAAGCTATGCAATTATTAGAAAAACAATAAGATGTTTTAAGAAATCTTAGTATCATTAAAATTTAATTTTGATTTAATTGTCAAAACCTCTTTGCTGACTTTTAATTCTTAAAATAAGATTGCACCATCGAGATCATAAGAATGACCATGTTTTAAACAAAATTTTGCAACATAATTTAAAGTTTTCATGAGAGAATGACCTAAGTCTTTTAATATTAAACAAAAATCTAAAGAATTCATCACATATGCTATATTGCTCAAATATTTTGTTATGTGCTATAAAGCAATAAAATAAATTTTTATTAGATACCAAAGCTTAAATATTGAGTTTGTTAAGTATATAGTTTTTTAATATATATATATAGCTATATATATTAAAAAATATTTTGGTGCCCCTAAAAATTTGAGACTATGTGCTGTTTGTTCCTCTCGCACATCCTCGGGAGCCCTCAGGTCCCTTCTGCACACAACTACTCTTATGACGCGTGGGTCCTATCTATAACAATTTCCCTTTAATTAAAATAATTTTAAATAAATTTATAAATAATATTTTAAATTATAATTCAATTGACAAATAACGATATTGTTAAATTGAATGTTTTGTCGTGAATTAAACCTAAAATTTTATAATTGTGTGTGAAATTTAGGTGGTAATTATTACCCTTCCTACTACCAAACCAAAAAAAGGTTTGTAAATATTAATTGATTAGATCCTAGATTCCATTTGCATGCCCTTCGGGCCCATTGGTTTTAAAAAAAAAAGACCCAATTAAGAATCCTATTGCTTCTACTCATTAGTGGGTTGGCTAACTCACATATCATGACTAAGCTTCATCACTCCCCTCCTTTATTCGATTGTTTGTCATTTTGTGCTAACACTTACCATTGACTCGTGAAGGAGTACTAGAGATTATCTATATTGAACCAAAAGTAATTATATAAATGAGTTGGATATCATATTTTAATGTAAATCTTAACACAATATATTTGAGTTATTTCACTTACATATTGTTCGATCTTTATCTTTTTAAATCAATGTAAAACTTCTAATTTATATTTTACTAAAAAAATATAATTATTTTAGATTTTAATATCATATTTTCAAGTAAAATATTATTTTTATTTAACAAAATAAGTCTACTTAAACGAACATATTGACTTGTCAATAATATAAAAAGTGAAATATATTAATTTTTAGAAAAATTGGTCACGTAAAAAATATCAAAACTGATCTAATATAAATCGTTCACATAAAAAATATCAAAACTAATCTAATGAGCTAATCTAATGGTTGAAGACAAAATAACTTAGTGAGAAAAAATAGAAAGAAAAAAAAAAGTTTGGGTGGCAAAATTGATTTAGTCTGATGGATCAACCTACTATGCCTCAATCACCAGCATGCTTTTCACAAATTAAGCGTGAGTAGACCAATTTAAGTCGTAGGGTCCAAAACTTCAACTTATCCTGCTTAAAATAACGGATTAAATGATTTTGTACGATAAACTAAACTCTTATGCTCCCTTCATGACCTAACAATGGTATTAGAGTCGATGGTTGATCGATGTTTGACTGACTCCGTGAACTGAAATTCTTACCGACCAAGGGTGCTCAGGAGGCACGCCGCGTTGTATGGAGCCAACAACGGTGCAAGTGTATGCGCATGAACAAACTTTCGCTTAAGGGGCAACATACCCAAAGGGGGAGATTGTCGGTATCAAATGTGAGTTAAAAGTGCCACAATATTGGTTGAAAAAATGAACGTTGAATAATATATATAAAACAATAAGGATAGTTAATATGATTCTATAAGCTATGCAATTATTAGAAAAACAATAAGATGTTTTAAGAAATCTTAGTATCATCAAAATTTAATTTTGATTTAATTGTCAAAACCTCTTTGCTGACTTTTAATTCTTAAAATAAGATTGCACCATCGAGATCATAAGAATGACCATGTTTTAAACAAAATTTTGCAACATAATTTAAAGTTTTCATGAGAGAATGACCTAAGTCTTTTAATATTAAACAAAAATCTAAAGAATTCATCACATATGCTATATTGCTCAAATATTTTGTTATGTGCTATAAAGCAATAAAATAAATTTTTATTAGATACCAAAGCTTAAATATTGAGTTTGTTAAGTATATAGTTTTTTAATATATATATATATAGCTATATATATTAAAAAATATTTTGGTGCCCCTAAAAATTTGAGACTATGTGCTGTTTGTTCCTCTCGCACATCCTCGGGAGCCCTCAGGTCCCTTCTGCACACAACTACTCTTATGACGCGTGGGTCCTATCTATAACAACTTCCCTTTAATTAAAATAATTTTAAATAAATTTATAAATAATATTTTAAATTATAATTCAATTGACAAATAACGATATTGTTAAATTGAATGTTTTGTCGTGAATTAAACCTAAAATTTTATAATTGTGTGTGAAATTTAGGTGGTAATTATTACCCTTCCTACTACCAAACCAAAAAAAGGTTTGTAAATATTAATTGATTAGATCCTAGATTCCATTTGCATGCCCTTCGGGCCCATTGGTTTTAAAAAAAAAAGACCCAATTAAGAATCCTATTGCTTCTACTCATTAGTGGGTTGGCTAACTCACATATCATGACTAAGCTTCATCACTCCCCTCCTTTATTCGATTGTTTGTCATTTTGTGCTAACACTTACCATTGACTCGTGAAGGAGTACTAGAGATTATCTATATTGAACCAAAAGTAATTATATAAATGAGTTGGATATCATATTTTAATGTAAATCTTAACACAATATATTTGAGTTATTTCACTTATATATTGTTCGATCTTTATCTTTTTAAATCAATGTAAAACTTCTAATTTATATTTTACTAAAAAAATATAATTATTTTAGATTTTAATATCATATTTTCAAGTAAAATATTATTTTTATTTAACAAAATAAGTCTACTTAAACGAACATATTGACTTGTCAATAATATAAAAAGTGAAATATATTAATTTTTAGAAAAATTGGTCACGTAAAAAATATCAAAACTGATCTAATATAAATCGTTCACATAAAAAATATCAAAACTAATCTAATGAGCTAATCTAATGGTTGAAGACAAAATAACTTAGTGAGAAAAAATAGAAAGAAAAAAAAAAGTTTGGGTGGCAAAATTGATTTAGTCTGATGGATCAACCTACTATGCCTCAATCACCAGCATGCTTTTCACAAATTAAGCGTGAGTAGACCAATTTAAGTCGTAGGGTCCAAAACTTCAACTTATCCTGCTTAAAATAACGGATTAAATGATTTTGTACGATAAACTAAACTCTTATGCTCCCTTCATGACCTAACAATGGTATTAGAGTCGATGGTTGATCGATGTTTGACTGACTCCGTGAACTGAAATTCTTACCGACCAAGGGTGCTCAGGAGGCACGCCGCGTTGTATGGAGCCAACAACGGTGCAAGTGTATGCGCATGAACAAACTTTCGCTTGAGGGGCAACATACCCAAAGGGGGAGATTGTCGGTATCAAATGTGAGTTAAAAGTGCCACAATATTGGTTGAAAAAATGAACGTTGAATAATATATATAAATGAGAAGACCTATAAATCTATTGTCTTAAAATTTTATGTGAAAGATACTGCGCCGAACTTATTTGTGTGGTTGTTTTTAGCCAAATAAAATCATCCTCTTACTTTCCATAACCCAACATAAAGAGTGTTAGAATTAGTTTGATAGTATTTTTTTCAAGAGTAGGTTTATGATGGTAGCTCCTATACAACTTTAGTTAGCTATATTTTACTTTTGGCTGGGTAGTGCCCCCGGCCCTTCCTAATTGGAGGAATTAAAGACATTGGGGTTGCAAATCCATCAGCCCCCGACAGACATTTCCCTTACCTTATGGAAAAATAAACTGATAAAGCCATTAAAAGCATTGCATATTTTTCGTGTAGGAAAGGCAAGAAGTGTCGACGTTAGAGAAACAGATAAAACGGAATGCACTATATATTGTTGGAGACTGCTTTTTATCAGTTGTCTAGCAGCACACATGTATGGATCATGCTGCTGGATTTTATATCACATGGGTACGTCGACAGTATCTTACCTTAATTCACCATCATGAAAAGAGATTCATTGATTGATAGTGTTAAATTAATGGCATAGATTCAGCATTAAGAGATCATAATCTTAGTCTATGTATATATATTTTTCAAGTTTAATTTTTTATATTTTATTTTATGTAACAAAATATATCTATCTATAAGACTTAGTTCAAGTGACAAATATCGATATTTGTTAAGTTATAGATACTATGTCTTGAGTTGGAACTCAAAACCTCAATGTATGCAAATTTACTTACCATTTCATCTATAGACAAAAAAATGTCAAAAGAATATTCAATATTAAATATATACAATAATGATTATTTTGGTCGTAATTTCTTGCCGGTAAATAGAGATTTCACGTATATTTATTCGTTGTTATGGATTATAAAAAGAATAATTTTATTATTCAATAATTTAGAGATTTTTAATAAAATAAAAAATTATTTAATGATTGAAGGTTTGAATCTTAAAGAATGATTCCTTACTTTTCATCTATGGGAAACTTAGACATAAGTCTTAAAGGAAATTGCCAACTTATATAACTTTAATGGTTCTATATTAGTAGTACCTGGGGTTAGGAATAATTTTTTAAGTTTTTTCTTTCTTATAGATTTGTAAATAAATAAGAGTTTGTCTTTTAGTTTAATAGTAGATTTTTTCTATTTTTTATTTATAAATTCTAATAAAATATTATATTTGTTACTCATTTTTATTAGTATAAATTCATTTTTATTAAAAATAGTAAAGATCTACACTTGAATTATTTTTTTGTGAGATTCATATTAGACACATCCAATAAATAAAACAACTTAACATGCAAATTTATAAAACTCTACTAATTAACTATTGTGAATCATTATTAAAAATACATAGTCAAATAAATAAAATTTTAAAGCGATAAACATAATATTAATTTGATACAGAATTAAAATAAATTAATTATTATCACATTAAAATTACAAAGCAACGCTTATAAAAATATGTGATGCGACATAGAAGTAGTTTATATTATTCTTCTCATCTGAAAACTTGCTGTAAATTATTAGTAAAAATGAATTATACTTCTATAAATAGACTTGCTATTTAATTTTAGCGAAGATTTTTTTGGGGTACCAATTGAATTTTAGCAAGGATTGATGTGATTATAGAAAATTACAATAATTAGTTGTAGAAAAGTATATACAATTTTGAGCATATACTAAACACACCTTGATAAGAGATAATTATATATAAATATAATATGTGCTGTCTCAACATTGATTTTAGTTCTCAAGTTCTTCTTTAGCAGTTGAATTATTCATGCTTCAAGATTTGGGTATTATAGTCCTCCTTTTCTTCATTGGGAATAAGATTGAGTTGAACAAGGGAATTGTCTTCGGGACCATCTCTTGTTTCAATATACATACAACAACACCATTCTAAGGTAGCTAAAAAGGTAGCTGCGACACTATGACAGACCCACGCTGCCACTCCAACACCATCATGCTTTTTGCACGTGCTTGATGAATTCTTGACTCTTGTCCCTTTGGAAAAGCATGTCTTGGTGCAGCTCATCGCAGACCCGAAATTTACTTCTTTTGACTGATTAATTAACTTAACAAGGTTGATGGTTGATTGAAGAATGGGGTTATAATTATTTGATTAGTTAATTTTTAGTTGTAACTAATAAGCTCCCTAATCCACAAGTTTAGTAGAATAGGGTGCGAGTTTAAAGGGGTTTGAAAAAAAAGTAAATTCCTAGCTTTGTCTATAGTTTTGGGCACGGAAAAGATGCTCATTATTGGCTGAGCTTTGACAAAAAGAAACGTACTGCATAGTTGATAGCACCAACTATAATTAATTAGGTAATATATTGTCTTAGTTCGTTATACCTAGCTAAAAATCAAACTACAGTTCAATATTTTTTTTAGTGTCTTGCTGAGCACGAATAATTCTTATATAGTTAAAAGAATTTGTGTGTGTTTAAATAGTGTGTTCAAATTTTTGTGACCACATAAAAATTACTCGTTAATTATTAAAAAATTTGTGTTGAAAAAATAACTATGATTTTAAAAAAAAATCATTTTATTTTTATGTAAGTTATAAATATTTAGACATTTTGATATATTAAATTACAAATGTGAAATGCTTTAGATTATTAAATTAAAAATAATAAATACTAATATAAATGATCAAAATTTGTAACATGAAAACTAAAATATTTACTGTTTGTAATTTGAGACTAAAATAGAGAAAAAAATTGAAACAACTAAATGTCTGGCAAAATTTAAAATTTGAGCTAAAATAAAATATTTGGAAAAGTTGGGGACGTTTTTCAAATTTTTGGAGGCCAATTTAGAAAATTTTAGAGTCTAATTTACAAAAGTGAAAAATGATAGGGACTAAATTTATTTTTAATAAAATACCACATAAAATATCTTCATTTTAAAAAAACATTCAAATTTATTATACAAACAAGATATTTATATTTTTATTGAAAAATCTGAATTACCTTAAAAAATTATGTCCCATAGTGAAATAAATACTTTTTAAAAAGGGATATCGACAAATGAAGTTGAGTAAAAAAAAAAAAGGGGGCCTCAAGGAATAGTTATGAATTATTGGACCAACTTATTTTAGGGTTTTATACCAAGCACCCCTACCCCTAAACCTCCCACCCCCCATTTGATGTAAAATGTCCAAAATATCCCTTTATATATTCACTATAACCCTAATCCTCCCACCCCCCAAATTTCAGTTTTCCAAAATAGCAACCAGATTCGGAACTTTCATCTTTCTCTTTTTCAAACTAGTAGATTCAGAACTTTGATCTTGCACTGTTTGTTTCTTTGATACCTTCAAAGCTTTGCTGTTTCTGTGATACCTGGTGAAGTTTAACTTTGTCTCTTTCCATCTTCTTTAACCCCGAAAAGTAAGTAACAATTTCTGATTTTTTACACAATTTCGAATCATTTATTTCCAGTTTTTTAAGCTTCGAAACTTTGGGATTCATCCAAAGTTTCGAATAGTTTGAATATTTCCAGATTTCAGAATCAGCGAAAGTTTCGAAAGTTTTCTGATTTTACAGATCTAAACCTCGAAAGTTTGGCATTCAACCAAACATTCGAGTCCTCGAAACTTTTGTATTCATATAAACATTCGAAACTTTTTGAATTTGTATGAGGATTTCCAGATTATGAACCTCGAAGGTTTGATGTTTGTCCAAACATTTGAAATTTTTCCAGAATTTAAACTTCGAAGGTTTGGTGTCCATCCAAACTTTCGAATCTTTTTCAGAATTATCACATCGAAGGTTTGGTGTTCATTAAAAGTTTCGAAACGTTTCCAGAATTTGCACTTCGAAGGTTTGGTGTTCATCCAAACTTCCGAAGAATTTCCAGAATTTGCACTTCGAAGGTTTGGTGTTCATCCAAACTTTCGTAGTTTTTCCAGATTTTGCACATCGAAGGTTTGGCGTTCATCGAAAGTTTCGAAAATTTTCCAGTTTTTTTCCAGATTTTTGATATTTTCCAGACTTTCCAGATTGTTCATCCAAATATTTTCCAGATTGTTCATCCAAAATTTCCATATATTTTTTTGCCCATATATTGATATTTTTATGCCCAAAATTTCCAGATATTTTTTTGCCCATATAACATTAACTAAATTTTGCAGTGCCTAGAACCAGAGGTGCGTTTGGACAAACTATTCACAATATTGCGGATAGAATTCCGCCTACAGCATCACACAGACGACGGAATGAAGCCAACCGTCGTAGTAGACGCGAGGATGTTCAACAGGATGTCCATGAGCCTGAGCATGTTCAGGAAGATGAGCATGCACATATGGAGTATGAGCCTGCTGAACATGAGGTTGGTGCTGATGAGGATCAGCACTCCGATTTCCCTGGAGGTCTGGTGGATACATCTGTGCTGACACAGTACGAACACCATGTGGCACGTAAGATATGGGAAGGAGAGGTAAATTAATCTCCAATGAGTAGACTCCGCTCTACAAATAAATTAAATAACACAAATTAAAACAAATCACATAAATCACTAAATCATTTTTCTAAAACAATACAAATCATTATTTAAAAATACCTGTTGGTCGTTGTGTTCCCTAAATTCATCACTCTGTTCGTCCAAGCCATGACAAATCTTTCTTTGTAAGGTGTCAACCATGAATCTTTAACATAATCAACAAAAAGAATAATATCCGCACACACTAGCTCAAAGTGTTGCAAGTGATGATCATACTCCTCCACACTAGCCGAAAATACAATTATTTTTCCATAAATCCATTACTTCATCTTGTCTATCCTTACTCACATATTGTTTGCATCTTGCCCCAACATTTTTTCAATATGAAAACGACACAGCAAATGAATTGAAGTAGGAAATACAACACCAATAGCATTCATCATGGCAAGATCTCTATCCGTCACAATAACTTTAGAAATTAAATTTTCAGATACGAACAATTGTCTTACCTTTTGAAATGCCCATATGAAGTTATCTTGTCGCTCTTGCTCTAAATAGGCAAATGCAACCGAAAATGTCAAACCAGTAGATGTCACACCGACAACTTCAAGCAACGGTAACCGATATCTATTTGTTTTGTATGTGCTATCACATATCAAAACAAAATGAAACGTGTTCAACAGCTTTATACAATCAGGATGCGTCCAAAATATATCTCTTAGAACATCTGAATTATCCCGTCTTCTTGTCCAGTGCACATAATTTTCATTTGTATTAACTTCAACAGATGTTGCACTTCTGTGTACGAACCTCTCAAAGATGATCGATAAGTACTTCTTGCTTTATATATTTGAGTGGAAATTGTTACATTATCTTTATTTTTCTCTTTCAAAGCATTCAAAATGAACCTTGGTGCAAGCTTATACTTTGTCATGTCATTGATAAATTTTTTCTCCTCTTCGTTTAGACGCCCCAAATATGAATGACCGTCTAAAGTATTGGCTAAATCGTGATTGTGTGTTCCACAACGAACACTAAGTTTCCAGCCTTCATCCAAACTCGATCGTATACATCTGAGTTTAAACGGACAATTTTCCTTGTGAGAACAAGTTACTGTTGATTTTGATTTTGATTTATATCTTCCGCCTCTTTCGCATCCCAAAATTAATTTGTCTTTTCTGCCTCTCTTTCCCGTTGCTTTATCTAATCGAATGGTAACAATTAAAATTCTATTTTGCATTCCAATTTTTTTTGCCCATTCAAATACAGCTTCTCGAGAAGGAAATATCTATAAAACATATATTTCAAATAAAAATTTCAGAATAAAATAAATATTTAAAATAAAACATTAATACATTAAATTTATCAGTTCTAAATTTAATTAGCGGTAACAATACCTGATCAGTGATAAATTTATCTGTAGAATCTATAGTCACCGTTGTAGCAGGAACCTCAACTCTACTCATACTTGATTCTAAAAAGTTTACTCTATTTAATTAATAATAATAATATTAATAATAATAATAATAATAATAATAATATTAATACATATTCAAAAAATAAAGTAAAAGTTTTTCAAAATAAAACCTTCGAAACTTTGACAAACCTGAAACTTCCGAAAAGTATTCGAAAGTTTTCCCAAAAATGAAACCTTTGAATATGTTCGAAACTTTACCCAAAATGAAACTTCCGAATGCTCTTCGGAACTTTGCCTTCGAATTGAAACTTTCGAAAATTTTCGAACTTTTCAGTTTCAACAAAAGTTTCAAAATTTTCACTGCGAATATTTCAACATCTATGAAATTTTCGAAATTTTTACAAAAATACCTCGAAAATTTGAAAGATTCGACTTATACAATAAAATCCTAAAGTTTCGAGTTTAAAAAGTGATTTTTAATTTTTCACAAATAAATTTATAATTAAAAAATAGGATATTTTAGGTATTTTGAAAAAATGGGAGGTGGGAGGTTTAGGGGTAGGGGTGCTTAATATAAAACCCGTTATTTTAATCCTTGGGGCTTGGACGCTATGGCCTTCTTGTATATCCAACAATTGTTGTGGCTAAAGTAAAAATAAATAAAAAATATTTGTTAGTGGAGTTTCAGCTGATTAACTTCATCTAACTTGAAACACCGGAATTTCAAAATGTTCTTGCGAAGTAGGTTTCTTTCCTTCCCTATGGTCATCGGTGCAGTCATGTAAGTTGCTCTCTTCTCTTTCCCATCTCCAGTTTTAATTAATTAAATGCATCCCCCAATTTACTTTCCATTTCATATAATAGGGTCAGATTATTAAATTAAATTAAATTAATTCTGCTAGGAGATTTTCAATTAGCTTAGTCTAGTTGTTATTATATATATCATGATCATGCTTTTGTATGTGCGATGTAGTATTGGTGTTGTTTCTGGTAAGTCAATATTTGGACCTCCACTTGATGACTATTGGAAAAAGAAGCATCAGGAAGAAGCTGCCGCCGCCGCCGCCGCCGCCGCCGCTAAACAAAATGACTAAATCTCAACTTAGTTCTTTGGACTTAAAATAACATTTCAATTTGCTTTGTCAATATTGTTTGTTGAAGCAGATTGAGCTCTTCCAGATATTATAGTTACACTCCACATTATGGAATTCTTTTGTTCTCTTACTATTCCTTTTTTATTGGACTAGATTTATAGAAAATTAACTGTGTAACTCTTGTCAACTACCATTACGACTACTAATGTTGTTGAACAAGGGATCAATGTAAAACTTTGTTATATTTGAAATAAAATAGTATAGTATGTTTCATTCACTTGCTCAGACAAATGCATTTTAGCAGATTTAAATGCATACTGATATCTGCGACTGCCAGTGGTTAAATAGAAAGTTTGGCATTAGTGGAGTTCGAGCCGTGTGTTAAGCTGGACTTAGTGGCATTATCCTTTTCCAGGTTTGTACATGCATCTTAATGCATTTAACAGGATCTGGGTTGTTCTAGTTCTAGTTGTTTCTTTTTATTTTTCTCTGCTAAAAAGAAATAACAGAAATTAGTATGAAGTTTAACTAATAAATATCAAACAAGGGTTTAAGGGCAACTCTATCTGGCATATCAAACATTGCAAGTCAGAATTTCAGAGACAAAACTAACTTTCTGCTTCTAATAATGATGAAAGCATAGTGTGGAATCAATGGAATGTAGAGAGTTACACCAAGTTTTATCATATTTGTTGCATAGTTTGAGGAAGTTATAAAGTTAATTTGGTTGTTAGAATGTGAGAGGTAAGATGAGAAGTTATAATGAGATAGAGAGTTCAATCCTCACCCCAACAAAATATTAAGGGTGCTGACTTCTCCAGCCACAGTACTGCGGTTTATGTTAATCTTTTTTGTAAAATCCCAAAATTTATTAGCACATGTTATTTGCAATGTGGTTAGATGGCAATTGGCAACCACACTGGAGCTCATTTAAATTTATGAAAGAAAAAATATTCTCTCAGACAGAATGGGGAAATGAACACAGAAAATGCAGAATTACAGAAATACAAGATTGCAGGAGAAAATGGAATAGTATTAGGTGAATGTAATAGTGTAATTCACTTTACAAGCTGAATTCTTAGAGCTACTTCTCCGCAGATAAAATATTATCTGTTCCTACAAATAACTAACTAAATGCTGAGCATAACAAACTGTCACTTCAGCGACACATTTATTCTAATTACGCTTGTATTCTAAATATTTTGTTCTGACCCAATAACCCAATATCATGCCTCTATCACAGAATGTCTCCACACCTGTGTTATAAATAGTGAATTATGGTGGCCAGCCAAAAATCCACGTTGTGGTCCGTGGCAGAAACATGGTAGATACAAATACAATAGGTGTTGTGGCCTATGGCTGCTGCCACCAAATCCGCCATGGCAAAGCTACGGCAGAAATTATACAACATTGCTCCACACTGAGTTGCAATGCTATGAAACCTCTATGCACACAAGGGAAATTTAATTACATTGGGAGTTGAAAGGGGAACTTGGAAAAAGTTTTCCGAAAACGATGCAAACATTTAACATTACCCGAAAACTTGACAAAAAGTTTTCTGGTAGTTACCGAAAAACTTGGGAGGAAGTTTTCCGAAAAAGATGCGTACATTTAGTACTACCGGAAAACTTGTAAAAAAGTTTTTTGGTAATTTTTTTAAAAATTTAAAAAAAAAAATTGAAAAAAAATACTATCGGAAAATTTCCTCACAAGTTTTTCGGTAATGTTAAATGTATGCATCTTTTCCGGAAAACTTCCACCCAAGTTTTCCTGTAATTAC
The DNA here is from genome assembly GCA_037974295.1 of Cicer cuneatum. NCBI lineage: Eukaryota > Viridiplantae > Streptophyta > Magnoliopsida > Fabales > Fabaceae > Cicer > Cicer cuneatum. The sequence continues at coordinate 14,240,175 of JBBPBO010001985.1, forward strand.
CGGAAAACTTTTTGGCAAGTTTTCCGATAGTGTTAAATGTTTGCGTTGTTTCCGGAAAACTTTTTCCAAAGTTTTCCGATAAAAGATAAAAAAAAGTAAATTTTAATTTGATAAAATAGTTAAAAAAAATGAAGGGTAATTTTAGCATTTTGAAAATTTTGTGAGGATATAGATATAATTGTAGGGATATAGGGTAAAACTTTCAATGGGTGTTCCATACACCACCTTATATATCCATACACAATCTAAATTTAAACTTATTTTAAAAATATCCCAAATTAACTCTCGTTAATTAATAAATATTATCCCCAGTTTACCACACCTATAAAAAATGCATTCACTACACTTCTTTTTTAAATCTAAACTTCTATTATTAGTCTGTCTCATAACTCTCTTATAGAGATAATTATCATTATCTTCATCATTTAAACAAGAATAAAATATTAAAATGATCAAGATAATGATACATTTCTTTTTTAAATCTAAACTTGTATTATTAATTTGTCTCATAATTCTCTTTTACAACTAATTATTAATATTTTCATCATTTGAACAAAAATAAAATGTTAAAATGACAAAGATAATGATAATTATCAATAACAAATTTACAAAGTTATAGAAATGTTGCCAACAATTTCACACAGTTGAGTTGTGAGAGACAATCACCACTATCTTCATCATTATCTCGATCAATTTTACAAAGTTAAAGCATATAGGAAACGAATGTTGAACTGCATTATAATTTTAACAATTAGGCTTAAATATAATTTTAGTTACTTACTTTTTATTTAATATTCGTTTTGATTCTTTATTATTATTTTGATCATTTATCTTTTATAAATAGTATATTTTAGTCATTGTCACAATCACAACAAATATTATAACAACATTTGACTATCAGAATTCATTCTAACAATTGCCAATATGTATCAAGTATAATATTCTTTTGAAATAATATCTATTTAACCTAATAATAAACTTGCACTTGAAAAAAATTATTCTTGCTCGCTTTGAAACAAATATAAACTCTTTGAGACAAACGACATTTATCATAGTTTACAAGTATTTTTATCAATTTTTATTAAGATTGTGCACTTACCTTTAAAATTGATTCAATATTTAATTTCAATAGTTTATGATAATAATTATACAGTTGTTTGAAATAATTATGATGAAAAGAATTAAAATACATTACTTTTAAAAGATAAATAATAAAAAAAAAATAAAGAAACAAAACAAATATTAGATGAAAAATAAATAAACAAAACTATATTTAAGCCAATCTAATTATATATAATATTGCAGTGGCAAGAGCCAAAACTATAACCCATGTATGTCAAAGAATAAAATTGTTGCTATTGAGCTTATTAGACAAATATTTATTTAGTTCAACAACAACAATTTGTATACAAAAATAAACCAATTTGAACAAATAATTATGTGACTGTAATAAATAATGAAAGGAAGGTAAATAAAATTACATAGAGACGTAATATGGAGGGACGGTTAATTTATACGCAGCAGCTGAAAGATTCAAATGGAATATCGATCAACTCACTGTTGTGGCGACACCATTATATATATATATCAACATCCGATAGAGTAAGTAATAGAACAATAAATATTAATCCATTCTAAAAGGCTTAGTTAAAGAAACTTCCGATTAAAAGTTGACGCAGTTGGAATCAACCCCCATAGTTCCATAGAACAACGGGATATTAGCCTTGACTCTGTAGTCGTTGCGATTCTGTTGATTATCGCAACCCTGATTCTCTTCCAGGATCTCTTCTTCGGAACTAGAATCCGATTCAACACGAGCCTGCAAGCCTCCATGTGGACGCTTGGGTGGTTCGTCTCTCTTGCCTCTGTCCCTCCTATCATCCCTCTGATGGCGTTCAGTTGATCCGTCAAAGTCGCTATCTGCGTAGTCAAAGCAGTAAGGGCCGTGGTGATACCCTCGATGTCTGCTCTTGTGACTGGTTGATCTCCCATGGTTGTTCAAGGTACGAAAAGAAACAGGAGAAAGACTGCTCTGATGCCACCTGACGCAGCCAGAACCACAAAGGATTAGCAAGTGCTAAATCCGAATGAACAAACAAGTTCTGGAATCCACCAGAAAAGAGAAAACTCTCGAAATCAATTATTTAATTAAAAGGTACCCTCGTTACAGTATAGAAAGTCATTAAATACTTAATGGAAACCCTAGCGTAAAAATTAGGCAAAACAGGAAAAATTCGAAATTACAAGAAAAACTTAAAATACTATTTTGAGACCCAAAACGAGTCCAAAACGGATCTGGAGCCCATATGTCACGGCGAAGCGGTGCGTTGTATTTGTGACGCGATTCCCTTTCCGGAAAGGTATAGTAATAGGCAATCTGACACTGGACGATCGTTTTCCGCATTTCCCGTTGCGTTTGTTCACAAAGTCGTTTCTTTCTCGATCTTGGCCGTGAACCTTCCTAGATCAAAAGTCATTCAAATTCTTGGGCTAATGATGGGAGGAACAAAACACCAGTTACCAAAAGAAGTTGGTGAAAACAAATTCATTTCCAACAAACCAGGTGTCATTACCTCATCATCCTGATCAGAATTCTTTCCAAAATATTCAGCTTGAAAATACTCATACCAACTTTTAGTACTACTCATTGTCAATGGTTGTGATTTTGACACTTGTACAATATCTCTGCTTGGTAAATTTTTCATTGGAGGTGAAGGAACATTAATGTCAGTGCTTTGAATTATAAGCTTGCTATGAGACTGTTGAGGAGGCATGAACTCAGGTGCACAAGTAAGTTGCTGAACAAGTTCTCTGAAATTTATAGGATCCACTTTGTACACTTTGACAGGTGTTGGTGGCATTGGTGCCACTGGTGCTTTCTTCCATGTCTTTGTCTTTGCTGGTGTTTTTCTTACTGAGTGAAGCCAAGAATAATGAGATTGAAAAGGGTTTTCATATTTCAATGATCCCTTTGATTTCTTAGTGTTTTGAGATGTGTATGAAGATTTAGAGGAAGAATTAGATTCCATTGTCTTGTTTTAAGTTTCTGTTTTGTAATGAATATAGAATGTAGTAAATTATTAGTATTTTTTATTTTTATAATAACTGATTTTGTTGCAAGAGACTGATAATTATACTCTTATGTTGTGCTCTATATCTAGATTGTTGTGTTGTGAGTGTATGGGCAATAATATGAGAGCAATAATAATTAACGCGTGTGGAATTTAATTTCAATAAAGACTAACGACCAAATGGGAAGAATTTGGAGCATGGATTTTGTCTTTACCGTCGGCGGATGAATGAATCATGTAATGTAAGTACTGACATAAGCAAACCAATCCAAAATAGTCAAATATAATTTGATAGCAAAATTTTGTGATCATTAAAAATTATTAGAAAGCAATTATTTTTCTAAGTTCAAGATTTTGCAAACGCGAATTTTATGTGATATTTATCACCTCACTTACAAAAACACACTGTTTTTTTTGTAAGTAAGTTATATTCATGCATAAGTGAAAAACTAATCTCAAATATGTTTTCTTATATGCTCTAAAGAAGGATTCAACCTCCACCAAACAGTGACTCAAGTATTTACAATAGATATTTGTAATTACTTAATTTTTTTGTTTTGTTTTAATGCTGTTATAAGAGAATGATACCTTGATAATTTGAATTTTGACGGTAAAGTAAAAAAAAATCTAACAAAATATTATTTTAATAAAAATTTAAACACAAATACTCTAGTTTGTTTTTAAATAGGATTGATTAACTACTCCGTCAATGATCACTTGATTTATTTTAAAACAATTCGATGGCAAATAATGTGGGAAGAGAATCTCTTAAACATTAATGTAGTTAGATGGATTGAGCCATTTAAGTTATATAACTATTGTTGGATGTATTAAAATATTGCCTCCAAATTTGTCTTTCATAGACCGGTCACAACATTTATTTATTTATGTGATTAAATAAAGTCATAATATTGAAGGGTGAAACTGAAAGAAGACTATATCTGGATGGAGATTCAATATCAGTTGAGTAGTGATGAGTGAGATATTAATGGAGCAGTTGTAACTATTATAGCCGCCTGTATTGTTCTGTCTTTTTCAGAGGCAAGTATATATTATTTAGCATACCTGTATAGTGTATGGAGGAATGGCAACGGGAAAAGACCGATAATGCCTCCCCCTCTAGCGCCGCCATATTTGCCTTCGTTTGGATTGCACGAAGAAAATAGAACTACGAGAAAAATGAAACAAAATATGTCAATCTTGATACATCTTTTAAAAAAAATCAAATTACATTAACAATTATACTCATTTAATAACATGATATAATTATATTAAATAAATATTTCTTAAATTAATTATCGAATTAAAAATTATTATCATATATATATATATATATATATATTTTAATATGATACGATTAAATTTATATATCTATCTCACGGGATGTTATTAAATTAGTACAACTCTTAGTATAACACTTTTTGAGTGTAATTTAATTCCACCTCTATATATCAAAAAGTTACACTAATAGTTACATTCAATTAATAACATCAAGTCCGATAAATATTTTTCAAAATTAACTGATAGATTAAAAGCTAATATCATATAGATTCCATCTATAAATTTTAAGATTAATCGATAATAATTTCTTATGTTATCATAATGTGTTAAGATCAACGTCAATAATGTAAATATATATAACGTTAATTTTGATGCATCTTCTTGACATAATAAGTGATTATTGATTAATGTCAAAATTTATAGATATCATCTATATGCTAATAGCTTTTAATCTAACGGTTGTTTTTGAGAAAAATATTAATTGAACACGATGTTATTAAATGAGTGAAACTCTTACTGTAACACTTTGAATGTAATTTGATTCATCCCCGTATATATATATATATATATATATATATATATATATATATATATATATATATATATATATGAATCATATATGCAAATTTTGACATTAATATATGATTATTTTCTATATCATCAAGATTAAAGTAATACACCATTACATTGTTGCCATTATTCTTGACTAATCTTGTTCACATTGAAAATAATTATAAATTTATGTAATAATTTATAGATATAATCTATATATAATAATAAATTTTTGTTTTCTTTTTTTATTTTGAAATAAATTCGGAAAAACCTTGATTATGACATCATGAGCAATATTGAGTTTTGAATTTGCCTTGTAGGAGTTTGGTGAACTATAACAAGTTCATTATGCATATCATTTAGCACAAAGCATTCCAAAGATTCAAAAGAGAACCAATATCATTTAGCGCAACATTAACTTCCTTTTTTCTATGTATGCACAAAATTTCACAAGAAGGGTTCATGTACTTACCGGTTGAAGTATCAAGGAGGATACAAATGACCATCACAAAGCATCTCTATTGAATTGTACTTTAACTTTGACCATCAATACGGAAATTACTAGCGCCTCTACATAGTCCACGTGTGCACAAAATGGAATGTGGTGCTAGACAATCTATGAATATAGTGAAAATTAGGATTACTTGGAGAATGTGCTCTTCTTCTATTATAGAGAATGAGTCACTAAAACACTAAGACTCTTATTTTAGGTTCAATCCAAAATAACACCTAAATGATTATATTTAATTAAACTATTTTAATTACATACAAACTTTTAATTAAATTAAATAATATTTAATTCAATTAATTGTCGATCCCAAATCATAATATTAAGAAATCCAAATCAATGGTTGACATCTATCAATGCATCATTACTACACAAATCATAAGAAAATCGGTGATACGATTTAAACCTTATCACGACCATTATTTAGCCTGCAATAATTGTCTTTTCGTCTAAATGTCTAATCAAATGTAAGTCACAATACATGTCATCATTGGAATGCTGAATTCTTTATTTCTCGAAACCAAAGTAGACGCGTAAAACCAATGAACTCAATATCACATATTGGTCCATTTTAGCATGACCATGCATTTCCATGATTTCGCTCTATCGAGTTGCCCAAGACATAACTTATGTTAAGTAGAAGGAACAAATCTATATTACTCGCACCCTTCCACATGATTTATTGCACGCTCAATAACCGCATTTATGATTGTTTATAGACAACATTTGATGGCCTTAAAACTTATAACTTCCTATGTAGGAATTGCAATGACTTCAAGTCAACAAATTATTTGCTATGGTCGCATGAGAATCACTAATGACACTTACACAATAATTATGTAGCATTCATGTGACAGGTCCATCCAGTATAAATATTACTCCTAATCTTTATACATACATGAAGACTTGATATCTCATATTCAAGACCCGTGAAATGTGGTCATTCGTCTACTCACATAATAATCTCGATGTATTATTGTCGTCCTAGTTAACAATAATATTATGACTATGAATACATTAAGAATAGTGTTTTAGTGTTCAATAGGATCTCATGATCAAGTCACACTTGTAGTTCTACTGAACAAACCATCTATTCTAATGACTTTATCATGTTTTATAGTGAATAACATAATAAATGATGTCTCATACATATATCTAAAATAAGATATATGATTTAAGCAATGCTATAAATAATAATCAATGTAAAATAGATCGATGTTATGGCTTACACCAACATGATTATTACTAGCAAATAAATAATAATCAATGTAAAATAGATCGACGTTACGGCTTACACCAACATGATTATTACTAGCAAGTTCAACCTAGACTTTGGAATAAACACTGGTTTAAATGACACCTATTTGTGTGATTAGACTATTTGCTTAAGACGAGAAGAACAAAAAAAGAGACAAATTTATAAATTCCAAATCAACAAAAAAAAGCATAAACCTTGTCTTTCCACCAAAATTTGAACATGTAGTTTTTAAGACAAATCAATCTCCACAAAAATACCAGTAAAATGACTAAAATGATGCTTACTTGTAGATTCATATAGAGAGATAAGAACTCCTACTCCTTAAGCAATAGAAAATAAAATATTGGGACCCCAAAATTTTCACTGAAGCCCTAAAATCCTAACCCATTATCGAGTATGAGTTTGATCTTGCTTGGTAAGATTGATGTTTGGGGTCCACTGAGATAGGTATAAAATACCTAACTGCAAATACCAAGATTCAAGAGACTAAACCCTCCTAAGATCTTCTATTAAGGAAAACGAAAATTCATAATAACTTTTACCGAAAGATATAAAATGCCAATGTCAGCTCAATTTCCAAATAGAAAACAACTTCACATGTAATTCAATAGCTTTTGGAGAAATATCACCCGTAAAGTAGACCAGACGCCCATGAATGTGATCTTTTATAACCTTCTCGAATGTGATGGAGTCTCGTTGTAGTTGTAGATGACAGTGTGATCTCTTATAACTAACAAAGCTAACTTCCTCAATATGTTTTTATGGATATGTTGAAATCAAGGAAGGTAAGAATTGTTCATATAACATATGAGCTCAATGATAAGAGTTTGACTAAGTAATTTCAAAATATATGGTTTATATTTCATCTAAGACTCTTGCAAAAATAGTTATTAATATCACACTTAGTAATAATAATTTCCTCTTGTAAATAGGTATGAAGAAAAATAAAAGAGATAAAAAAAGATGAAGATGAACTCATATTAAGAATAAGAGGAATCTCCAATAGAAAAATGGAGAAACCCTACAAGAGACTAATAAAAATTTAGAGAACTGTCGCGTTCGGTTTGTCTAAAAAAAGAAGTTGCTACCAATTTTATTTTATTTAAGAACAAATTGAATAAAACCTAAAATATTTCTCGAACAAAAAATTTGAATTCGGGTCAATTGTGATACCTATAATTAATTGTATACTAACTATTATTTATATTTTTTATTAATTTGATTTTCTCAATACGGATAGTTCTCCAAGTAGAAAATAATTATGGCTTGATTGAGTTTTATTGTAAACTAAATTTTTTCTTATTCATTATTTAAAAAGAAAAGAAAAAGACAACATTTATACTTGCAGAGATGATTTAGTTATAGTCCTAATGTTTTTATCGTCAATTTAATTAATGTATGGGCTAAAGGATTTAGTTTGCTTTTGTTTCAAAACAGAGTGGACTAAGGGTTATTTATATCCATTGCCCTTATTCATGAACCTAGGAACACATGCTGGCAAAGGAAAGGAAAGGAAAGGAAAGAACAAAAACACAGACAACGCTCGGGGAGAAAGAATGAAACGGCGAGAGGAAGGTAGCTTGCGGCGCATGGCCACCGATATGGAGAGCGGCGTGCGGCGGCGTTCAGAGGCAAAGAAAGAGAACAACTGGCAACCACGTTTAATATTATCAATCAAATACACAACTAAAAATTATAGTCATTTAAACAAAACGAAAAAATAAAATAAAAACAAAAGCAAGCGTTATTTTCGCTCTCTTTAGTCTGTCTTTTTTAATAAAAACAATAAGAGTGAGTCACAACCAGGGTCTCTAATATATAAAGTTTTCATTTACAACCAACACTTATTTTTCCCAAAAATATGTTAGAGTCAAGCTTTTAGGAATAGTCCAAATAATGTCGTGATAACAAAAACATAGAGGCATCTTTAATGTTGATAATAATATTCTAACTAAACAATTTATAGTAACTTTTTACAAGATCATACTAAATATACTGAACGATATTAATATTGGAGAGATGATGATCGAACCACGACAACCATTGATGAAGAACTGAAGCTGCGATAAACACACACAAACACTGAACTGAGAAAAGACCAAAACATTTGCGACCTTGAACGCAAGAGAAGCTTGGACGCGAGCATAACCTAAAACGCGGTCAACAACGACACCACCATAGAGACAGGAAACAAGAATCAAATCCTAATGGATTTCAACATCGCATGCACATTCCTTCTCTATCTATATGTTTTTTCATGATTTCCATGTGAATATTAGTATGAAAATTTACTAACAACCGTTTTACCCAAAAATAGCCATGTGACAACCTATCATCAAAGAAATATTTAATTTAGATACAATTACACTAATTTTTAAATTCAAAACTCATATAACCATAAATATTGAATTAAGAACAATATATCCCTTTAGTTAAAGAAAAAACAATATAACCCTAATATATATGATTAATAATAACAATATATTTATTTCAAAAAAATAACAATAATACTTTTTCAAAAACAAAATAATAATTATATTAAATATTATAATTCTGATCCAAAACCATGTTATGCATATGAATATTATAAAAAATATTATATTTATTAAATTTACCGTTGATCTTTAAAATAATAGGCTATAATATTCATGTTATAATAATTTTATATTTAGATCACCTTTACCAGTTGAATTATGATATCATAAACAATATATTCTAAATTTAAATAAACAATTTATAGTAAATAATTATAATATCATACTTACATTTTTTAGATTTAACATTTGGTGGACCGTGGACTGATACTGTTGATCAGATTGAGAGAAACTATTGTGAGGCCATTAAAGATAATGCTAATTCAAGAGCCATCAAAGTTAACTGAATTAGCATATAGAGTTATCTTATTTTCCACCCTAAATATACGAGAGTCAGACGAGCACCAGAGTTAAGAATTCTTATGATTATGACCGATCAGCTTTCGAAAGTCAAAGAAGGGCATCATTAGGAGTAACCTTACTAGGTAACTAATGTTGCCATTTTGTAATACATTCATGAACTATAAATATTATTAAAATATATGTTATACATAAAAATATTAATAATATAATAATTTTAATATTTTAAAAAAAATAAAAGAGAGAGTTATATTAATATCGGTGACACTAACAGTCATTTTACAACGTCTAAGATTTAAACTCTATATCTTAAAGTTACAAAATTAATATCTTATCACTTCATTGACACCAATAATAATTTTTGTATTTGAAACCATATAAAAATAAATTAATTTGTTGTTACAAATACAAGTTCCAATTAATATTTGGTTACACGATAATTTTTTTTTAGACTAAATAGCATTCGTGGTTCCTTAACTTAATTTCAGTTAACGTTTTAGTCATTTATCTTTTTTTTTTTCCGATTTGGTCCTTTATTTTAATTTTAAGTAACAATTTGATCCTTTATGTTTTAAAATGTCAACAATATTATCCTCTTTTTTTACAAAAATTCAAAAAACTCATCAAAATTTTCAACCAAAACCCATAAAATTAATTATATTCTTTAATATAATACAAATTTCATCAAATTCGTAACTCAAATCTTCAGATAAACTCATATTTCCATCAAATAAACTCAATTCTTTATTTGATATTGTTAGAAATGGAAATATGACTATGTATTTAATCTTACAAAAATGATGTAAAAAAAGAGGATTTAATTGAATACAAATCATAAAATTAAGTACTTCTTTATATTTTACGATTTACAAAAAATAAGTGGTATTTAAAAAATTTCAAATTTTAATAAATGGTTTTTTAAAATAGATTTCGTTAGACTATTTAGTGAAATTTTAATAGAAAAAAGTATTCTTAACTATATGAGATTTTTATGGATTTTCTTTTTTTTTTTTCATCTATTTTCATCTCTCTCTATCTATGTCTCTACATCTTTGTTTATCCTTTTTTTTTATTCTCTCTCCTTAGTTCTTTAATTCATTATATGTTTTCCATCTATCTCTCTCCTTTCTCCCATACTCTATTACTCTGTCACCATCGTAGTAATATTATTTTTTGCTTTTCTCATTTTTACAAAAATATATAGTTATAATTTTACTTTTTTAATGCATCTTTCTACAAATGATATTTTTAAAATTCATTACAAAGACAATATCAACTAATCAAAACAATTTGTTCACCTTTTATTGGACAAACAAACTATTTTTTGTAGATGGTATATTAGTTGTTATATTATTAATTATAAATGTGACGATTAACTCTATATACATTTTTTTACTCATATTATATGTATTTTATATGTAATATGTAATGAGTAAAAAAATTATTGGAATGTAAATTTTTTAAACAATGTCAATTTTTTAAACAATGTCAATTTTAAGCTCTAATTTGATGTGTGCATATAATATACAAAGTAGTGCATATTATAATACCGACCTTCAAAATAAAAATGAACTTCTAACTTTATTAATACATTTTGAAAATTTTAATTGTGATGATAATGAAGACTAATATAAATTTAAATAATTTAAGAATTAAATTATTTAGATTTTACTTTTTTTTTTCAACTATTTAATTTCTTTCTATTTATTCATTTACTTTTCTAAAATAATTCCTAAAAATTTAAAGGGATTATTTGAAATTCAATAAATCTAATAAGTCTTTTCAAATCCTACAAATTCTTATGATATAAATCCATTAAAATCCAAACTTCAAAGACTTAATTATAAAAGTCTTTCAAAAAATCTTATAAATTTTACATTTTCTTTTAAATTTTGCATTGTTTTTAAAATCTACAAAACTTTTTTAGAGTAAAAAAGAATATTTTAAATGTGAGTTATTCGGTGCACCACTTTTATATATGATCCACCGTGAATCAATATTTAAAAATAATAAAAAGTTCTAATGGCGGTCGACAAAACTTTTTAGAATTAATAGCTCGTAAACTTTTTATCTTTATGAAAAAAATGGTAACCTAATTTATATTGTTTCAATATATGATACATATTTGTTTTACTTTATTTTAATCAGACCAACATCATTTAAGTCACTATCTCAATAATAAAAATGACAATAATTATTAGCGTCTACTTCTAAGAAATGACATATGTGATACTTGAAATTTTAAACATTTTTTTAAAACTAATCCATGAAGGATCATGGTCCATATTAAAATTTGTCTCTTTTAAAATCAAGGATTACTTAAATGTATTTTTAGTCCCTATAAAACTTTAAGCTTTTTAGTTTCAATCTGTGTAAAATAAAAATATAATTTTTAATTTCTACAAAATTATCTAATAAATAATTTTAATCTCTGTTGAAACAAAATAAATTAATTGTCCTTCAACAAAATATCCAACAAGCATGTTTAGAACATTCAAAAAAGTTTCTCCAAAAAAATTTAGAATTTTTTAACTTGAGATGAATTAAATATGAAATTTAAGCCAAAAACCAAACATAGGAGCGTATACAATCCATTGTTTTGAGCCAAACTGATGTATGAGTTTATGAGAGAAAGACTTGAAATTGAAATTAATGTACATTCGAACTTTTAGCTTTATTCAAAGTATGTTTTAAATTGTTTTGGAGTTTTGTATGGTTAATTTTCCTTAAATTAAATTTATGTCTAGACAAAAACATTCCTTAAATTTTAAATTAATAAAAAATCATCACTCATTTAAATTAATAAAAATTCATCGATCGAAATAATACATTTCAATATAAAATATATATATATATATATATATATATATATATTTGCGAACAAATTTACGGTATTCAAGTTAATAACATAAAATAGAAAAAATGTCCATAAATACGACAATACACACAAATATGATAAAATTAAAGGATCTAGAATACACATGTGACATGTTTCCAAAACTTTAATATTGAAGACATCAAATTCATCAATTGAATTTGCATTTATGAAAATTAATTTTTCAATTTAAATCAACGAACAAAACAATAAGATGAGAAACCAAAATAATGTCACATCAAGACCACGAACAAAACAATATTGCATTAACACGAAGAAATCACGAAAAACAAGAATGAAGATTTAAATATATGTGAAAAATCACTTATTAAAATAAAATACAAGAAAAAAAGAGGGAAATTCATCAATTGAATTTGCATTTATGAAAATTAATTTTTCAATTTAAATCAACAAACAAAACAATAAGATGAGAAACCAAAATAATGTCACATCAAGACCACGAACAAAACAATATTGCATTAACACGAAGAAATCACGAAAAACAAGAATGAAGATTTAAATATATGTGAAAAATCACTTATTAAAATAAAATACAAGAAAAAAAGAGGGACGTGGCTGTTTGTTTTAATTTTTATCCATTTTATGCATCAAATAACTAAATTTTTTAAATATTCGTACCACTATGTATCAAGGGTCAATTGTGTGTTCATTTTTTCTTCCAATTTTATCTTATATTTAAACTATTTTATTTATATTATTTTTTTTATATTAAATAGCACCCGTGGTCTCTTAACTTAATTTCAGTTAACGTTTTAGTCCTTTATTTTTTTTTCTTTCCGATTTGGTACTTTATTTTAATTTTAAGTGACAATTTGATCTTTTATGTTTTAAAATGTCAACAATATTATCCTTTTTTTTTACAATAAATTAAAAAATTCATCAAAATTTTCAACCAAAACCCATAAAATTAATTATATTCTTTAATATAATACAAATTTTATCAAATTCGTAACTCAAATCTTCAAATAAACTCATATTTTCATTTTTTTTATTTGATGTTGTTAGAGATGGAATTTTAAAAATCAAATAAAGAATAAAAATATGAGTTTATTTGAATATTTGAGTTACGAATTTGATGAAATTTGTATTATATTAAAGAATATAATTAATTTTATGGGTTTTGGTTGAAAAATTTGATGAATTTTTTGAATTTTTGTAAAAAAAAAAAGGATAATATTGTTAACATTTTAAAACATAAAAGATTAAATTGTCACTTAAAATTAAAATAAAGAACCAAATCGGAAAAAAAAAAGATAAATGACTAAAACGTTAACTGAAATTAAGTTAAGGGACCACGGGTGCTATTTAGCCTTTTTTTTATAATATTATTTATCATTTTTTCACTCTTTATCCAATTAAATAATTAAATGATTTATAGTTATATATAAAAGATTTAATTAATATATATTTAATATAAAGAGTTTTTAGATTGTCAATCAATCATAACTGTTATCTTATTTGAGATATTTAATTTTTATCATAATTATCTTTATGGTCATGCTCATAGTTGTTATTGACAATGTAAAATAATACATAAATATTAATGTAACATTTTCTTTTTGAAATTTTATCATTAATTTAAAAAAAAATTGTTTACTATTTTACTCTTATATATCTAAAGAAAGAAAAGAGAAGAAAAAATTATAACAAACCAAAAATGCAAATAGTCCTCAAGATAATGCCATACTTAGAATTATAAAGAATCGACGATTATATCTGTCAGATGAAATTTTTTAAAAACGTAACCAAGGTCTGCCAATGGGGTACAAGTAAAGTGGTAGCCGCCTTATGTCTCAATTTTTTTTTTTTGCCTCAAATTTATTTTTTGATTTAACTAACAGTAACATTTTATTAATACTAAACTTACATAAGAAATGATAACTTATTATCATATATACTATATAACATATGATGATAATATTGATTTTATTTCTATTTTATCATCTTACGTATCAAACGAACTTTAAAATAATATAATTTATTCTAAATACAAAATAGATTTAGAAGCATTCTATAAATCATGAGCTTTTCTCTTGTCTAATTAACTCTAAAACAAACTTTTTGTTCTTGAATAGAAACTTAAAGGTTTCGTGATCAAATCTATAGGATGTAGAGGGTAAGTATTATTAATAATGAATGAGATATCTTTAGGGAAAGATTTACTCCTTATTTATAGACCTCTAAAATAGGGTTTCTCAAGGTCAACAGCTCAGTAACTGCTCATCCTTTCTTGGCCTCTCTTCTTGGTCTTTCTCACATTCTCCATAATTTCCTCGTGTGTGAGTCGAGAATCTCATCCACAACACGAGTCCCGAGTCCAGTTTCTAGAAAATGAATTACGTTCTCAAACTTTTTGTGGTGGGTTGTTACCTAAATAACTTGAGCTCGATTTATCATGACGGTCCAATTTCAGTCTGATGAAACCATTTAGTAAGTGTTTTTATTAATTACTAGTATCATCATAATCATTACTATTTTTATTGAGAGAATTAAGTATGATAATCATCATTCATTGTTATTATTATTTACCCCTTTAGGTTATAAAATATAATTACGTAGCAGGATACCCGAAGGGTATTGGGGAAACAAACTTATCCAATGAATCCCCTTTTCATTTACAAAGTAGAAGTTGTGACGTTGGAACCGGACCAAGACTGTTTTATTGATAAGTGCTTTAATGATTTTATGTTAAAGAATTAAATGCAGAAGTTTTAAGATATTTTTTCTTTATATCTCATTTTCAATTAAATTTTTTTATTATATTATACATTTAAATTTATATACGAAAATATATGATCAATTTTAGAACCTTTGAATTTATCTATGAAAATATATGATCAATTTTAAAACCTTTATTAATGGATCGTATATAAGCATATCTTCAACAAAAAAATATAAGGAAGTAATTGGTGTTCTTTTACTTGTACTATTTATTTTAATTACTTGTGAAAATCTTCATGAAATTGTTCTCTTTAGTAAAGGGGTTTGATTTTTTCGAGGATGAGTGTATTTAATTAAATTTTAAATTTTTTTTTCTTCCCACTGAGTTAGCACCTTAAATATAGGTCAGAAATAATTTTAAAAATACTTATTTTTTGTGTTGGAAAAGTTTTGAGATATTCAAAATCAAGATTTTAATGTAATTAAAATAAGTTTAAAGATATTCAATTGAGATTGTTTGAATTTTTTAAATAGAGTAGAAATCTAGTGGTATAACAAATGAGGGTTGCATCTAACAAATGAGGGTTGCATCTAAAGAAATGGATTAAACTGCTATAAAATGGTAAATTTGAGTTTGAATCTCCGCTTAAAGAGGTAACTACAATTTATGTTTTGCTTGCCTCAAATATGATTAACTATGGTGGAGGACCGTGCGGGAAACCAAAAACGAAAAAGAAATCTAATAGTATTCTATCAAGACTTTTTACAATTTACAAAAGGTGACATAGTATTAAAAAACTTTCAAATTTTATTGAATTGTTTTCATCTTCCCATGGCAAGAGTAAAATTATTATCTTTTGCTTCTTCTCATTTCTATAAAAATACGTAGTTATAATTTTATTTTTATCGCTTTAAGAGTTACTACAAAGATAATATGAAAGAACCAAAACAATTTTTTCACTTTTTTTTTTGTCTTAGAAGAAGATAGATGCAGCATAATTAACTTAGATGACTATGAAGTCTTAGATTCGTACCTGTAACAATATATCAAACCTAATAATATGACACAATTTTTTCACTTTTTCTTAACAAATAAACATTTTTTGATAGATAGTAAATTAGTTGTTATGTTATTAATTATTAATGTGACTATTAATTTTATATTGTTTGACTCATGTTATATTATATGTAATAAGTAAAAAAATTAGTGGAATATAAATTTTTTAAATGATGTCAATTTTAAGCTCCAATTTGCGATGTGTGATATAATCTACAAGTAATGCATATCGTGATAATGACTCTCAAAATAAAAATAAGTTATTAATCTTCTCAATACATTCTGAAAAATATAAATGAGATGATAATAAGACTAGTATAACTTTAAATTTCTTAAGAAAATTATTTTGATTTTTTATTTTTTGTTCAACTATTTAAAATTCTATAAGACTATGAAATCTCTTCAAATCATACAAATTCTTATGATATAAATCCATTAAAATCTAAAAGCGTGTTCTAAGTTACATTCACCAATTGAAGATTTTTTGTAGATTTATTCACTAAATCAATAAAATAACAGTCATTTTTATGAATAAAAAACTATATGTCGAGTTTTGTATTTTAAAAATCATCATTTCATAAAAAAAATATCATTTTTATTATTTCGAAGCATTATATTAATTTTTTACATTGTATTGTAAAAATATTAAATATTCATTATTATGAATCTTAAAAATTAAAAAAAATATTTATTTCACTGAAATTTTTAATAAATAATATTTTGTTATTTTAATTTATTAATTTATATAAAATAATATTTTTTTAAAATTCATTTAAATGTTGATTTAAAATTCAAATATATCGGTAGTAGAATTTCTGCTTTAAAGATCTGCAAAACTTTTTTTATATAATAAAAATTTTTTAACGAGAGAAAGACTTGAAATTGAAATTAATGCACATACAAGCTTTTAGCTTTATATAAAATTTAGGATGTCTTTGAAAAATTGTGAATAACTTATGTGGTTAACTCTTATTGGATGATAGATAAAATATCTACAATTTTTTAAATGTAAGGTAGAAAAAACCATGTTTTAACTAGTTTGGGAATTTGGTTAACATTCCTTAAATTAAATTTATGCCTAAAAACAAACATTCCTTAAATTTTAAGGTATTTTATTATATATTTATTAAATTTTATAATATATATTGTCTCTATTCTTTCATTCAGATCAATCGAACCTTAAAATAATATAATTTATGCTATTTTGTCTTGCCAAATTGAAAGTTCCATTAATATTAATAAAAGAATTAAGTGATAATCACTAAGAAAGTAAATCCCTTCCGATACAAAGAAAATATAAGTTAGACGTACGCGTTTTGTATCAAGATTTAAGAGATGTTTAGTAAAAAAAAAAGAATTCAAGAGATACAATGTATAAATAGCAAATACGAAAAGAATTTGTGAACAATGTTCTTGTGCCTGGATAGAAACTTCAGGTTTAGTATGCGGTATCTAGTGATGAAGTCTATATGATATTTAGAGGAAGTGTTTATTGAATAAACGAGATATTTTGAGAAGAAGGTTTACCCCCTATTTATAAACCTCCAAACTAGAGCTGTCACCAGTTCGGTAACTGATCACGTTCTCGGACCTTTTGTGGTGGATTGTACTATTTGGTCGATCTGAATCCGATTTTATATGACGGACCAATTCTAGTTTGATGAAACTATTTAGTTAGTATTTTTATTAATTACTATATCATCATAATCATTAATCATTAAGTATTTAACTATTTTTATTGAGAGAATTAAGTATCATGATGATCATTGTTATTATTATTTAACCCTTTAGGTTATAAAATAATTACATAGCAGGATACCCAAAGGGTATTGGAGAAACATACTTATCCAATAAATTCCTATGCAAGTAACCAAACGTGCGCAAAACCTGATTATCAGCAAAATTAAGAGCCCTCTCCATGCCATTCCAACATTCATCTGCATCATACATAGGATTATGATGACCATTACAAGGTTGACACCCAGTAAAATGCGTAATAAAAGGTCTCCTCATTTCCCCTATGTCTTTAACATATTCTTCCCTCGTCACATCATAAAACTCACTCACTTTCTCCCCATGCCTCCTTCTTAACCCTTCCACCTTTCTTTCCACTTCATCATATCTCTCGCTTATTTTATCATACATCTTTATAATCTCTAACCAATACCCTTCAAAATAATACTCATTCTCCATAAAGATCTTGTCCGTCCATTTCTTCTCCCCCATCGCGATTAAGTAAGCTAGCGCCGTTTGATCATCTGAGTCGGGTATCACCTTGGACTTAAACGTTGCTCTTAACCTTTCCCCCCATTTCTTATATTCTGGGCTAATTGGGCCCATACTGGCCCACACATCTATAAAGTCCAACGACCACTGACAATTTCGCATTAAGAAAACTCCAGCGTTTAGCCCCGTCCAGCTGTGTTCTTTTTTAACTAACTCTTCCCAACCGTGAATCACGAGGTTGTGATCCTTGTAACGGTTTAACGGCAATTTGAACTCCATGTCGGTGAAAACTGCATCCGAGTCGACCCACCAGATCCACTCGACTTCGGGATGGCCCAACATCGCGGCCCGAACTATTGGATACTTGGCCCAATAAGAGTCCATCTTTTGGATGCAACAGTAAGTTGTTGTAGATTATGTCGTAGTTATGTAAACGACAGTAATCAACCTTGTTTTTAAAGAATCTTAATAAAAGGTGGTCGCCGATTGGGTTTGTGCACCTTGTCGGTTGCGAACCGGTCACGAGGAGTATCTTTTCCTGTGCTCCGGTGGAGAATGAAGGATGATGCAGCAGCCACTGTTTTCGCTTCTCGTCCCAATTTGTCATTGGTTTGTCCATGGTGTAACATGTTTCTGGGTCATCGTAGAATGTTTTGTCTTCAGGGTCGTGTAACAAATCAGGTGCGAAGTTGGTGTTTGTGGAAATGTTTAGGGAGTTAAGTTTGGTGGTGATGAAGTTGAAATTTGGAAAAGGGGTGATGAAGGAATAGAGGCCCCAAATTAGAAGAAGAGTTGACATTGTTCCTAAGAGGAAGATGCAACCGCTTGAGACCCATGGAGAGGATTTGTTTTTGGAACTGAATTTAGCCATCGGTGAGTTTGTTGTGTGAGTGAGATTTTGGGATGCCATATATTTTAAGTGTGGTAGCGTATGATTAAAGATGTGATTGCTAGCTAGCTAGATAAGTAGTCCAATTGCGCAGAAATGTCTTCTTGTGTGAATTAATTGTGTTGTTTCAATAAATGTAAATTAGCATGGTTGTCATGTGAGGGAATAAAGGAGAGACAATTCTAATTTCTAAATTGGAAAAGGCATATGAAAATGCACGAGCTAGAGACTATGAAATTGTGGAATTTGGTTGCAAAAGCGACACGGAGGAGGTGATGCTTTGGAGTTTGGATTGGGGAGGAGAGTAAGGTTGCATTCCCGTGTTCCCC